>JABJUM010000062.1:0-428781 GCA_016169955.1 Phytophthora vignae f. sp. vignae
TATTCCTTTGCCATCTCTAGCGCCACTTCCTGCTGCCTGTTGACTTCCCGGCGCCATGCTAACGCGTCCGACTGTCGCCCAAAGCCTCGCTTCAATGAGGAAGACATAGCTCTGAGGGTGGACCTTGCGTCCCATCCGTGCACCAAGTAGAAGGGCGTGTCCTTCCTCGTGGCATCTTGTGAGTTGTTAATCGCAAAGATCAACTTCTCCACAATCTCATCCCAATCTTGTTGTAGCGGATCTTCAGCGTACACTCGCACGGATTGCATTACGGTCTTGACCGAGCGTTCCTGTTGGCCGTTAGCCTGCGGCCGATAGCTCAACGTTGCTCTAGATCGCGACTGCATCATCTCAGCGAAGGTTTGGAAGACCTCGCTCATGAAGCGCGGGTCTCGGTCATGTCTTCTCAGAGACGGCGCTCCGAACCTTCGGTACACGCACTCCTCGAACGCTTGCGCAACGCATAGTGCAGACGTGTCCGCCATCGCTTTGCCCATGACGAATCCAGTGAACGCACACTGAAACAGTAACAGTGCGGTGTTGCCCCGCCGAGTCTTCGGTAGGGGTATCACAAAATCCATCGAGACAATTTGCAGCGGTCGTTCGGCAAGGATGTTGCCCGGCGAGTATCCACGCAGTTGTGGACGACTCTTGCTTGAGCTACAATCTGGGCAGGAGCGCACATGCTTTTCCACATCGGCGAACAGTCCGATCCAATAGTAGTCTGCCTTCACACGGTGATAAGTTCGGACGATACCTTGGTGACCGCCCTCCAACGAATCATGGCAGTTCTGTAGGACCTCTTGAACCATCGTTGTTGGCACCACTAGGCGTAATGTCGTCTCCTCGGTTCGGTCACGCCCCCACCGACGGTTCGCACCAAGGAAGTACAGCAAGCCATCTTCGCTTAGCACAAACTTATCAGCCATTTTCCAGGCTTCGCGTGCGGCTTTGTAGGCAAGGTTCGCTTCTTCTCCCTTTAGCACCGTCTTGAGATTTGACCATCGGAGTTCTTCGTCTTGGGCTGTGCCAATGCGTCTGCGCCGTTCCTCCTGCACAACCAGCGGGTCGATGTCGTCAGCACTCGGTTCACGGGCCACTGTTGCATCAGGCCTCGGTGGGTCCGGAAGTTCGCCTGACTCCTCGCGGTTGACATCGTTCGATTCATTCTCTTCGGTTCTTTCCTCTGGACCATCACCCGAAGTCTCTTCAGCAAAGCGTACACGCTTCGCACGCGCTCGGGATTGTTGCCTCGTTACCGCGGCTACATGTCCAGTATCCCGTACAAAATCGAAAAAATTCTTACCACGGTCACTGTCACGCGTGTCTATCACACGTATCGAGTTCACCTGACGCGTGATCATCTCTTCAGAAGCTTCAGCTGACCGTTCATATAGTACTTCTTGGATCCGATTCAATTCCACCAACTCTCGTTTCCGTTCTTCACTGGTCACCGTCATCGACGCTTTCTTCTCCAGGGTCTCGCTCGCCAAAGAGTCTGCCGCTGCATTGAACTCTCGTATGGCATGAAGATACTTCACTGAACGAAGCTTCGCTGTGAGTTCCTTGTGCTTGTTCAGTTGTGCCATTAGCGACTCCTTACGGCAAGCGATCACCCCTAGGGATTGCTGGATTGCGAGTCTCGAGTCTCCGACGATGACTAAGTCCTCGGCCCCATGTTCTAGGGCTGTCAAGACTCCGTTATTCATACCGGTGTACTCAGCGAGGTTTACTGTCGTAGCCTCGAGATACGCACTCGCAGCGATCACTACACTCCATTCGGGAAGTCGCCATAGTATCCAGGCGCAACTGCCGTAGCCACCATGCTTCTCAGTCTTCGCCGAGCCGTCGAACGAAAGTACGTAGCCACTGTAGGTGCGTGGCAACCGTGCATACAGCAAGTGCGGGTCCATCCGAACATTCGGCGAGCCTTTGGTCGGTGGGGTCACCGGTGCCAGCGAGTCTTCGAGATCAACGAAACTTGTGATCGTCGACTGCAGCAGCTGAGCGAAGGCACAGTCCTTCTCTTTGACTCGTTGCACCACTAGACTCCACGGAGACAGTAAGACGGCAAATTGTGTTGCACGTCCAAAGAGTGTCTTCGATTTGTGGACCCAGTCGAGCGTCGAAAATCGCGTGTAGACGTGGATGGTCCGACCTGCCAGCTGGGTGTAACGCACCTTCAACAGCTGTAACAGAGCCAAGACTTCTTTCTCCGCCGGGTGGTAGTTCATCTCGGCGTCCTTGAGCACTCGGCCGCAAAACCGAACAGGGTGCATCAAGCCATCGTGCTCCTGCATGAGCGTGGTGCTCACTGCCCACTCGTTCGCAAACAGCGTCACATGGACCTCTCGGTCACGGTCAAAGTGTCGGAGGACCGGCGCCTCAGCGACCTTTCGTTGCAATGCTGTGAAGCTTCGTCTGGCCACCGAGAGGTCACCCCTGGCGCGAAGTCCTCGTCTCGTAGCCGGTAGAGTGCAGCTCCGTAGACCGCAAAGTCCTGTATGAAGCGACTGTAGTAGTTCAACGCGCCAAGGAAAGCTTGCACTCCCTTCTTGGACCGTGGGAAGGAGAGCTCAGTGATAGCCTTCAACTTCTTCGGGTCTACCCTGATACCACTCCGTGACACTTCATGAGACAGAAAGTCCATCTTGGGCTGCACGAAAATGCTCTTCGTGAAGCTGACACTGATCCGACATTCCTCAAAGCGAGCGAGGAGTCGATCTAGCGTTGCCAGGCACTCGTCGAAGGATTCGCCTCCGAAGCAGATATCGTCCACGAACGATCGTCGCTCAAATACTGGCACCAACGAAGATTCGTCAGGCTCTCCATTCGCAAACATGTCTGCGATAGGGCCGTTGATCAGCTTCGAGACCGAGCTCTCTTCTGACTCCACGCCAAGCGACGCCTCAAACTTCGTAGGCGACTGCCCTGAGTCGAGTGACTGTTCGGGAGCTTGTCCGGTCGAGGTGCGGGTGAGTTCTCGGTCACGCGCTTCTGCTTCTTCCATCAAACGCGCGTAGTTTTTCCATCCGCGCTTCGGCTGAACAAAACCCCACAGAGCGTTGTCGAGCATTCGTTGGTAGATGATAGGTGCGTTCTTTAACCCAAAAGGCATTCTGAGCCACTCGAAATGACCCAGTGCACACACAAATGCCGAGATCTGGCGAGCCCTCTGGGTCATCATGATTGCCCAAAATCCACTTGCCGCATCAAGCGAACAGTACCACAGATATTTCTCCAAGTCTGTGAGCAAATCATCCACCAGGGGCGTCGCATACTCCATGATTGCAGTGACTGCGTTCACCATCTTGTAGTCGATGCATAGTCTGATATCCACGCCATTCTTCTTCAGTACGATCACAATCGGTGACGACCATGGGCTGTTGGAGAACGCGATCAGACCGGCTTTGAGCAAACCTCGCAGAAGTTCGTACAACTGCTTGAGGTGTCGGAGGGGAATCATCCGTGCTCGTTGCTTGATCGGAGCATGGCCTTGCACGTCAATATCGCACACGACACCATACGCCGGCGGTGGCAGAGCATTTCCACTCGAGATCATGATGTTCTCATGCTTCTTCAGAACACTCACAACACGGTCCTGCCGTCCTCGGCTCAGCTCTGGGTGCCGAACATTCTCGGCCGAGTAGTCCAACTCTGTGACCGAAGCTTCCGTAAGGTCGGGCAAGAAGGCTAGCTCATGAGCGTAATCCTCCAAGTTGATCTCATTTGGCAGATGCATTGCTCGATCACTGGTGGCCTGGGTGTCCGGTTGGTCACCCTCTGCATCGACTGCAGCGGCGGCCGACAGGTAGGTTCTAGTCAGCACGGCTACCAAATCCTCGTCTTGGACCGAGCCTCCGAGCTCGGGGAACTGTTCGCCGTCACCCCAGTCCGAACTGCCTTCCGGTTCGTCCGAGAGTTCGGCGAGGTGCTGACTCCCAGTTATTCCTCGGTCTCCAACATCCGCGTCGACTCCGACACCCGAATCTCCATCACTCTCGGCCTCCACCGAAGCTTCTGTACTAGTGCCATCGGTTTCCGCATGCACGGGAGGGAGCGCCGCCGGATCATCACCCACCGGTGAGCCGTCGGCGACGAGTTGCTCCTGCTCCTCACGCTTTGCGATTGCACGTTCCCATTGTTCAGCACAACTCAATTGACGACCTTGCGTTCGCGAGGCCTCGGGTGGCCGACGTAACACTCCGGCCGGCGGCACATACTCCGGTCGATCGACGGCCGAAGGTTGAGAGGCCAACCGATCGGCGTACGCATCACACTCACGCTTGAACACCGTTTCATCTCGACTTCCGTCGTAGGCTAGTTTCTGCCAGTCCTCGTATCGTTCTGAACTGAGCCGAACGTAGCCTTCAGACTTCGGTAGATCGCTGATGGGCACCCACATCAGCATGGGCGAGTGAGCGCGGCAAACTGTGAAACGCTTTGACACGCTCGTCAACCGCACTCTGTCGACCCTGCCTCGTCGAAACTTCGTCACCGTAGGCAACAGAGACTTCGTGCGACGGACCCACACCTCGTGTGTATCCGGAGGTGGTTGTCGTCTCGGCACTCTGTACTCCGCGAACTCTCGGCTTTCGATGGTCAAGTCCTCGGACGGACCGCCGTTGACATGTGGGCCTTCACCGTGATCGTTCAGCATATTCAGCGTCTTAATGAGCGGGATGCTTACCTCGTCCGGCAACCTTACTGTTGCATGGAACAAGTCCAATCGCACTCCTGCGGGAATCATGAAGTCGGTACCGAGGACCACGTCCACACCAGCACCGTGGTCCATGATCCACAACTCGAACTCGTACACTCTGCTCCAGCCAAGAGTTACTTTCACGAGGGCTCGCCGCTCGGTCGTCATGGTTCCTTTCGTAAACCCTTTGACCTCCATGCAGCGTCCGTGCCCTTGGATATCACGTAGCCGCAACTGCTTCGCGAACCTCTCGGAGACCACACTGACATTCGCTCCAGTGTCCAATAGGATCCTCGTTCGCGCATCATTCACTGCGCCCTTGACCAGAGCCCTCATCAGAGCCCTCTTGTCAAACTTCTGCGCAGACCACCACCCCAACCTCTCACCCGGGAGTAACTTCGTCACCCCACTGGGCGTTCGACCAGGGCGTCCTTCCTGCACCGCGCTTGAGACCCAAGCTTCGGCACCATCTTCATCTCCATCATCATCATCATCATCATTCATTCCACTTGTTACACCTCCACCGAGGGTTGCCCCTCTCTCCTTTTCATTTTCCATCGTCTTCACACATTCCTTGTCCTTGTCGTTCGGCCGTTTGCATTCGCCCACAAATGCGTAGACGCAGTCTGCGTCTATTGCGGGCTCAGTTAACTGTGGCAGCCCGATTGGGACCAACCCAGTTTCAGTTGGCGGGCTGCCTAGTTTAAATTGCCACCGAAGACTAGGCTTTGGAGCTCAGGCGAGAGGTCCTTCTTGTCGGCCTTCGTTTTGATGAACGAAGTGAGGGCTTGCAGAGCTTCGCACTTGCCGACATCGTGCACTTGTTGGCACAGTCGGCACCGACGGTAGCAGTAGTGGGCAGAATGTCCTGCCCCTCCGCACGCTGCGCAAGGTCCGTACTGACGCGGCCGGCCATCCCGGTGGTCTCGGCCAGAGTGTCGGTTGTTCCGGTCGAAACCTCGACCAGATTCGCCACCCCTGCGCTGACGTTGGTCAGGTCGGGCGTACGTCCCTTCCGCTGCTTGTCGGCGTTCACGCTCATTGGCAGCGGCAACGTGAGCTACTTCATCTCCGGAGCTGCTGGCGTCACTGTAGCCACTATCGCTCGGATCACTCTCAGAGTAATAGTAATCACTGGCGTCACTGTCGCTGTCGTTGTACGAGCCACGGCGTGGCGGAGAGCGCTCGGCTCTATCACCCTTGGTACCGCGGACTTGTAGTTCGGCAACCAGATCAGACAGCGAGGCTTCAGCTAGCGAAATGCGTGGAACATGGCGCGAGTCCTCGCGGCGACGCTCATAACTGCGGTCACGGTCGCGACGGTAACTATCGCGCGAAGCTTCGTGGCGACGGTCATCACGACGGCGCGGTTGGTCTCGACCACGTGGGTGGTGAGACGAGGTCTCTCGGGACTGTCCCCGCTCCTCAGACTTCAGGATGTCGTTGATCATGTCCTCGAGCTCGTGAATGTCCTTCACTCGAACGTGGCAAAGCCGGCGTTCGAGGCTTCGGTCACCGCACGTCTCAAGGAAGCGCTGCACATGGTCCTTCGCATCGCGACCACCACTCTCAAACTGGAGGCCAGCGTTACGAGCGTAGCCGTTCAGTCGATTGAGGTAGTCACATAGGTGTTCGGAGGACTCCCGCTTCGCAGAGTAGTAGCGAGCCTTCGCAGACTGGCTGAACTGCGAGCAGTAATACTTGATGAACGCGTCGCTGAGCTTCTTCCAATGGCGTTTGGTTTTCTTCGGGAGTTGACGGTACCAGTGAAGGGCACCGTCCCGAAGGCTCAGCTTGAAAGCCATGCACCACTCATTTGGGGGAGTGTGCGTCCCCTTCATCTCATAGACGAAGGCTCGGAGCCACTGCATAGAGTTTTCACTACGGTTGCGGGCCCCTGAAAAGTTCTTGATCTGCGCGAGCGGTCGGTGCGTGGCGATCTCGAGTCGAGGAGCCGAACTCAGCCTCTCCATCTCGCTCACCTCCCGCACTTGTCGAGCCAGCTCGTCGCTTGGGCTGTCAAACCCGTCCTCGTAATCGGTAGCGTCCTCATCTTCACCGTCCGACGAAGAGTCGTCACGCGGCGTGAACCTACGGCTTGATCGTCGCATGGAACTTCGTTGTGTGCTCGTTCCGCGTCGCGAGCTTTCGGTCTCGCGTGCAATACGTTCGGCACGACTTGCCGACCTAGGAGTCACCATGTGCGAGTCCTGGAAGTATGGTGTGCCCTCAGTCTTGGCAGAAAACACTCCTTCCGTTGCTTGGCTGCGGTTTGAGCGCTCGGCTGACTTCTTTGGAGTCTGCGGCAGTGGAATCTTCGACGGATCAACTTGTTCCTTCGCAGGGCGAGCGCTCGGCGGGCGTCCCAAGGTCAGGTCCGTTTCTCCAAAGCTCAGACGGAGCTTCCTCTTCCACTTGTGCAATTCCTTACCGGCCAGGTCCGGCGTCCAACTCTTGATCGAGACTTCGGAAGGCCGAGTCATCGGTTCGCATCCCATCGCTCGGAGGAGGGACACCGTATCCTCGGCCACCTGGGTGACCGAGGTCGACTCGACGGGGTGCTGTAACTCATCTTTCAGCTCAACCCATGTCGCTTGAAGCGTCATCTCCGGGCTGAATTGCCAGATCCACTCGCTCGACTCCATCATCTGCTCAAGCATACGGCCGAGCACCTTGTTCGCAGCTGGAGTGCTGCTGTTCATTGCGGGCCAACTTCCACGGGGTTCTTGAGGACCCTTAGTAGCCTGCACCAGAGCTCTCGAGTCCGAGGTCTCGGTGCCGTCCTCAAAGTCATCGTCCACGTGGTCGGGTTTCGCCACTTAATCAAATTCCGCGACGAGGTTCCGCGACAGGGAGCGCGTGCCTCCGCTACGCCCCGTGGACAGCATCGCACCCTCCTCATCACCAAACTCCTGCGTCGGCGCTGGAGTCTTCTCCTCCAGATCTTCATAGTCCATCATCATGTCATCCTTGGCGTCCGAATCCTCGTCGGCCGACCCTTCGAAGCTGACTGACCTCTCGGAGATCGTCGACAACCGAGACGTTAGGTCACTCGCGATCGTTGACGAACCTTCGGCCAATCCCCGCCCCGACTTCACCGGCGTAGCTGGTACCGCTGACTTGGATCCTTTCGCCATCTTGTTCTTCTTGTTTCTTGTTCTCTTCACTTCTTCTTCTTCTCTCCTCAATGCTCGTTAGGGCAAACCTACACAGATCACAACACACAATCGGTCACACCAGTCCCGGGTCGCGGCACCAGTTGTCGTGCAGGAAAACACGAGTTTACGAGTCCCCGCCCTATCGACCGAAGTCTTTAGGACGAGCCCTACCAACAACACACGCCTTCCCCGAAAGGTCGGCGGATATGTCGGGATAATAAACCTGAAGACCAGGTCCGATCCCTTATACGGGCTGGAATGTGCCTCCCTGTGTGCTGTGGGTCCGGTAGGTTACCCTTTGATTCAAATATAAGAGCACCCTTAGCCACGAGCTACGGCTAGGATGCAATGTGCAATGCCGTGCTTTCGCACTAAACCTCTGTGGTCCCTCAGAAAGGAAGGGTACAAGGCCAATCGAAGCCTCTTACAGGGGCGCCGGGGCGAAGCCTCGGCTAGAAGTCAAATATACTGGGGGGTCCTCGCCTCACGCCCAGCCAAACGTACAACTGTACACAGAGGTCTCTACTACCTCTTAACACTCGGCCACCTACTCACTCTTGGCCTTACCAGGATGAACACTCGGTCAATGTACCTTATGCTCACCGGCAGACATACCCCGTGTCGGCCGAGCGTATCCAGACTCTACAGCTAAGCGAAGACTTACCGGTAGACGGACTTGACCCTTGTGTGGCTTCGGGGGGAAATTCTGCTCTCTGTTTAATGTTAGAGGCCGTGAGGCCTCCCCTATAACTAATCCCTAATGTCTATACAAATATCAAGTGTGGACCGAGCTTTCGAGCTGATCTCACAACTGGACGATACCTCGCCCTAAATCCGAACTCCTACTGGGCATAAATGTACCCACTATGAAACTTCGGAGGCCCCGGCCGGCAGTTTATTATGACCCGCCGAGGCTCCCCTGTCACTCCGTAGTCTCCATCAATCTCCGTGGCACTCAAACGCGGGGAATGTGTCCGGCCAATCAGAGTCCTCGGCTAGCCATCATTCGAAGGTTCAAGACAGTTAGGCCTCGGTCGGAACTCGCCCGGCCACGGCCATTTCCCGATCTCACAACACGCACACCTTCGCGTCAGACTCCTCCTTCGCCGCCGGTCTGCAGATGTGGCCATCATTGAGTCTCGAGCGATGGACTCCATGCACGTGGTTTGGTGGTAGGATGGTACAAAAAAACATTTCTACCAGACATTATACTGTACATAAGAATATTGTGTCGTCAAGCTTCATAGTTTCAACCAATCAAATATCTACAATGGCTTTGTTATGGACATCACGATGTCCATAAGTGACATACGGTGCAGCGATAGCAAAAGAGTTAAGCTATTAACGGTTTCCAAATGTTGAGAACTCGACAAGTGATGCCGGTTCGAAAAAAATATCTCCATTTTTGGCCCCCGAAATCCCTGATGTTATTCGGGGCATGTGAACTCAATTTTTCTTCAATTTTGACGTTTTGTACATTTTCGGAACTCTTGCGTTAAAGGCAATCGAGCTGAAGTGTTTTGACACATTATACGAGTACTTTTCGCTTTCAAAATTTTGATATCCGGTTAAGTTCGAAAATAAATAGGTCAGCTTTAAACGCGATTATCTCGATAAATCTAAAAGGTGGATAAGTTTAATTGTGTCAGCCGCAAAAGTACAAATTTGGTACTTTTAGCAAATAGGAATGCGTAAAAGTATCTGATGAGCCATTTTATTGGCGCGGAATCGATTGTATGGCCTTTGCCACTTCCTTCTCCAAACGTGAAAATCGACGGCGAAACTCTCCTTCAACCTTCTCACGCTTCTCGTAGCTGAACTTGAGCGCAGTGCCGTTTTCATTGTACTTGTCTGGATTCAGACGGACAATGACTAAGGGCTTGCACGCGATGTCTTCAAAAAGCTCCACCATCCGGCGGTTCTCTACTGCAGTCGGGTAGGATGCATGCTGCTCCTCGTCAATTTCCACAACCACTCCATGGGTAACGCAATCGATAAATCCATCAGGGCGGCGCTTTGAGGTATCACCCCGAATTCGTCGATCCAGCACCATGTTCTTGAATAACTTGGCCAGCGGTTCCATGAATGCTCGCTCACAGACCTTGTGTGTGAAGAACTGCCCGCGGATCCCCAGGGTTCAAAAGGCAGAAGCACTGTGCACAATACGGTGCGTAGTTCTTGCTCACGAAAGTAAAGTCACAATACTCGCACAGCTTGTGGTAGGGGACCATGCCATCCAGTCTACATCCCGTGCAGTACACCGGTTTCTCACGCGTGAATCCATACCATGCGCGCTTAGAGTCGCACTCAATGCACATCTGAGACGACGAGACACGGACCATCCCCGGCAGGCAGTGTTTCTTGCACCGTGTGGGCACCCCACCTGGAACTCCAAATACACAAATGGTATCGCAACTTGGCTCTCAACACCTAGATTGATCATTCCCTCCGTCTTACAGTCGCCGCAATACTGTGCTTTCCCGTCTTTAAATCCAAAGGCTGGTCACTTCACACAACCCCAGGCACAAACTGCGGCTCAAGTGCCAGAACTCGAAGCTCGGATCCGCATCCAGGCACTTAGTGGTGCAAGACGTGCATCTACGACGGCCGTCGTTACCCTTTGTGGTTGACTTGTGTAGCTGGCAGTCTTGGCAGTCCAATGGCGCTGGGAGGGCATGAGCTCGAAGGTTTGCGATGCGGTAGCCTTGTGAACGTATGAAAGCCTCGCAACCGGGCTCCACGCAAACCAGACTCTGGATCCGTTTTGCGCGATCTCCGCCGTGCTCTGTGCAAAACTCTTCGCTGCCAACGGTTGTCGTTGCCTGGCGGCGACAGCGACTTCCATCTCCAGACATCAAATTACGCAAACCGTGCTTCGACTGTACGATGGGTAAGCTCTCTTCCTCCGCGCATGCATAGCAATGCGTCGGCGATAAGCCTCGCTTCCCGTACTCCACCGGCTTCTTCATACTTCCAACGCCGCACCGGATTCACAGCGCCATTTACATCTTGCGGTAGCACCGGTGGCCTCGGTGGCACTTAACGCATTCGCACACGGTAGGTTGCCAACACCTTCTTGAGGGCTTCTTCCATCTCGATGATCACGTCCAGAATGTCCATCACCAGCTTGGGCCGCTTCCACCGTGGCAATCAATTCCAGGCACCCAGTCACCGCCACCCGCCACCGCAAAGCCAATGGTACCAGCGCTCTCATCTTCATCCAGCATCTCACCACACCTGTTAGTGGCATCTACGAGTGACTTACGGTCTGCACCGGTCTTTTGCCGCTTGATAGCTTTGTGACAGCGGGTTTTAGAGCTTGATACCTGCCACAGCAGATTCCTTAACATCCAATCGTCAGAACCACTCTTAACAGCAAAAACGAAAGCATCAAAAACAACTTTACATTTTTTTCGCACGAGCACCTGGCTTTGTTTTGTGTGCATTATCTGCATCACCTGCCAACGAGGGCACCAACCGGTCTGCCACTGGAGACAGCATTTTCGAAACCAACAACGAACGTTCTACCGTATATGAGCTCTCATAATTCATACCCCATATTCTTGAAGTTGCGTTGTTGTATTTTGTTTATGCACTATTCCACCCCTTTTGTGCTATTTTTTGGATCTTTCATGCCAAAAACGGCCATGTTCTGTCAAAACTGCACTATCTCCGCTATGAATTATGAGAAAGCTCTGAATTATGAGAGCTCATATACGGTAATTCAAAATCAGAATTTGTTTTAGTCTTGTCGACTTGACCGTGACGTACCTGTTTTTTTTTTTACAGTAATACGGAATCTTTCGCCAAGTCGGTAACCTAAGGTATGCCAGACTTGCTGAGATTTTTGGGTCGGATGCTAACGTCAAATATTGCTGTGAACTCGATCATTATACTAGTCCAGGCCAATTCGTCACCAGGACGAAATTTTTATGGAAGCGGCGTTAGCTCTGCATTTGAGCACTTTTTTTTTTTGAATAAGTCGTTTTATATTGAATCGCCGAGCTGACAAGAACGAATGGAAGCTAAAACGGCAATCAAGTCTCTATTTGTCTTGCTTTCGCATTTACATGTAACAGTCAAATTGATGGCCCCTCAAGTTCACTGGCAGTTCACTGGCAGTTCACTGGCGATTTTACTTTTACCGTGAGGTGCGCTTCTGGGCGTCTTCTGCGAAGTCCGTCCACGACCGGCGCCCTTGCAACGTGCACAGCAGCAGCGCGACAGACACGAAAACTCCTACACCGAATCCGAGCCATAGACCCTCAACGCCCAACGCAAAATAAAAGCCGAACAGCGCCGCAGCCGGGATTCCGCACGCGTAATAGGCCACCGCGCTGATGGTAGCCGCGACCTTCTGCTTGCCCAAGCCTCGGTATACGCCCTGCAACACTGTGTTTTGCCCGTCAAGTATCTCGAACGGCGCCCAAACCGCCAACAAATTTGCCGATCGCTCGATACTCTCTTCATCCGTCAGGAAAAGGCTTGAAATCGAGTCACGACACACATACATGACACCGGCAATCGTGACTGAAACCGCGAGCGTCAATGATTGAGCAACTTTGCACGCGAGTCTCGCTTGGTTAGGTGAATTTGAGCCCAGGCAATTGCCGACCCGAACATTCGCAGCGACTGCCAGCCCCCAGAACACCATGTAGATCATATTGTTCACGTTCACCTGCACTGCATGTGCACTGACGGATACCACAGCGCTCGGGAGGACGCCAGCCATCAGCGTGAGCACCTCGAACGCCCACCATTCGAACGTAAGCATCAGAAGGCTCGGCAAGCCAAGACGTAAGAACATCCTCACGTGAGTCTGAGCCTTCTGGAGGTTCCACCCTCTCCACCATTGGCTCAGGTGATGTGGGTGGCAGTAGAAATACGGCATCAACAGCAACGGGAGGACCAGGTTGCCAAGTGACCTGGACAGCGCAATCCCCTCGAACCCCATGGACGTATGATACGTCAACACGTAGCCGGAGACGGCGTTCACCAGGGCACCAACGGCGGCAATGGCAACCAACGGCTTCATAATATTCTGCGCTTGCAACACCTTCCGCAACAATTTATACAGGAACACAAAGGGCACGCCCAGAACCGCCCATCGCGAAAAACTCTGCGCCAGTCTCGACACCTCCGGATCCTGCCCCACCAGCAGCAAAAAGTGCCCTGAGTACCAATTTACCAGGAAAATTGGCACGAAGCACGTTGCAATGACCATGCAGCCAGCTTGGAAGTAAAGTCCGATCTTGTCGAACCGCTTGGCGCCGTACGCCTGAGAGCACAGCGTATCTAACGCCGACGAGAGACCAGAACCAACAGAAAAGGCTGTAATGTTCATAAACTAACGGAAAAATAAACAATTAGGAAATAATCTATGCAAGAAAAAAGTAAATTACCATCGTGGACATCGTGGCAGCATCCACGTATTGTTGCGTGTGGGGCGACTCAATGTGCCCAGCCAAGATGATGCACGTGAAGCCCGGCAAGAACTCCAACCCCGTCGTCATCACCTAAAATAAATAGAACTTTAGCACACTCCAAATAATATGGGTGAAACAGCGTAGTAAAAACTTACGACGGGGTAAACGAGAGAGAGCAGAGTCTGTAGCTCCTGGGCGACATTAGGCTCCACTTCAAGTGCAGTATCTTTGTGACTGTCAGAGATTGTCACATAAGCATCAGCCTGCTGCTTGCCACTGAGCAACGGCGAGCGTTCGCCAGCGTCGTGCACTGCGGCGAGTCTCTTAGGGATCATTTGAGCTTTTGACCCTTTGCCGTTAGAAGATCGCAAAAATGTTGACGGAGACAAAATAGTGCGCACACCACATTGGTGTAGGTGTACACTAAATTGTAGATTCGCTCGTATTTTTTCGTTACGATCTCCAGGCCGTGAGTTTTTTTATCCAACGCTAACACGCATTCAATTCAGCCGCAGCCTTACTGTAGCGTGATTCACGCTACGTGAATGAATGGGAGGAACACGCAACTCATCACTGATGTCCTCGTGTGGCCTTTCTCAGGATGCGGTGCAATAAGCAATTTTAATCACAGCGTGTGAATGGAAAACGTTGAGGCTCGGCGCCTTTGGGTTGTTTTTTGCCACACACATCTTCGATGAAAGGCACTTCAACTTGCCTGCTACTGTACAGTACATGTACTGAAACGGACGCGTTAATAATTAATCTCCGGGTCCACGCATCAAGAACGCTCTTCATCGCGAAATAATACATCATTTGTTAAACCAAGGAGCAAGCAGTTGCACCTCAAAACACAGCTACATAACCTACTCCCACACACAAGACGAGCCAGCCAGCACGATAACGCATGGCCAAATTTACTCCAACGAGAGCGAAACGAGGTTCAGCGCCGGCGCGATGGTCAGCAGCTCCCAGCGCAACATTCCTTGCAGCGTGTCGGCGGCGTTGCGATGTGCGTGTTCCTCCCCGCGGTAATCTGTGCGGCCGGTCCAGCGCAACTGCTGGTACTCTTCGCCCGTCGCCGGGTTCACCACGTTGAGGAACTCGATTGACAACGACAAGTGCGCCCACGCCAGCTTCTCGTCCGAGTCGTCCTGCAGATGCGACCCATCGATGTCCACACTTTGCGTTCCGAGCACGTATCCAGTGGCTTCCAGCATGGGCTCGTCGGTCTCTGAGTCCGAACCTGGAGATAATGGAGGAGTTGACGGGCAACTTGCGTCCACGTACGTTGGAGTGGCCATCGACTCGGAGGACGCGGGGATTTTCCTACTGGTTTCGATTAAAAACCGCACGAAGACTGAGCGGAACGTAGAGATGTCGTCCGTGGGGGAGATGACGTCCCTCCCCAACACATACGCGTTCGGGTTAATCTGTTGCAGCACTTCGAGGCGGCTCGTCTCGCACTTGACCTTCTTAAACCGGTCGAGTCTCATGTCGTTGGCCCAGGTCTTTTGCATGAGCTCGGCAACATTTAACCCCGTAAACTTCTTGGTGAAGACGCACTCCATGACACTCCCCTCCACCTTCTGCACCACATCCCAGCCGAACATTTGCATCCTCCGCGGTTTAAACCGCCCATCGCCCGCTAGACTGGACGGCAACAACAACCTGTTTTGCACGCGCCCCATGGTCCGGTTATTGTCGAGAATGACGCGGGTTAAATCCAACTCGGTCAACGGGTGGAAGCCAAACACTTGCGCCGCCTCGAACTCGTCCAGTCGGTCGAGTTGCATTTGCAGCGCCTCGGCTCCACCTAACGCGGGCTGCTGGAACTGCTGCGCCCACCTGGGGCCGTCCATTTCCGGTCGACTCTCTAAAATCCGGTACAAGTGCAACTTCCACGTGGCTTGTTGCTGGATCTCCGCCTTTAGATACAAATTCTCGGCGCCGAGTCTTTTCACGAGATCCACCACTTGCGTATAATTTGTTGCCAACTTGTTGCAGTTGCTGTTGCTGACGGTTAGAGAGTTCACGTCGTCGGTGGTGGCGGACGCGCGGAGACACATGTCGGCGTATTGCTTCTCCAGTCTGGCCACGGTGCTCTTCATCTCCTTGAGTTCCTCTCGTTGCCGTTGCCTTGCGCGGCGCATACAGTCGCGGTTCTTTTGCCGTCGCAGTTGCATCGCCCCCGCGTTAGGCAGTTGCGCGCAGTCCAGCACTTGCTCGGGCGCAACACTTGCCCAGGTTAGAGACCGAGTTGCATTTGCCGAGTTGCTTTTTGCCGATTTTTTCGAACCTTTGGCGGCAACAGGCTGGCTGGCGACGCCCGCGGCCCACACTGCGTCCAGGGTACTTGTGAGACCGAACCCTGCGTTAGCACCATCACCTCCACCCAAACTGGGGCCCTGCTCCTCGCCCCGAATGGGGCTCTTGCCGTCGCTCGGGTCGAGCGTGTGCACGAACTCGGCGGGGCTCTTGACGGGGCTGGCGCCGCTCACGGCCTCCTCCTGCTGGCGCATTTCGTCCCACATGGCGTCCTCGTAGCTGTCGAGGATGGCGGCGGTGCCCGAGCGCCAGTCCTCGTCCGCTCTGGTGGCGCTGGCGGTTGGAGACACCTCGTGCATCATCGCGCGCGGTTAGCACTGTCTAACCGGGGCGGTACAGTATGTCTGGGGGCAAAGCGCTAGTGAGCTCATGGCTGCTGCTCACTTCGAGCGCCGGGCCGCGCCCGACTCTTGCGCGCTCCTGCCCACCACGCAACTAAAAGCAGCAGTGACTTGGTTTAAAGTATGAAAAAAAATCAGATACTGAGTTCAGTACAAATGTAACGGAAAGACGACGCCACTCCGCTTCTGCGCGCAAAAAAGGACAAACATGGGGATGATGGGCTTCAGTATGCGGCGGGGTTAGCACCCACGTTACCAGCTGTGTTGAAGCTGCTGGTAAGGCCTTGGCGATCGCCTATCGCGTGCGCCTCAAGCCTTGGCAACCGATCCCATACGGTGTAGTGGTAAGGGCCACACATCGGGGACCCGGAGGTTGAGGGTTCGAGTCCCCCAGGGGGCAGGACTTTCAGCCGGGGTTGAGCGGGGTCGATAGTGTTATGAACAGAACCCTACAGCACATCTTGACATGGCTTGCACCATCCAAAAGGGACGGTTACCGAATATCTCAAGCCTTGGCAAAGGGTCTTGCCTTGCCTTGTTCCCACCCGTCGGCATCGGCGTCGATAGTCGCGCGCGCAGTAATTTCTCCAAGCGCTGGGGTTGCGCGAGCAGTGAAACCGGCGAGGCAAGGAAGGTCGGTCTCTCGTTGCCAGCTTCAACCAACGCCCGTGTACACACAACAGGTGAGAACCTCCCGCCGCTGCATCCGGCTCTTCATCACGCTTTGCTTTACTTGGCCTAACAGTCCGGTTTACTTGGTGCCGATCAGGGCATCTTGCCGAAGGGAGTGTTGCCTTGTTGCCAAAATTGCTGCTTGGCGCTTTTGGATACATGTATGTACATCTTCAGAATTCCGCAACAAAGTGTGAAACTGAAGTTATCAGCAACAAAATCGAAGCGCGGAGCCAAGATTGCCAATGATCCAGTATCCTTACATGAAACATTTACCCTGCCACCAGAAACTACATGTAAGGATGTGGTTTACGCAACTACGCAACTCGGCGCCACTTTCTTTTTGTCTTCTCACATCACTTGACTGAACTGCTCAACCACTCGACAGCGATATCAAGTTCAGCGCCGGTGAGATGACCAGCAGCTCCCATCGTAGCAGTCCTTGCATCATGTCGCTCGCGTTACGCTGCGCGTGCTCCGGTCCGCAATAGTCTGTTCGCCCGCTCCATCGCAACTGCTGATACTCTTCCCGAGTGACAGGGTTCACCACGTTTAGAAACTCAATCGACAGCGATATGTGAGCCCACGCCACTTTTTCCCGCACGTCTTCACCCCTCGGGTGTTGCGAGTAGTCCGTGTCCAGACTTTGTGTACCGAGCACAAACCCGGACGCTTGCCACATAACTTCATCGCCATCCGAGTCGGAATGCGGGGGCGTGGAGGGCGCACTTGCATCGATGCAACTCGGAGTTGCAGTTGCAGTTGCCGAAGACTCTCTAACCGCCGCGAATTTCCGACTCGTTTCGATGAGGAACCGGACGTACACGGACCGGAAGGTGGCAATGTCTTGCGTGGGGGACGTCACGTCGCGACCGACGACGTACGCGTTCGGGTTCACTTGTTGCAGTACCTCGAGTCGGCAAGTTTCCCCCTTCACCTTCTTGTACTCGCCAAGTCGCATGTCGTTGGCCCAGGTCTTTTGCATCAACGCGGCAACATTTAACCCTCGAAACTTCTTCGTGAAGACGCACTCCATGATGTTGCCGTGCACGCGCTGCACCATTTCCCAGCCAAAAGTTTGCATCCTTCTCGTTTTAGCACCATAGTCGGTATCAGACGACGACGGGATCAAAAGCCGACTGTGGACGCGAGAAATCGTGCGGCGGTTCTCTAAAATCACGCGGGTGAGCTCCAGATCGCTCAGAGGGTGGAATCCAAACTCCTCCTGGGATTCGAACTCGTCCAAAGTGTCCAGTTGCATTTTTAACACCTCCTCCCCACCAAGCGCTGGCTGCTGGAAGTGCTGGGCCCATTTTGGACCATTCATGTGGGGGACGGAGTGCAAAATGCACGATAAGTTGCGTCTCCACGTCGCTTGCTGCTGGATCTCGGCTTTCAGGTACAAATTCTCAGCTCCGAGTCGCCGCGTTAACTCCACCGCTTCTGAATAATCCGACGCCATTCGAGACACGAGAGCACCTTCAGTTGATGGAGTAGACGACTGGAGACTGAGCTCCGCGTACTGCTTCTCGAGTCTTGCCACGGTAATTTTCATGTTCTCCAGCTCTTCGCGCTGCTTTTGCCTCGTCTTCCGCATCCACTCGCGATTCTTCCGACGCCGAATCTCCGCAGCACCGGAGCCTTGAGTTGGGGAGGAATCCGACAGTGCATCCGATGCAGAGCTCGAAGCGGGCGATGAGGCTGAAGCAGTCCATAATGGAATGGAGCCCGTGTCACGTTGCGTTGCCGTCCACACCGCATTCAGTTGCGTGGTGTCAAGACCCAACCCGAAGATGCCACCACAGCCACCGCCCAAAGGATGTAACGAGTCCTCGTACTGGTTACCGCCTCCGTGAGCTGGAGCGAGTGCACTACGACCGAAACACGGACCGAATAGTGCACTTACTTGAGCGTTTGAGCTGCTGGCGGGGCTCGCTCCGCTGATGAGCCCAATAGGCGCCACGCTCGACTCGAACGGAGCTGAGAGCTGCGAGAGGTCGCGCAGCTCGTCGTCCCACATGACCTCGTCGAGGCTGTCCAGGACGTTGGGGGAGGCATCGGAGACCGGCGAGCATTGGGGATCGCGCTTCATCGACGCCGCCTCGAAAGATTATCACGCACCTCCCTCGATAGCCTTATCAGAGGTTACTGTTAGTTTAGACGTACTCAAGAGTGTACTTTGCCTATTATGGCTATTGATAGGCAAGCTTTTACCCATATTTTTTTTGAGAGTTTCTGGTTTGGATACAATTCAGAGTGTACCGATCCACAAGAACAAATGGCAAACTCACTCGGTTTGCCATTGGCATAAGTTCGCGCTGACATCCTTATCCAGCGAGGACGTGGAAGCGATCTTCTTGAATGGCCATCCAGCCGCGGTTAAGCACGTCCCAGAAACCAATACTAAGTAGGGAATTCCACGGCGACGCCAAAAGGGTCCTACTGGAAGAGGACACGAGCAAGGGCAGAAGTCCTCGGTCTGTCCGCACTACCCTCGAATACACGAAGTCATCAGTATGGTCTCCAACTTCGAGGTGAAACTTTCCTTCAAGGTGGAACTCACGGGTCCAATAACAAACCTACTGGCCGAATTAAGCTCAAGTACCTCGACGGTCTAGAGTGTGTGGCCTGTTTGCTGGCAATTCACGTACACGTGCTGTACTTGCTCGATCAACACCCAGCAGCGTCGCGACTTTCTTCTTGCTGTCGACGTTTCTGCTGACAATGCTCAACGAGTCCAAGATCCCAAGGCTGGTTCGTAATGAAGAGGCTGGCTGCCGACAGTGGACCGTCGTGCTACTCGGCTACTTCGTCAAGCGAATCCTGCGCATGTACCCCTTGTGACGTTCGAGCTCACGTGGATGTCCTACGAATCACCCAACTCACTACAATTGAAATATCATCACCTACTACAAATGTATGATTCTGCCTGGTCATTATGATGGCAGCGTATGTGCCAGTTGAACGTGAAAAAAAAACAGCATCGGGTTCCGCTCCAATTATTATAACGCGCTGTACTGGTAACATCCTGTAATATGATATCTGGAAGTGCCGATGCAGTGGTAGCGTGTGGATTGGTTTTTCATCTCTACGTTCTTGTCGGTCAAAAAATCTATTGCATCCACAGAATCATTTGGCCGTGCGCTTCTGAGCCTCGTCCGCGAGATTCTCCCACGTCCAGCGCTCGAACAGCAAGTAGAATTACAGCGACGCAGCAACGAAAATGCCGAAGCCGAAGCCCAACCAGAGACCCTCAACGCCCAGCACGAAGTGGACCGGCCACGGGGATACCGAAGATGTAGTAGGCCACTGCGTTCACGGTGGCCGCCACCTTCTGCTTACCGGCACCTTGGAAGATGCCCTGGACAACTGCGTTGCGCCCATCCAGCACCTCCAGTGGCTCCCAAACAACCAGAACGCTCGCAGCTCGCGCAATACCTTTGGGGCCGTTGAGTAAAAGACTCGGAATACTGCCACGGAAGACGTACAGCAAAATGGCGAACATTGACGAGATTCCCAGCGTCAGCAGCAGCGAGACTGTGCACCCAGGCAATTCCCCACTCGAATGTTGGAAGCGACCGCAAGACCCTCATAGATCATGCATGTAAATGGTGTAGTTGATGTTGGCCAACACGGCATGAACACTGACCGACACCACAGCGTTCGGGAGGATGCTGCCTGCCATCAACGTAAGCAGCTCGAACGCCGACCATTCCATCGTCATCATTACAGCAGCCGGGCAGCCCTAAAGAGAGAAACATGCCCACGTGCGCGAACGCCTCCTTCATGTTCCATCCGCGCCACCACTGGGTCAAGTGGTGCGGGTGGTAGTAGAAGTATGGGACCAGCAGCATCGGCAGCACCGTATTATCCAGCGACCTGGACAACGCAATGCCCTCGAAGCCCATGGACGTGTGGTACGTCAGCAAGTAGCCCGTGACGATGTTCACGACGTTGCCCATGGCCGCGATCCCCACGAGCGGCTTCATGATGTTTTGGGACTGCAGCACCTTGCGCACCAAGTCGTACAGGAAAACGAAGGGTACACCGGGCAGCATCCACCGCGAGAAGCTCTGCGCCCCGGGTCTTGCCCCGTGTACAGCAGGAAGCTCTCGGAGTACCAGTTCAACAGGAAAACCGGTCGCAGCGTTTCCTCATTTTTAAGGCCGTCCCAGTTTTTGTCGATGATTACAGCTCTCTCAATTTGATTAGGTACCTGTTGAAGCCATACGATTACAGTTTCTCATCCCATGTAATCTGCTTACTCTGTGTGCATGCAATACTGCACCGTACACAATGCGTTGCTCCTTGAGAGCCTCAAGTCTCACTTCGCTTTTTGCCGCCAACGGTCCAAGGCCCTCTCAAAGTCAGCATGACTGACAAGTCCAAGCAGCCTACGCGTCTTCAGTTTGTCATCCTGGTCGTTACTTATGCTCTGCTGGCATTTGCATGTCCAGCTGCGTCCTCGAAGACGGTGGTCGCTCGCGCTCTACGACCCCAAGACACTCTCGTCGAAGATAGAACGACAGGACTGGTAGCCAAAATTTCACACACCGTGAAACAATCCAACGCCAACCAGCTCTTCACCAAGTTCAAAGTGAACCAATTCGAGTCGAACCTGCTCGCCAGTGCCGAATTCCAACCGTGGGCCAGCGCAGTCACCAAAGCCAACAAGAAGAATCCCCAACTCGCGGGAAGGGTCATAGCATCAACGTTATCGGATCGCATCGGAGACGAAGCCTTGGCCAAAATGCTCGTAGCGGCCAAAACAGCTGAGACTTATGCGGCAAATGCTAGAAACCTGGAGAAAGGTCAGCTCGCCAACTGGCTCGCGAAGCAACAGTCAGTGGAGGACGTGTTCAAGCTGCTGAAGCTTGATGAGGAAGGGGGCAAGCTCTTCCAGAGCCCTTTGTTCGGCGTCTGGGTCAACTATGCTACCACGCTGAACAAGAACTTGGGTGAATCAATGGCCTCGATGGTGAATGTGCTGAAGAAGCAGAAGTACACCGACGAAACTCTGGTGGGTATGATCACTGCTGGGAAGAAGTCAGCGGCGCCAACCCAGATTCTATCCAGAAAGATGAAGGCGATTCTGTTGGAGAAGTGGGTGCGCAGTGGCAAGACGGAGGACGAAGTGTTCAATCTGGTGGGGCTGAAGGGTACTCCCCTTGACGATCTCCTTGAGAGCCCGGCGTTCAGCATGTGGATATCTTACACAGAGAAGATAAAGCCCCACAAGCCCCGCAATCCCTACGACCACCTGAGAGCCATCCGTGTGCTGGAGGACAACTACAACGTAGTGGATCTGGCTAAGGTGTTAGCGTCAGCAAAGTCGGCGAAGAATACCGGGGACGTGCAGAAGATCGCCGCTGATCTGCAGCTGCAGCAGTTTAAGTTCTGGGAAGTGAACTACAGTTGGGGCCCCAATCAGATCGCGTTCATGGGAAACCTAGATTCCACTACTCCCGACCCGAGACTAGTGCAAGTTCTGAGCGACTTCACGGACTACTACAGAGGCTTGCTTTGAACGGGGAGGGCAGGGCTTGGCTGAGATACAGCACTAGCGTAACAAATTTGAATGGTGAAGTTCTTACTTCGTGGAATGCTGATGCATTACGATAATCTGGCAACCAGATAATCTACAGGCCATGGGTCTCCTGTCGCCAGTGCAAGACGTTGGCAGTTGTGCTCGACCACGAAATACGAGACGGTGGCCAACGCATACACCAACACCAGTCGCATGATAAATGCTCGGTGCGTGGGACTCCCATGAGCAACGGCGAATAGTTGACGAACGGGTGGGGCAGGTGCATTGAGAAGCTGATCTTGACAGTGTAAAATAACATAGGAAGTTCCACTCAGGGCGCGAGATTATGGGTTTTGAGATATCATCAAGTCAATTGAAATAAGTAAACACGTTGTTATACGTTCGAACATCGAAGTAAGAACCTAGCAACGATACCATTGTTCTAACGCTGCAAACGCTGGGGTATTATTTGGCGTGTACGCTACGAGCTACTTCACAGTGCCGGCTAACAATCAACACCAGCCAACACGTTGTCCAGCATCAGCTTATCCATCGAAGACACGAGTTTCGCCCAGGCTTTCCGGTCGTTTCCCCGTAGCATCCGATCAAATTGACGTCGTATCGTCTCGTTTGCAGAGCGGTAGTGCATCGGTGCACGTCGTTTACACGTTGCCACGACGGTACCGGGCTCAGTCGTCTCCGTCGAAGGGTACAACCAGCTCCAACCCGTCTCGTCCTGGTGCAGTCCACTAAAACTGCCTTGGCCCTCTGAAATAAATTTCCATGTGATGACGACGCGTTCTTCCTCAAAAATGCGACGGAGAACGAGTCTCTGCAGTATTTCCACCGTCTCGCCAGTACCCAGTGTGAAGGTGTCGGTAAACATAGCGGCGTAAGTGTTTTCCGGGTCCTCGACGTCTTCATAGCGCTTGAAATTGTCTTTTGCTGCGTGGTAGCGAGCCGCCACGTCCCAAACGGAGCAACTCGTGTCGTAGAGCGAATAAGGCTGCACCTCCTTGGACAATCTTTGGGAGTAGTTCAGCTCCCCGTCGGATTTGCGCCTTTGCTCCGATCGCACCGTTGCATCCGTTTCCAGCTCCTCCATGCTGCACGCTTTAAACACTTCCTCCGCGCGCGCGTAGTTGGCCTGAACGTCCCGAATACACGAGGCGAAGTATGCCGCGTCATCCTCCAACTTTGGTCTGCTCAACCTCTGGCGAATCGAGGAGCTTTCACTGTCAACGCGGTTTCGCTTGTGTGCGATGTTGCTCAGCGTGTGGAGGTAAGTGATTTGAGTGTTGATAGCAGCCATGAGTTGCCTCTGCTCGGCTTCCGCGAGTTGCCGTTCTTCACGCTCGCGGAGAGCGCACGATTTCCACAGGAAAAAAGCGGGTGGGGAGGATGCCTCGAGTCTCGCAATCTCGGCTGCGCGTGTCTGCTGGAGTCGCGCGAGCTCTTCGCTTAATTCGAGCACCTGACGTCGCAGTCCGTCACGATCAAGCTTCTGGTTCTCCCGATAGAGTCGACGCCGTGTAGCAATTTGCCGGGCCGTCGGGTCGTCCTTGCTACTGCTTCTGCTGGTGTCGGAGGAGGCTCCATCGGTGATTGTGACGACTGATGACTCGTGCATGACTAACAGGTAGTAGGCTGTCGAGGTTGGTAAGGGCATGGAAGATAACATCAAAGTTATCCAACGTGAGGTTGACGTCAGCCGAGGCGTTGTCAAGTGTGGGTGATTGGACCATCAGGCGTCAGGCTTGCTGGCTTGGGGTGAGTTTGCGGTATGACGTGCTCAGTTGGGTAAGCGGGCAAAAACGCAAGTGAGCACTCGTTCGTGCGATATCCGGACCGTACCAAGCGATTCAGTGAGCGCTGGTTGGAGGGAGAGGGATAGATTATCGCAGGTGTGCGTGATACCCAGTCTGCTTCCTGCTCCGCGATGGACTGGCTCACGAGTCTGCAGCCCAATGAACTGTATGCAGTTCATATTTTTATTTGAAGTACAGTACGTGCACAGCTCCATTTCCACTACAGACAATAAATGCTGTAGTAAACCCTGCTGTTAGAGATGCTCATTTAGTAAAATCGGATTGCTCGTGCAGAGTTTCATTGTTGTTACGATGGATACACATTCCTGCGTTGGCAGTACACCTGCCGACATGCTGGGCGATACAGCTCCAATGGCGTGCACTGCGGCGGCCACGACTCAGCATCCACTTCGACTTGGCTACTCGAGGGCAAAGTGTCTTCTGTCCAAGAAGAAGCATACTCAGACTCGGATCCTGATGAGCTCGTCGCGAGCCACCCTGTCGCTGGGGTTGTCGGGGACTTGAGCACGTCTTAAGTCTCTGGGGTCGTCAAAAGCTTCTTCGAGGGGGTGGCAGCCGCAAGAGCGCAGTGGTCGAGGTTGCCTTCCTTTTGGGTGGAGTTACCGGGGGGGGGGGGGGTCTTGGGGCTGCGCTCGCTTCATGTAAAAGGTTGAAGTGGGCCTTGCACCACCGGCGCACTTGGACGTATTTGAGGCAGCCCGGCAAGCGGCAACGTCGGCCGCCTCCATGTCCGGAGCGTAATACACCCCTATTACTTAGGGCGTCACGACATCTTTGGGTAACATCGCCACCTTACCAGTCAGTCCAAATAGCTCATTCCGCCTATGACATCCCAAGTACACGATATACCAGCCCCCATCAGGCGTCGCAAGGTCCCGAGGTGCATCGTGCCGGATTGCACTAAGCAGGCCCAAACTTGTCGACTCTGCAAGGCGCACGGCGGCGGCGTGCGTTGTCGCGCCCCAAACTGCACCAAGCTCGCTCAGACTCAACGACTTTGCGTCGCACACGGAGGCGGTCCGTACTGCCAATTCACTGGTTGCTCTAAACACGCACAGCGCAAAGGTTTGTGCCTCGGATGATTTTGCCACAATCGGACAGGTACAGTGTTCGATTGTGGTAAAATCACCAAGCGCGTAATCGAATCCGAAGACTCGCCGGAGGTTGACAAGAACATACAGTACAGTGCACGTAGGAGTCAGGCATCGACAGGTGGGGATGTACTCTACGACTTGTTTGATGTGCTTGCGCTTCTGGATGGGTCCAGGGCAGTTGCTGCGTTTTATTACATGCATCTATATAGTAGTAGAATTCAATGCAATGCATTGGGTATTCGTGAAGAAGAGGAAGGGCCGTTAATCAACTTCCTACGCTAAAGCTCACGACCCGTGAAAGTGCACAAAGTACATTATCAACTTTTCTTAGGCAGCCAAGCTCGACCTCTTGAGTCTTTCTCCTAGCGCTACAGCTAGCTTTTGACAGTTGCGCTCGACCACGAAGTACGACGCCGTCGCCAGCGCGTACACCAGCACCAGCCGCACGAAAAACTGCTCGGTGCGCGGCATCTCCTCGAGCCACGGCGAGTAATTCACGAACGGGTGAAGCAGGTACAGCGAGAAGCTGATCTTGCCAGTGTAGCAGAGGAAATTCCACTCGAGAGCGCGAGAAATCGCCGACGGTGCTAACGCTTCAATGACAATCACCGCTGAGATAGGGAGACCCACCGAAGGTACTCGGGGATGCTGCTTTGGGAACAGAGAAACCTTGAACCAGCGTGTAAGCATCGAGCGGCACACGTCGCTCACTATCGCGGCCAGCATGATGTACTCCAACGCACGCACAATAGCGACCTGCCACTTGCGCGGCTCGAAGCGGTGTTCCTTCATCCACTTGCTCAGATCAAGATAAACCACCGCGGCGAGAGATCCTGCGACAAAAGTCGACAGGTGAGGGCGGAATTCGCCGTGACCCGTGCGGTTCGTGTATTTTCCTTCGTAGTACACCCAGATGTACAACAGTCCAACGACGGACCATTTCACTCTCGGTATGGTGCGCAAGTAGCAGACTCCAGCTAAGAAGACGGGAATCAGGAAGTAGTACGTGATCTCGATCGGCATCGTCCAAAAGAGGTAGTACCGCCTCTTGAACGTCAGGATCTCCCACAAACTCCATTCTTTGATGTGGTAGTGCGCCAGGTTGTAGTAGTGAGTGCGCGACTCCTCCGACATCCACGTGAGCACGCACGCCACAAGCGCGAACAGTGGGTAGACGCGCAGGATTCGCTTGACAAAGTAGTCGAGCAGCATGACGGTCCACTGTCGGACGCCGGCTTTGTTGTCGGTCAGCCGTTGGATCTTGGGCTCGTTCAGCATCGTCAGCAGGAATGCCGACAGCACGAAGAAAATGTCGACGCCGCTGGGTCCGATCGTCGTATCGAGCAAGTACAGGGCGTGGACGTGGACGACCAGTAAGCAGGCCACGCCCCGTAGGCCGTTGAGGTACTTGAGCTGCATTCGGCCGGTAGGCTCGCGCTTGGGGGGCATGGCATTTCCACCTTGGAGGAGGGTGTCCTTGTCATCAGCGGAGTTGAAGCCCCCGTCAGTAGCCATTGGGGGGTCACTGCATTGGAGGTCGCAAATGTTGACAACTTCGTAGCCTTGAGTCAATCTCGCTGCGTAGTCGCAGCTCTTGACCCGCCCTCGGTCCTTCGTGGTGGCCATTTTTTATCTTGAGGTGAGCTGGTTCTTGGTCGGTTGGAGTTTGACTTTGTTGGTTTGTAGCTTGTGGTTGAGGGGGCAAATGCCGAAGTGAGATTAACCCCTCCAGACCGGGAGCCCGAAAGAACATCTAAACTGCATATGCAGCGTAATTAGACTTGGATTTTGTATACTAAAATGGTTAGGGGTTCAAGGGGGTTATCCTGCCGGTGACAATAGCGTGCTAATCGTGCATAACGACAGTTTAACAGCGACCCAGTTGTTCCCTCAGCATGAATTATGCAGCTTACACGAGAAATGGACAGGGCACTCACCCAAACCCGCCGAACAGAAACTGAAGCCGTAGCTACTCCGATTTTCCAAAATTCTGAAATCAAACTTCCTATACTGAAGCACAAGTGAAAAGTTGGGGTGTCACCCTCAACCTTAGAGCAAGGTGGTGATTGGTCTGCATAGATTCTATGCACCATACAAAATTCAAGTGAGCTCGATGGCCAACTCACGCAATCAAGTAGCACACTTGATTATGTGCGAAAAGATGCTGCGTATGATGCAGGTTGGGATGGGGCCTAGGCAAGAGCCAGGATAAAGTGTACAACGACATTACAGAACTCTGCCTGAGTACCGAACGCCTGATATATATAAGGGCTCTAGGTTTATAAAGTGATCTCAGCGTTACCATAAAAAAGGCTGTACTGAATTAGTTTAGTTTAGAAGGACTTTGAGGCTTGCTTTGTTAATCAAGCCCAAGCGAAGCCAGAAGTGCTGAATTGTTTCAGCGCTGACCTTTGACCAAACGTGTTCGCACCACATCAGTGCGGTTAGTAGCTCTAATTTGTAAGGACTATCTGCTCCCTCTCCTAGTTGATCTAGTGCATGCATCATCTTTTCAAAAAGCACATACCTTTTGATGAAGTAGATTATTCCATGGTCCATTGACTGAAAATGTGAAAGTGGAAAGGTATAGAAGACCGCACAGGCAATCAAAAGCGCGCCAATTTTCAACTGCACAGCTTAGTACCTCTGGCCAAACAAAGGTATCCTGGATTTTTACATCAGTACCTTTGCCCATCTCCGTTCGACCAGTCGTTGGACCTTGAAGTATTAGTTATATGAGGTTATGTATTGTATACCCGTTCGGTATTTAGGCAGATTTCTGTATTCCAACGCTCACCTTCAACATACTCCGCAAGCACATTGATTACTACATGCTAGACGGACGCACCTTCATTAACTACTCCCTGCATATATTCACCTTACGGCAGCCTAATATGCAACATACGGACTACGGGTTTGTGCGACGTCTCTTTGTAGATGCAGGGGTTCCTGGTGTTGAAGGTGTTCCCGGGGCAGCCGCGTCTGCTTTGCGGCGAACTCGGATGGGCTTTGCGACTTCCACTGGGATCAGCTTTCCATTGGCCCACTCCTTGTGCCAGATATCCCAGCACGTCATGGCTACCCCACGCACCTTCCGTCGAGCCCTCATACACAGAAATATAGGCCCCACTTCATTGCAGTCACCGCAGAAGTACGTCGTTGTCGAGGCGCGCTGGTTGCCGGAGCGCAGAGCAGAGCAGACCTTGCAGGCGCGCTGTCTGCGCTTCGCCTGCGTGCCTTCATTGCGCCACTCGTCGACTTGGCGTGCTGTGTGGGTCGAAGGGGGGCCAACACCAACTGGGATAGGTTCGTAGTTTGGGGTGGCTGGCTGCTGCTGCGTTCCGAAGCTGTTTCCTTCGTACATGTCGGTCGCTTGAAGCTGGGTAACCTGTAAGTGGAGCTTGATCATGAACTTGACATGCGTGAGGGGGCGCGACTCCTTGTTCTTGTGGTAGGCCTTGTGGACGATGTATGCGTTGACAATCGCCAGGTCGATCAGACCCAGCACTAGCGACTTGTAGTACTTCTTGAAGCGGAGCGCGCGTTGCAGCGAGTAGCGCTGCAAGCGCAGCTGATCGTGAACGTCCACCCCCCCACCCCCACCCCCCATGAAGGCGTGGTAATCTTTGACGACCCGCGGGCACGGCACCTCCACCTGCTCGGCTCCATCCTGGCGCCCAACTCTATCAATTTCAGTGCTCCCGCCCGTGCAAAGGAAATGCACTGGCCGGGAGTCCCACCAACTGATTGCCGTCATGTTCGGAACAAGCTTCGATCGAGCGATCTTGAATGAGCCTCGCGGAATAGTGGCTGGTCGTGTCTTCTTCTTCTCAATGACTTGTTTGCAGTAGCCGAGCCGATTCGTCATGATAGTGCCCACGCAGTAGGCTCAACGGCATAACCCAAATAAACATACCGTTTGCATAGTATTCGAGTACGGCCTCCTCCCCTCGAAAGAGGTCCACGCCCTCCTTTCCGCTCAACTCGCAGCCTGGCCGGATGTAGAAGTAGCGATCATCAAGGCTGCGCCTGGGGGGCGGTTTGCGCGTCCAGCCTTCAGCCTTCAGCTCACGCCAGACCGACTTAAAGGACAGGTCCCGTGCCGTCACCTCGCTGTCCCGCAGAATCTTGCCTCGCGGTTTCACCATCTTGGCCGCAGTCGACTTGAGCCCTCCGCGCGCAAATTCTCGAATGAGATGGATTTGGAAAAGGCGGGAGGGGGCCGGCGCCTGGAGGCCAGTCGTTAGGCGAAGTGGTCCACAAAACCTTGTAGAAAGAATACAATACCCAACATAACGAATAATCCAAAATTTGACAAACACTTGTCTTTGTTCACGTGTATATAAAAAGGCATGTACAGAAAATCAACAACACCTTATCTTAAAGTTTGTATGCCCATGTTGAGGGGGAAAGGACATCAATACAAATTTCAAGTCAAAAATCGCTTAAACTGCATATATGTAGTTTAAGCCTTCAAATCTAAGCTGCATTATGCAGCATCCGGTTTGGAGGGGTTAAATGTTATCGTCTCTCAAACTACTCTCTAGTCTTCCCCTCCTGCTTTCCTTCTTGTTCTCCTTGTGCTCGTTGGTGCATCTCATCAGCCTGATTACCCCCGGCTTCCGCCTGACTTGATCTCACTATACCTGGGTCTCTCGAAGACTCCCTGACCAGTCATTGGTGTACCCAGAGCCCGGTTGCCGCCGGCTCTCCCGTCGCCGTCGGATCCTCCGAGTCATCGGCCGATGTGTCCACACGTTCTCCTCGTCCATGTGCAGCTATTGGCGGTGCTCCCGAAGACTCATGAACACTCCCACTCGCCGCTAATGCTGCACGGCTGTCCCGATGACTCCGCTTGCGTCGGTCAGGTACTTGAGCCTCTTCGTCCCCAGTGCCTTGGTGAGCATGTCCGCGAGCTGGTCCTCCGTCGGCACGTAGTTGACGACGATGAGTCCTCGCAACACATTCTCGCGGATGAAGTGATGCTTGATGTCCACGTGCTTGGTCCTCGCGTTGTAGCCAGCGTTGCTGGCGAGGGCGATCGCGCCCTGGTTGTCCTCCCATACTTGAGTAGCTCCCACTTGCTCGTGACCCATGTCCTTGAGCATGGCGCGGGTCCACAGCACCTCCTGCGTGCACAGGCTCAGCGCCATGTACTCCGCCTCCGCCGAGCTCAGCGCCACCGTGCGCTGGTACTTCGACTTGAAGATCACCGGCGCTCCGCTGATCATTACCATGATGCCCGACACCGAGCGCCGATCATCGAGATTGCTGCCCCAGTCCGCGTCGGTGTACGCCGTCATCTCGATCTTCTCCACGTTCCCGTTGTAGACGATGCCGATGTCTCGGGTGCTCTTCAGGTATCTCAGCACGCGGATGGCAGCCTTCCAGTGCTGCTGCCCGGGGTTCTCGGGGAAGCGCGACAACTGAGTGACGATGTACGCCACATCAGGTCTGGTACACGTCGTAATGTACAGCAAGCAGCCAATGAGTGCACGGTACGGCTTCGCCTGCATGTCCTCGCGTTCCTTGTGAGTCGTCGGCGACTGAGTCTTCGACAACTTCATGCCCGACTCGCACGGGTTCACCACCACCTTGGCGTCCTGCTGGTTGAACCGCTTCACCACATCATCAATGTATCGAGTCTGCTTGATCTTGAGAGTCTTCGCCGATAAGTCATGATCGATCTCCATACCGAGAATGAACTTGGCCTCGCCCAACTCCTTCATCTTAAACGCGTTCTTGAGCGCCACCTTGACTTCCTGGATCTCGTTGCTCGTCTTGGCCGCAATGATCATGTCGTCCACGTACAGGCAGACGTACACGAACTTGCCCTTCTCGCCCTTGACATAGACGCACTGGTCGCCGCCGCAGCTTCGAAATCCGATGCCCACGAAGACTCGATGGATAGTCTTGTGCCAAGCATTCACCGCCTGCTTCAACCCATAGATAGCCTTGTTCAACCGGCACATCATGTTCTTGGCGTTGATGATCCCGTAGGGCACCTCCATGTAGACGCGTTCCACCAGTCCGCTGTTCAGAAACGCGGTGTCCGCATCCAGCTGCTCGGTGATGTATGCTTCGGCCACCACCACCGACAACACCACTCGGATCGAGTTCATGTTGGCCACGGGCGAGTACGTCTCGAAGAAGTCCACGCCGTACTTCTGCTTAAACCCTTTCGCCACCAGGCGGGCCTTATACCTGATGACTCGGCCGTGCTCGTCGCGTTTCTTCGCGAACACCCAACGACACCCAATCGGCCGAGCACTCGGCGTCCGACGGACCAGTGTCCATGACCCGTTGTCCGCGTGTGCCTTGAGCTCCGCATTCATCGCCTTCACCCATTCCGACGACTCGTTGCTCTGCATGGCCTGTTGATACGTGGTGGGGGCGTCGTTGGCATCGCCGACGTCTGCGGCGTAAGCCAGCACAGCCTCAGCCAATAGGCTGTCTTCGTCCACTCGGGGTCGCTTTGGGGACGGCGGCCAGAAGTGGTCATCGTTGTCCGAGTCGTCGGGACCATCTTCTTTCGACTCCTCACCGTCTGCTGAACCATCTCCAAGTAGTAGCACGGGATCGCGGGCATGCCGGGCCCGATCCGGCTCCGGGTGGAAGACCATGTCATCATTCAATACCGGTCTCGCGAGTCTTCGGTATGTTTCCAGCTCCTGCCCCGATGGCTCCTGCGTCTCCACCTCGGGCATCTCCGCGTCCTCGACGGTCTCTTCCGCCGGTTCCATCGGCTCGTCGGTGACTGGTCGCTGCGTCTGCTCGGGCAGCGCCGCGTCCTCAACATCTTCCATCACATGGATGATCGTCGAGTCCTCGCTGGGCGTTGTGTCGTAGATGCCGTTCACCTCGCGCTCGTCCAGCTTCACCGACCTGGACACCTTCACCTTGTTCGACTCCAAGTTGTACACTCGGTAGCCCTTTGAGTCGTCGGGGTACCCGAGGAACATGCACTTGAAGCTTTTCGGCTCCAACTTGGTGCGTCGCGACTTGTCGACATGAGCGTAGCCGATGGACCCGAAGACTCGAAGGTGGTCCATCCGAGGCTTCGCCTTGAATGTCAACTCGTGCGGAGTCTTCGTCGGGTGCATGCTGTTCGTCGACCGGTTGATCAGGTAGACGGCAGTGTTCACCGCCTCTGCCCACCATAGCGCCGACACGCCCTTGTAGTGCAGCATGCTCCGGTCCTTCTCCATGATCGTGTGGTTCATCCGCTCCGCCACTCCATTCTGTTGAGGGCTGTACGGGACGGTCTTCTGGTGCATGATCCCGTACTTCTGGCAGATCTCAGTCATCGGCTTGTTCACGAACTCGGTGCCGTTGTCCGAGCGCAGGCACTTAATGCGCTGTCCCCACTGGTTCTGGTACAGCTTCATGAACGACTTGAACTTCGTCACAACCTCGCTCTTCTTGGTCAAGAAGTACACCACGACGTGTCGCGAGTAGTCGTCGACAAAGGTGAGCACATACCTCGCTCCGCCCTTCGACTTCGTCTTCATAGGACCCATCACGTCCGTATGAACCAGTTCTAGCGGACGAGTCGTCGCCGTCGTCGACCTCGATGGAAAGTGCGCGACCGTCTGCTTGCCCTTCATGCATCCTCCGCACAGGGTCTTCGTCTGCTGTCGAGTCGTCGGCAGCCCCTCCGTCGCTTGACGAGTCTTCGCCATAGCATCTCCGTTCAAGTGTCCCATGCGAGCATGCCATAGCTCCCACTCTCCGTCGACTCCCGCGTACTCGGTGTAGTACGCCATGTCCTGCTGGCAGTCCAGCATGTACGCCTTGCCGATCTTCTTCCCCGAAGCGATCGCCTTCGCCTTGTCCCAGATGACGCACGACTTCCGCTGGAACTCGACACTCATGCCGCGTTCAGCCAACCTCCCCACAGAGAGTAGTCGCCGGTCGAGTCCGGGGATGTGGAGCACCTCCATCATCTTGATGCGCTTGCCGTCGATGCCCGTCAGGCGCACCGACCCTTTCCCAGCCACGCGGATCCTCTTGCCGTCCGCGATTGTCACATACATGTCCGCCGACAACTCGTCGTACTCGAACAAGTCGTCGCGGTGTGGCGTCATGTGCGCCGTCGCACCACTGTCGATCAGCCACCCCGCTGATGGACTCTCCGCCACTGCGAACACCGAGTCTTCGGCGGTGTCGCCATTCCGTTGTTCCGGGCAGTCCCGCTTCATGTGACCGACCTGGTCGCAGTTGAAGCACTTGCCCTTGAACCCACCGACCTTCCGGCCGCCCTTGTTCTTCCGGTCGAATCCCTTGCCGACCTTGCCGAACTTCCGGTTCTGCCCCTTGCCGCTGAACGCCTTCAGCGCGCGCTCCGACGTCTCCTTCTTCTCCTGACGCTCGTACTCCTTGAGCAGCTTCTCCTTCACCTCGATGAGGGTCACATCCTTCGAGTTCTCGACGATCGACGCGATCAACTCGTACTCCGCCGGCAAGCTGCTCAGCAGGATGACGAGTTGTCGGGAGTCATCGAGCGGCTCTCCAAGCGTCTGGAGGCCCACAATGAGCTCGTCGAACTTGTCGAGGTGCTTCGCCATCGTCGCACCGTCCTCCATCTTGAACTCGTGGAGTCGACGGGTCATCGTCACACGGTTGTGCATTGTCGTCCGGTTGTAGAAATCGCGCAGAGTGTTCCAGGCTTGGATGGCAGATGTCGCAGACCGAATCTTCGTGTGGTGTTCCACAGCCACGCCTTGAGCAATCAGACCGAGCGCCTTCATGTCGTTGAGCATCCAGGCCTCCGTCATCTCCGTCGGGTCCTTCACGACTTGAACGTGCGCCAGCAGCCCCTTCCTCGCTAGCGTCATACGCATCGCGAACTCCCAGTGGAAGTAGTTGTCGCTTCCCAGGATGACTTCGGCATTCTTGCTGGACGTCGTCATGGCGGTCGTCGGGGCGGGCTTGAGCTTGTTGCGGCTGTTAACCTGTTGGTTTGTAGCTTGTGGTTGAGGGGGCAAATGCCGAAGTGAGATTAAATGTTATCGTCTCTCAAACTACTCTCTAGTCTTCCCCTCCTGCTTTCCTTCTTGTTCTCCTTGTGCTCGTTGGTGCATCTCATCAGCCTGATTACCCCCGGCTTCCGCCTGACTTGATCTCACTATACCTGGGTCTCTCGAAGACTCCCTGACCAGTCATTGGTGTACCCAGAGCCCGGTTGCCGCCGGCTCTCCCGTCGCCGTCGGATCCTCCGAGTCATCGGCCGATGTGTTCACACGTTCTCCTCGTCCATGTGCAGCTATTGGCGGTGCTCCCGAAGACTCATGAACAGACTTGAACACGTGAGGGATTGCTTAGATCGGGTGGTTTGAGGTGGAGGCTGTTGGTGGTGGTTGGCGGGAGGGTTACGAAGTGGCAAAAGACGAGCGTTGCTGGTCAACTAGGCGGCTGACCTGGTGTCTGACTGGATGGCGCACCATACCGAGAGTGAAATGGTCCGTCGTTGGACTGTTGTACATCTGGGTGTACTACGAAGCAGGGCTTGGTAAATACAATTCCCAATGCAATTTCAGCACCATGGCGATCCGTAATACTGATGGTAATACCAAACATCGCAATAATAGTTATTGCAGTTATTTAAGTGTATTGATCAGCATCTTACACCTCACCTCAACCGCAATTACTCTTCGTCACCTTCAATGCAGCCCAGAAGGGTCGCGCTAGTCCACATATCACTGTTCGCGCGCAAAAACATCATCCGCTCGAAGTTCGCCGGCAGCGTCGATGAACGCAGCGAGGTGAGAACCAGCTTGCAACTCGAGAAGAGGCGCTCGCACGCGTTGCTCGTTGGCGGAACATTGTGCAGGAGCTCGTCGTACTGCGTCGCGACGCGTTCTGACAGACGTTGCCTCTTTGCCTGTCGCAGGATGGTCGATGCAAAATCAACGCGAGTGCGCGGAGCTGGGCTTGGTTCTTGTGGCTCCACAGCAAAGTCCTCGACAGCGTGTTGCTCACCGGTAGTCAGGGGAACATCATTCTGGATCTTGACAACGGCGGCCTCAAAATCCGGCGAGTGGATAATATCCGCCGTCGGGCCCAGGTAGGTAGCCATGACAGGGTACTTCTTAGTACATGCATCAAAAAGGAGGCGTACCTCTGCCATCGTGCACGCCTCCGCTTGCAGCTTGACACAGACACTGTCAAGCTCTTTTAGCTTGTCGACAACACCTGCGACGCGGCGATGGGCGTTGCCACGTGGAACGAGCTCTTCCACGGCACTGACAGTAAGAATGGCGTCCCGGATGTCGACGTAGCGCTCGAGCATGGCGTAGGTAGACGACCAACGGGTTGTATTGGCCTTGATCGGCTTCAGCGAAGTCGCCCGTGAGAGAAGTGCGGCATTGTTTAGTTGGCGGAGCTGGATCATCAGGTTTTGGATCAGGCTGATCTGATCCTGATAATCCTCCAGAAACCGATTGACCGCGAGATTAAACCGGTGGCTGGCACAGCCAAGAGAGCACTTCTAGGTTGGTTGCGAGGCGTTGATTGGTCGCGCAATTATCTCCAATCAAAAAGCGGACAGCGTCCAACCCTTTCCCGTATACACTCAGCACTGTCTCGATGTGCTCGCGGTGAGCGTCGGCCGTTTGACTCCCGTCCATCGGGGAAAGTGCGAGCAGCCGTTGACACCGTACTCCGTTCACCACGTAGACAGCGAAGATGCCCAGAAAGTGTAGGGAGTTGCATGTCCACCCGTCGAACATCAAACAGAAGGAGTCTCCCATCTCAGCGGAGAGCTTCTGGCCAACCTTGCGAGCAACGTAGCGCATGAAAGCCTTCAGCGTTCGCATCGAGATTGGCTTCATCGTGACGACCTCGCGCGTGAGCTTGTTCTCGACCTAGACGGGCAGGTTGCGCTGGATGATCCAGCGCATCCACAAGTAGATGTTCAGCGTGACGTCGTCCACGAAGCCAAACATGTCCATTGTTGCAGTGGTGGCGGCCTGCAGCTGGGCGTACTCGTCCGCGTAGCCTGCGTGCTTGGCAGCAAGGTGCCCCAGCAAGTTGCTGTAGCCTGTACCGGGCGACTGCTTGCGGGTACAGCCACACTTCTTGCACTCGTAGCGGCCTTCACCGAGGTCAGCGAAGAAGAAGGCACAGAGCTGGCGCGACGACATGGGGAGCGGGGCGAGGCGAGGCGAGGGCTGTTGCTTGACTGGGTGAGTTTGGAAATGAGGGATGAAGCTAGGAGTGTGGGCACAAGCTGCTTGCGGCCCACGGCTCAAATGACTGGTGTGCTTGCCAACTCACAAATGGTTGGACCGAGAAAAATACAATAGTATTTTTGAATATTTTGTATTAAACTGGAGCACACCTACTGCAATAATAAATTATTCCGTAAATATAATACCAATGCTATTGTTATTATATTATTATGTCCGGGCCCTGCTACGAAGGAAAATACACGAACCGCACGGGTCATGGCGAATTCCGCCCTCACCTGTCGACTTTTGTCGCAGGATCTCTCGCCGCGGTGGTTTATCTGGATCTGAGCAAGTGTATGAAGGAACACCGCTTCGAGCCGCGCAAGTGGCAGGTCGCTATTGTGCGTGCGTTGGAGTACATCATGCTGGCCGCGATAGTGAGCGACGTGTGCCGCTCGATGCTTACACGCTGGTTCAAGGTTTCTCTGTTCCCAAAGCAGCATCCCCGAGTACCTTCGGTGGGTCTCCCTATCTCAGCGGTGATTGTCATTGAAGCGTTAGCACCGTCGGCGATTTCTCGCGCTCTCGAGTGGAATTTCCTCTGCTACACTGGCAAGATCAGCTTCTCGCTGTACCTGCTTCACCCGTTCGTGAATTACTCGCCGTGGCTCGAGGAGATGCCGCGCACCGAGCAGTTTTTCGTGCGGCTGGTGCTGGTGTACGCGCTGGCGACGGCGTCGTACTTCGTGGTCGAGCGCAACTGTCAAAAGCTAGCTGTAGCGCTAGGAGAAAGACTCAAGAGGTCGAGCTTGGCTGCCTAAGAAAAGTTGATAATGTACTTTGTGCACTTTCACGGGTCGTGAGCTTTAGCGTAGGAAGTTGATTAACGGCCCTTCCTCTTCTTCACGAATACCCAATGCATTGCATTGAATTCTACTACTATATAGATGCATGTAATAAAACGCAGCAACTGCCCTGGACCCATCCAGAAGCGCAAGCACATCAAACAAGTCGTAGAGTACATCCCCACCTGTCGATGCCTGACTCCTACGTGCACTGTACTGTATGTTCTTGTCAACCTCCGGCGAGTCTTCGGATTCGATTACGCGCTTGGTGATTTTACCACAATCGAACACTGTACCTGTCCGATTGTGGCAAAATCATCCGAGGCACAAACCTTTGCGCTGTGCGTGTTTAGAGCAACCAGTGAATTGGCAGTACGGACCGCCTCCGTGTGCGACGCAAAGTCGTTGAGTCTGAGCGAGCTTGGTGCAGTTTGGGGCGCGACAACGCACGCCGCCGCCGTGCGCCTTGCAGAGTCGACGAGTTTGGGCCTGCTTAGTGCAATCCGGCACGATGCACCTCGGGACCTTGCGACGCCTGATGGGGGCTGGTATATCGTGTACTTGGGATGTCATAGGCGGAATGAGCTACTTGGACTGACTGGTAAGGTGGCGATGTTACCCAAAGATGTCGTGACGCCCTAAGTAATAGGGGTGTATTACGCTCCGGACATGGAGGCGGCCGACGTTGCCGCTTGCCGGGCTGCCTCAAATACGTCCAAGTGCGCCGGTGGTGCAAGGCCCACTTCAACCTTTTACATGAAGCGAGCGCAGCCCCAAGACCCCCCCCCCCCCCCCCCGGTAACTCCACCCAAAAGGAAGGCAACCTCGACCACTGCGCTCTTGCGGCTGCCACCCCCTCGAAGAAGCTTTTGACGACCCCAGAGACTTAAGACGTGCTCAAGTCCCCGACAACCCCAGCGACAGGGTGGCTCGCGACGAGCTCATCAGGATCCGAGTCTGAGTATGCTTCTTCTTGGACAGAAGACACTTTGCCCTCGAGTAGCCAAGTCGAAGTGGATGCTGAGTCGTGGCCGCCGCAGTGCACGCCATTGGAGCTGTATCGCCCAGCATGTCGGCAGGTGTACTGCCAACGCAGGAATGTGTATCCATCGTAACAACAATGAAACTCTGCACGAGCAATCCGATTTTACTAAATGAGCATCTCTAACAGCAGGGTTTACTACAGCATTTATTGTCTGTAGTGGAAATGGAGCTGTGCACGTACTGTACTTCAAATAAAAATATGAACTGCATACAGTTCATTGGGCTGCAGACTCGTGAGCCAGTCCATCGCGGAGCAGGAAGCAGACTGGGTATCACGCACACCTGCGATAATCTATCCCTCTCCCTCCAACCAGCGCTCACTGAATCGCTTGGTACGGTCCGGATATCGCACGAACGAGTGCTCACTTGCGTTTTTGCCCGCTTACCCAACTGAGCACGTCATACCGCAAACTCACCCCAAGCCAGCAAGCCTGACGCCTGATGGTCCAATCACCCACACTTGACAACGCCTCGGCTGACGTCAACCTCACGTTGGATAACTTTGATGTTATCTTCCATGCCCTTACCAACCTCGACAGCCTACTACCTGTTAGTCATGCACGAGTCATCAGTCGTCACAATCACCGATGGAGCCTCCTCCGACACCAGCAGAAGCAGTAGCAAGGACGACCCGACGGCCCGGCAAATTGCTACACGGCGTCGACTCTATCGGGAGAACCAGAAGCTTGATCGTGACGGACTGCGACGTCAGGTGCTCGAATTAAGCGAAGAGCTCGCGCGACTCCAGCAGACACGCGCAGCCGAGATTGCGAGACTCGAGGCATCCTCCCCACCCGCTTTTTTCCTGTGGAAATCGTGCGCTCTCCGCGAGCGTGAAGAACGGCAACTCGCGGAAGCCGAGCAGAGGCAACTCATGGCTGCTATCAACACTCAAATCACTTACCTCCACACGCTGAGCAACATCGCACACAAGCGAAACCGCGTTGACAGTGAAAGCTCCTCGATTCGCCAGAGGTTGAGCAGACCAAAGTTGGAGGATGACGCGGCATACTTCGCCTCGTGTATTCGGGACGTTCAGGCCAACTACGCGCGCGCGGAGGAAGTGTTTAAAGCGTGCAGCATGGAGGAGCTGGAAACGGATGCAACGGTGCGATCGGAGCAAAGGCGCAAATCCGACGGGGAGCTGAACTACTCCCAAAGATTGTCCAAGGAGGTGCAGCCTTATTCGCTCTACGACACGAGTTGCTCCGTTTGGGACGTGGCGGCTCGCTACCACGCAGCAAAAGACAATTTCAAGCGCTATGAAGACGTCGAGGACCCGGAAAACACTTACGCCGCTATGTTTACCGACACCTTCACACTGGGTACTGGCGAGACGGTGGAAATACTGCAGAGACTCGTTCTCCGTCGCATTTTTGAGGAAGAACGCGTCGTCATCACATGGAAATTTATTTCAGAGGGCCAAGGCAGTTTTAGTGGACTGCACCAGGACGAGACGGGTTGGAGCTGGTTGTACCCTTCGACGGAGACGACTGAGCCCGGTACCGTCGTGGCAACGTGTAAACGACGTGCACCGATGCACTACCGCTCTGCAAACGAGACGATACGACGTCAATTTGATCGGATGCTACGGGGAAACGACCGGAAAGCCTGGGCGAAACTCGTGTCTTCGATGGATAAGCTGATGCTGGACAACGTGTTGGCTGGTGTTGATTGTTAGCCGGCACTGTGAAGTAGCTCGTAGCGTACACGCCAAATAATACCCCAGCGTTTGCAGCGTTAGAACAATGGTATCGTTGCTAGGTTCTTACTTCGATGTTCGAACGTATAACAACGTGTTTACTTATTTCAATTGACTTGATGATATCTCAAAACCCATAATCTCGCGCCCTGAGTGGAACTTCCTATGTTATTTTACACTGTCAAGATCAGCTTCTCAATGCACCTGCCCCACCCGTTCGTCAACTATTCGCCGTTGCTCATGGGAGTCCCACGCACCGAGCATTTATCATGCGACTGGTGTTGGTGTATGCGTTGGCCACCGTCTCGTATTTCGTGGTCGAGCACAACTGCCAACGTCTTGCACTGGCGACAGGAGACCCATGGCCTGTAGATTATCTGGTTGCCAGATTATCGTAATGCATCAGCATTCCACGAAGTAAGAACTTCACCATTCAAATTTGTTACGCTAGTGCTGTATCTCAGCCAAGCCCTGCCCTCCCCGTTCAAAGCAAGCCTCTGTAGTAGTCCGTGAAGTCGCTCAGAACTTGCACTAGTCTCGGGTCGGGAGTAGTGGAATCTAGGTTTCCCATGAACGCGATCTGATTGGGGCCCCAACTGTAGTTCACTTCCCAGAACTTAAACTGCTGCAGCTGCAGATCAGCGGCGATCTTCTGCACGTCCCCGGTATTCTTCGCCGACTTTGCTGACGCTAACACCTTAGCCAGATCCACTACGTTGTAGTTGTCCTCCAGCACACGGATGGCTCTCAGGTGGTCGTAGGGATTGCGGGGCTTGTGGGGCTTTATCTTCTCTGTGTAAGATATCCACATGCTGAACGCCGGGCTCTCAAGGAGATCGTCAAGGGGAGTACCCTTCAGCCCCACCAGATTGAACACTTCGTCCTCCGTCTTGCCACTGCGCACCCACTTCTCCAACAGAATCGCCTTCATCTTTCTGGATAGAATCTGGGTTGGCGCCGCTGACTTCTTCCCAGCAGTGATCATACCCACCAGAGTTTCGTCGGTGTACTTCTGCTTCTTCAGCACATTCACCATCGAGGCCATTGATTCACCCAAGTTCTTGTTCAGCGTGGTAGCATAGTTGACCCAGACGCCGAACAAAGGGCTCTGGAAGAGCTTGCCCCCTTCCTCATCAAGCTTCAGCAGCTTGAACACGTCCTCCACTGACTGTTGCTTCGCGAGCCAGTTGGCGAGCTGACCTTTCTCCAGGTTTCTAGCATTTGCCGCATAAGTCTTAGCTGTTTTGGCCGCTACGAGCATTTTGGCCAAGGCTTCGTCTCCGATGCGATCCGATAACGTTGATGCTATGACCCTTCCCGCGAGTTGGGGATTCTTCTTGTTGGCTTTGGTGACCGCGCCGGCCCACGCTTGGAACTCCGCGCTCGCAATCAGGTTGGACTCGATTGTGTGGACTTTGAACTTGGTGAAGAGCTTGTCAGCTGTGGCTTGCCTCGCAGACAACACACTCGAAGAGAGAACGGTGGGTGTTATCGGCAAACTGAAGCGACTTGCTTCAGTTTGCCGACAACACACACCGTTCTCTCTTCGAGTGTGTTGTCTGCTCGACGTGCTCTCAAGGTTGGAGAGTGGGCGCCTTCCGAGACCCCACTAGCGAATACCATTAGTGTAAAGGCAGCCAGCAAGACGACAGGTCGGAGACGTATGGGCTGCTTGGGCATTCTAAGCACGTGAGGGGTCTTGATAGTTGGGGCAGAAAGCAAAGTGAAAACTGGGAGCTCTCGAAGCTATGTGAATATTGCACGCTTTCACGACTTTTAAGTAGCACGGTAAATAGAGTAGCAAGGGTGTTGCGTACTCGTGGTTGGTCCTCAAGCGATGAGTGAGCACAGCGCGTAATCGTGTTGGTGACAGGCGGATTACTCCAACAAATTATCGGCTGGTGACGAGCCGGTTGATCAATTTTCTGGCAATACGTGATGCGACAATATAATTGCTGCACCACCCCACGCGAAGAATTAGTTCGGGTAAACCACCACTTTCTCCCTTCCTGCATTATGATATTTAGCGTCTTTTGGTAATATACGAAAGCAAGATTGGTCGATTAATTATTGGTTTGAAGTATGCTGCTGGATATTACATGTAGTTTTGAGCAGCAGCTGCACTTCAAGCAAAGCGGCATCACAGGATGGGGCGATAGTTCGGGACTGCACTTACATTATACAGTACTTGAGTAATAGGGAGTACACTTACGTACTCAGTCTTTTTTATGGGGGTCGAGGGGGGGGGGTGCCCGTGAAGCAGGGACACGCGGTATTTGCGGAGGCGGGCCCAGTGACGAGCATTCCAGCGAGCCGAGCACTGTTCTCGCCAGGTGATAGAATCTTTTTTATCGCAGGAGCGCAGCGGAGCAAAGCCATTTCCCGCGGATGACATCCGTCCTGCGGGTAGATCGTCATATTGTGCGGTGATGGGCTGCCTATACAAACACCAATATATCACCGAAAATAGACTGTGTATTAATACGTAAGTCCTGCCGCACTTATTAGCACCAGGTGCTAATAAGTTATTTCGTCTTGCTGCTGCTTCTGTAAGGCAAAGTGCCAATTTAGTAGATTGAGCCAATTTAGTAGCTCCGCTCCTTTTGGCCAATAGAAAAAATGTAGCCATTAAATACGCGCTTTCATTTGACAAAAAGAAACCAGCTGCTTTTGAGTGAAAACCTGAAGGACTTGATATCGGCGCTGATTCCGCCCTCCGCATTTCCAAGTCACCAAGTCACCACCTCCCCACTTCACGGAAGTCGCGGAAGCCAACGAGGGTGTGGCTGCACCACGGGGACGAGATGACGGGGGCAAGATGGCAGCGACGATCTTGAAGGTCTCGACTACAGCGTGAAGGTCCACAGAAACCCCAAGCGACGCAGCCCAAAGCCCGCGCTACTCCAGGTAGCGCGCGGCATCGTAAGAGGGCGTTGTGCATCCGACAGCGTAAAACGAGCCGTACTGTATTGCTACTGGGGAGCTGGTTGTGCGCAGGCGGAATCACGGCTCGGTATCCGTGCTGCAACACGTTCATAGTACATGTAGGGCATGTCCCCGAGCCATTACATGTGCAGTTTAGTATGCGCACAACTTAGTGTGTGTTTCGTCCGCAATTTTAATTGAGTTTCGCGTTCGAAATTGAATTTAATTCGGTTTCATTTGCGAACGAAATGAACGGGATTAGGCGCGACACTGATCAGGCCCACGAAGGGCTGACAAAACCGATGGGGATGATACTGAGCATGGATGCTTTCAAGTGCAAACAAAGTGTACTCATGCGACGACACGAATTCATTAACTTAAATCAAAATTGTACTCAAAAACTTACTCGCCCTGATAGTCGAAGGTATCATGAAGGAAGTAGTCCAGGTTTTCTTGGGCCAATCGTAAATGTAGTCGACCACTAGTTTGTTGACGAGGGCTTGCGTCACGATGTATGACATCAAAGGTTGTCTATCAGTGTCTTCGGCATCCGTTTGCAGCATCTCCACATCTCCACTGTTCAGACTCCTTCGCCGCGCCGCCTCTTCCGCACGCTCTTCAGAAGCGCGCTTCCTCTTCTTCTTCTCCACAAGCGAGTAGCCATCACACTTCGTTAAGTGGCTCTCGAGCTTGTGTGGCTTCGGGTTGGCAATCACAGCAGAACAGCGCTCACACTTCACGCTTCTATCAGCACCTGGTTCTTCGAAAAGCTTCCAGACCTCGCTTTTTGGTCGCCCTCCTGGCATTGCTGCTCCACGAATCCAACATGTTAGTGCACGCCATGGCCAGCTCCTTCGCCGCTTCACCCTCACCGTCGGTCTTCCTTGATCTACGCAGGAGTCTTTATGTTCGGCGCGCCCTTGGAATGTCCCCACTGCGTGCGGAAGCGGTGCGCGAGTGCGCGCTGAGTGCGGAACCAAGTTGAAGTGCGAGTGCGCACTCGCGCCCAGAGTGAATGCGGCGAGCAAATTTTTTAAAATACAGTCTAAATATAGAGAAATAATTCTTAAAAATGGCATACTCGAGTTTTTTCGAGTGGGGGGGGGGGGGTTTCGACACCAGCCATTTGGAACTCACCACCACAAAAACAGGATTTCGTCACCAGAGATTTGGGTGGCACAACGCACCACAGATTTGGATCAAAACACCATAGATTTGGGCTGGATCACCACAGAGGCTAAAACGTATTGTTGGTACGCTCAGAACACACTATAACGCTCACAAGTATCGCTCTTTATAGACGGCCATAGCAGTCTCGAGTAACTAAAATAGTTTTCGTGCTGCACAGCAAGACTGAAACCACCAGCCGCGTGGCTTGGCCGCCTGACCAGCTTAGCCTGAGAGCATTTCTTTCGAACGTGACGGTCGCCTGGGCAACTACCTCCTCCTTTTCACCCCTAAGTGCAGCTTCAGCATCGCCTGCGACTCCACTCCTGGTGGTCGGAATCGACTGTTCCGCCTTGCTGTGTGCGGCGTCAAGCTTCGTCGTCAGATTGGGCATCGTCTCGCGCCAGCTACTTCACAGACTTCTCCAGATTTGCCTCCAGCACCCATACATGACCCCCGCGGACGCAGGCGCAGCAACCTCAAGACGCCCCCCAAGGCCTCCAAGGCCATGGCGAGTGCTTTGGAGCAATGAGACTGGGTCCGACGTCTCGATGGGCGATTTTCTAGATACTCTTCCAACTTATAGTCGTCAGCGCAATGATCCTGTCCGTTGTCGGCTGAACCACAATGACCACGACGACGCTGATAAACTCCTCGTGAAGCACAAGGTGCGCAGGATACTCACCAGAAGTAGGTCAGCGCGCTGTCAGGACAGTGGTGTGGTATGCAAGTGCATCTATCGACTGCTAATATGTGAACCCAGTGGCCTTGCCACAATCGCAGTGGATGGCGAGCACACGATGACGAACCCAAACATCTCCTCGCCCAAGCCGGTTCGACTCACGGATGCGATGAAACAGTGGCTAGAAGAACGGCTTGAAGAAGATGCGTCCAACTCACCAGTTGATTTGTTCGGGTTGCTGGCCAAAAAGATTGACACCGGCGTCATACAAGGGCCTAAGCCAACGGTGCCTCAAGTGCAAAATTTCGTGAAGAAGTGGCGCAGCCTCAACAAAAAAGACGTTATGCAACCAGTAATTGATCTCTGTAAGGCTCGTATGTACGGTGTCGTGGCAAATATTGCGGAATCTACAGATGAACTTCTGATTCTGCGTGATACTACACGCGAGGGTGAGACTTTGACCCCCAAGCTCGGTACCGGGACACCGACTTCCCCCTTTCGAATCGGCCTCACGTGTTTCACACTGTTGGATCAATACGTCAACATTCAACGTGACCCTAGGTGCACCACCCTTTTCCACGTTGACAGCACACACAGTATCGTAAAGATGAAGTATCCTGTATTCGTGTTCGGGATATCCGACTGCTGTGGGAAATTTTTTCCTATTGTGTACTTTTGTACTTCCCAGCGAACCGGTACTGATATTGAGTGGTGCTGCGCATTTTTGAAACGCGTCATTTGGGAAACATTCATGGTTCAGTTCTCGCCCCAGTTCGTCATGACCGACGCGGATAATGCGCAATTCAATGCGTGTGTTGCTCAGCTGCCACACTCTAAGATCCTGATGTGTTGGTTCCACGTATGTCAAAACGTGAAAACCCTGATTGAGAAAGCCACTTTAGCCCCTGTGACTATTGCTATGATTTGGCGAGATTTGAACAATCTCCACTACTCTCGCACAGAGGAAGAATTCCTGCTAAGACGGTCGAGGGTGCTCGCTGCATGGGTGTCTGCGTCAGATTCTTGCCCTCCCTTCAAGGTTGTAGCCGATCATATCATCGCGCAGTGGATCCTCCATCCTCGATTCTCTTGCTGGCAAGCGTATCACACCCCACCAGGGTGTGCTACCACGAATAATCCGCTTGAACAATATCACAAGACGCTCAAGCTGGTGAACAAGTCGAAACGCGCAACGCCAACGGAAATGATTGATCGGTTGGACAGGTCGCGGCTTGTGTTCGTTCACATGCACAAAACATTTAGCAGCGCTCACTCAGTGTCGGAGCGCTTAAAGGCACTCTACAACTTGACTGTTCGCCGAAAAGAACTACGGGCCGCTCCGCTTCCCTCTGCTGGAGATCTTCCCGTGCACCTGGTACAAGTTCGTCACCGACCACGCACGTCGTATGCAGATAAAGAAAGTGAACAGGCCGACGACTTTTACGTAGAAGACCCGAAGAAGTCACAAATGCCGTACAAGTCTATTCACGTGCTGAAAATGCAGTGGCAGGACATGCCCCGGGACGGTTGGCTCGTGGACGCACGCCTACGAAGTTGTTCGTGTAGATTCAACATGAAATTCGGCATCTGTATTCACGTGATACATGCACAAGAGAGCTGTCGTTGCCTTTCCAACAGAGTCGCGCTTGGGGCAAATGAAGTCTTTCATTCTGTCACACTTGAAGGGCGTGGCGTGGCGGGTTAGCTGAGGCGAAGGAGATTCGAGAATGAGCGGACTCTCCTCTCTCTCCCCTCCGGTTCCTATCGGACCTATCTATAGTAATACTACGCGACACTGGGAAACTATGCCTTCGTCAGCAACTGCTACATCCTAGGCTATTTCTGTAGCTTCCGCAACCTCGAATTTCCAACAGAGTCGCGCTTGGGGCAAATGAAGTCTTTCATTCTGTCACACTTGAAGGGCGTGGCGTGGCGGCTGCCCCACAAATATGCTTGCTCGCCAAAGGCCCTGAAGTGGTTAACACATGTGCCGCGACAAATGAGCTGCTCCTTTCGCCGACAATACAGGATAGCCTTCGAAGGCATTGGACAACCAACGGCCCATGATCTTGATGACGAGATGATCGGCTCCCGCGTTAAGAAGCGCCGTTGCCCCGCCTATCCGGACGGAGTGAGTAGAGTACCGCGCGGGGTCAAGACCGCACCTCGCTGCGAGAACAGTCGAGATATCCTCTGACGAAATTCCGCCGCACCTCATAGATAAAGCTGGCTCCTCCGGCGCGGTTCCAAATGCCGCAGCTGCTTTCCGAATCCAACGCGCTGCTCTTACTGGGCAAATCAGTCTGTCCTTGGACTTGTGATGAAACCTCGACTCTTCTCGACCGAATTGATTGTTCTTCGCGCCGCTCAGGGTTATGCCCACTATCTCTGCCTTACAAGGCTCCACAATTTGGTCGTCCTCGTTGAAGAACTGGATCGCTGATAGACGAAGTACATACTTGTGAATCTTCTTGCCGATGAATAAATACTCAGACCTCCGAAGCAAGAAAAAGTAACCTAGCAGCAGGCCACCCCACAAAAGCTGATCGCGTGGCTGCTTAAGGTCCAGGTCGCAGAAAATCGCCCGAAGTAGCCGCGCTGTTACGGGTTGCTGCTTAACCACAGGATCGCTGAACCGCCGAATTCCACGTAGACGGATTGCATGACTCGCATTGACCCCCGGATCGTATCCTGCTGTGTTGCGATGAAACCAGCGCACTGCGCACAGCTTTGAACAGATAGTCGAGTAGGTGTTGCCCACTTGCTTCCGGTTCATACCATACTTCCACAGGTACACTGCAAATGCTCCGAGTTGCTCCGCATTTCTATCAACGTCGGTTGCGGTGAGCCAAGGATTCCGCTCCATCATCTCACACCATGCCACCCATTGCTCCCACACACGCGAATAATGCTGTCGAGAAGATTGGGCTAAAGCCCCTGCTTGCAGCAACGCTCCCAAAGATGAAAGAGATCGCGCGAGTCGCTCGGGACCTCCACCTGTTGCCACCCAGAGCGTAAATTAGTAAACAATAAAACAAGGGATGGCGACTGACACCCTGCTACCAGCGTCCGCCATTTGGTTGTCCACACCGGCCACGTGAGAGGCTGTCGAGTAAAATCCGTGCTGGACTTCGTACGCGGCGCTGATCCGCAACAACATTTGAGCAAATGGGTTTCTGCTCGACTTGTGATTGCTCCAAGCCACCGCGGACGTATTGTCAATTAGGAAGCGCACATGCGTGTCTTCATGCTCACGCACATTCCCCCAGGTGTGCCCCCACACAATCGAAGCAAAAATGGCGCTCATGAGCTCGCGCACATTGATGCAAAACTCGCTCGCCCCGGTTTCGTTGCAATGACGGATGAGATCGAGTTCTTCACGAGTAAACTGCACCTGCAGAAATTGTTTTTGCGCTGGAAAAAGCGCGCACAGCCCATGATCGCTGGCGTCCATCTGGATGTAGAGATCCGGCTCATGACGTCGGGTAAATCTTGCCAGCGGAACCGCATTCAGTCGTCCAATGCGAATAATCACTTCGAACCATCGCAAATCATCCTTTGCCTCTTCCGACACTTCGACGCTTCCATAGCGAGGTGCGCTTCGTGCCAGTGCTGCTACGCGCTGGAAGAAGGGTGCCGCTGGTCGAATACATGTTACCACATGGCGGAGACTGCCTAATAACTTCTGTAGACATGTCCTTGTAGTTTTCGCGCAATTCAGCATGACTTGAAGCCGCCGAAGAGCCTTAGACACCTTTTCTTGTGGCATCGACACTGTTTTTGCCAACAGATCCCAGTCAAGGCCGAGAGCCCGGCCTTTCGTGAACCAGCCGCTGAACTTCTTCTCGTTGCATGCATCCGGTCCTAAGATGGTAACCATAGCTGTTCGAAGTGCGACTTGCGATTCGGAGAGCCTGGAACCAATGTCAGGTTCAATTGAAATATGGTCGTCGCACCACGTTTTGGCTTCGAACGTGCTTTTTCCTTGGATGGGCTGTTCAGCCCACTGAGGCGCGGTGCTTGCGTACAAATGACTTATCGCTGCCCCCGCTATCCAGTATGAAGACGGCGAATTTTTCCATCCGAATGGACAACACAGATCCACTACGAGAACTCCAAGCTCTGGAACGTGCCTGCAAAACGCCCCACGTGATCGGCAGACATTGGTATGTTGCGGAAAGCCCCGTTAACATCACCAGTGAGCATGCGTTGTAACATGGGGCCGGCTTCGGCAACATCTAGCACTCGGTTTGCCAGTGCCTCCGGGCCATCATAACAAACGTCTACCGCGTGGTCAGGGACAGTGTTATCTTTGACCGACGTTCCAGGAGGGAAAGAGAGGTCGTGGATCACGCGTGCATCCTCGGATAAATCAACTTCTCCTTTTTGTACAGCCCCGAACGGACTGCACGTTACCCCCCGCAGCATCGGCAGTAGATCAATATCCAGGACAAGGTAGCGATTGGTATCTTGACCAGCACGCAAGTGCTTGACGATGCTATTGAGTGCTCTGGTGGCTGATCCGTGATTAGGCGGTGCCGCTTCTTGTGGTTGAAACTCACCCTTCCAACCAGGAACAACTCCATGATGAACAATATCGTGCCATTGGGAGCGGTACCGACAAGTTGACCACGAAGGCAATTCGGTAGGCTCTTCCAAAGCCTTGTTTGGACGCGTGTCATGCATTGATTCGCCTCGTAACAGTCGAACAAAGTCAGGTAACTGCATTCGTGAGCGACGCATAAATTCGCTGTACACGTTTTGCTTGTTACGGTCCAGCAAGTACACTTCCTTGTCCCCACGCGTTACCGATGATGACATTGGTTGCGGCGGTGCCCAACCATGCCGTTTCAGAGCTCGCGTCAGCTCCAAGCCCGCTGCTTCGACATGAAGCGTGGCTAAACGTCTCCGAACAAGCTTCGTTTTCTCGAAACGATGCTGACGAGCTTGTAAAAATTCTGACAAGCTCGGTGATTGCGCAGCCTTTAGTCTCGACCGTGGCTCCAAGACGGTTGAGCTCGCGAGTTGGGACTTATTAAGCGACTCGACAGGGGGCGAGCTCGAGTGCATGAGCAACTCAAGCGGCCCTGGGGTGGCCGGGCTCGAGTGCATGAGCTGCTCAAGCGGCCCTGGGGTTGACGGGCTTGAGTGCATGAGCAACTCAAGCGGCCCTGGGGTGGACGGGCTTGAGTGCATGAACAACTCAAGCGGCCCTGGGGTGGACGGGCTCGAGTGCATGAGCAACTCGGGCGGTCCCGAAGTGGTTGGCACCAGCGACATGGAACGTTCAAGCGACTGCGGGGCTGCAATACGCACTGCTGCACGTTGTTCTACACCAGTTGAACTAGTCGGACAAGGAGCACCGACGGATTTCTCACTTATTGCCCCGCGTTGAACAGCTAGTCCATCCTCCCGGCGTCATTGCATATCCGCGGCCAGGCCTCCATAATTCTTGACGATAAAATCCCGGACAATATCGGGTAGAGCAGCTGGCTTGAAGTGGCAAAGATGCTTAATGACGCAGGTACCATTCTTCCCCCTACATCCTTGAGCCGATAAAAAGCGCAGACAGATTTGCTTCTTGCCTTGTCTTGGTGCCGCCTCCCGAACTTCGACTGGGATGGAAACGCGCTTATCATTGTCGGTACTGCGCTCCCCCCTAGACTGATTGCTGTGACGACCGGAAGTCGCGCTTGCTGCTTTTACTGCGTTCGAGAACTCTTGGCGAAGAATTAACTGATGCACACGCACGAAGGATTCATGCGATGCACTGAAGTGAGCCTGGATCTGCGCTAGCTCATTCCAGTTGCCTTCCATGATGTGAACCCGAAATAACTCCAACCTGTCGTCAACCCACGCGGCAAGCTCCACTAGCGTCTCGGGGGTTGCCGACAACTCGCTTGTACGTAGTTCACTGAGAAAGCGTACTGCTGCCGACAGCGTGTCGTGGACAATAGGCTTGTAAAGTTCCTGGGCAACAGCACACAGTACCTCAACTGCTCCGATTAAAGTTGCGAACGTCCCCGGTGTTGGCGCTGCAGGGAGCACATTCTTTCGCGAAAAATTGCTCATATCATTCCCTTTGACTCGAGCACGCTTCTCTAGTTCCGTCACACGTTTAAAGTGAGAGATCGACAACCCTCGTGTACCAAAGTCCCAACCAAATAACGCACGCAGTACTGCAGGGTGCGGAAAGAAACCAAACTTCCGCCAGTATATCTGCACAAACTCCACAAATCTTTGCGCGGTCATGGACGCGTACTTACCATTGATCAGAGCCAAGTGAATCGAAGTCTGCACTCCAGTTGGGTAAAAATGCTGCTTGTCGCCAGCTTCTTCTCTACTCGGCGTCAATAGTTCTGGATTGGGCGTTGATGCTCCGCTCCGTTGCATTGAAATTAACTGATCCAGCTGAGAAGAAGTAGTCAGATTCGTTTCATGGGCTGAGCGAGGGAAGGAGGCAGGAGCTGCCGGTGCCAGGCGCCGGCGCTTCGTAGTTGGCTGTTCCGTCGTCACCCTTGCCGTGTCTGAGGCATCATTATCATCTTCAGAGTCGCTCAGTCCGTCGCCTTGCACCACCTCAATTTGCCCTGTAGTTCCGGCATCTGCGGCGTTCTCCGGCTGCGCCTTGTCAAAAATTGTATCCCCGAATCGGACACCTGCAGGGGCCGCGCGACCTCCTTCTTTGTAGAAGACGTAGTCCAAAATGTGCTGAACCGTTACCTCTGTCACGTCAAAGCTGGTAATATCGAGCAGCGGTAGAAGCTGCCTCTCATCAACTCCTTTTCCACCGACGCAGGTTAAGAGGTCCGATGAGTCGCGCACGGCATTCTCGCCAATTCCGTTAAACTTGTTGTACACTCTCTCGTGCTTGCTGCGCATCTCCGCCGCCATCACCAGGCTGGTGCTCTGACCTCCACAAGGCCGAAGTGCGTATACCTCGACCGCAACATCTTCTGTCAAACTTGGTGTGTAGATGATTGACGTCTCGTCTCCGCCGAAGTTCACATCCAGCCATCCATTAGGTTGGTCTCCTTCCCACTTATACCCGACCACCAATCCGTAGTCCCACACGCGGGCTCCGCCGGGCCGCACCCATGACGTGCAGATTGCGCTTCCAACAAAGGTGCCGACACCACATGTAGCTTCCTCTGCGGAGACAGCTCGAGGCGCCAGCTCGTCCTGGGTGAGGTCGACTGTTTGGGGCGGCTCTGCTAGCCAGCGTCCGGACGGCACAGCTTCACCTTCGCGGTCCCGCCTCGAGTAGCGATGCCGTCTACCTTCCCGTAGGCAAACCCGGGCAGGGAGAACGCTCCCGGGCGTAGGTAATAATAGCTTGCTGTCATTGGCTCAGGAAGGTTGCCCGGAAAGGTCGTTCTTGGAGGTTTTAGCTGAGGCGAAGGAGATTCGAGAATGAGCGGACTCTCCTCTCTCTCCCCTCCGGTTCCTATCTAACCTATCTATAGTAATACTACGCGACACTGGGAAACTATGCCTTCGTCAGCAACTGCTACATCCTAGGCTGTTTCTGTAGCTTCCGCAACCTCGAATTGCCCCGGAATTCCTGCCCCAGTACCGGTCTTCGTAAGTAATCGACGTCAAACTGGTACTACCACGCAGAGTACCCAACGGATAGTACCTCGGCGTCAAGTAGACGGCAATTCCCACCAAGAAAGCAGTGATGTTAGAATTTGTTCTGCTGATACGAATGGAGATCCTGCCGCTCACTACCCCGTGCAAGGACCCCAACTCCGTCCGCCAAGTGATAGCACCAGCCATCACTTAGGTACGTTTCATGGGCTTCCAGTACTTGGCCCGCAACCTAGATCACCGCCTCCCGTATTCGTCGAGCATCACATCGATACCGAGAGTGGTATTCGTGAAGCCCTTGCGAGCACAACCGCGCCTGCCAACATGGAGTTATTCCGCCTGGCCCCAATTGAAGCGGAGATCGGGTCGTACGAGGCAATGTTTTTTCGAGAGTGTGAAATGCGGAGCGAGTCACTTTCGGAGGTACACACTGTATATCAAGGTGCGGATGGATACCAGCGGAGCTATAGCGAGATTCGGTGCTGCACACCACCAATATCGCCTCAAACTACGGCGCAGCCCCAATGGCTCGTGCAAGCAGCGCAAGACCCCCACATCAAGTGGCAACAATCGACCCCGAGATCGCCAGCCCAGAATCGTTTGGGTCGATAAGTAGTAGTCGGCAGTCATGCGAGCAGACTAAACGCCGTAGATGCTAGTGCATTTGATAAAGGCTTCCACCAGTCATCCTTAATACATTTCTTAAAGCTTTTGACATTGGCTGTTCATAGGTTGGTCTCGCACTACAACCATACACCTCACCGTGCTTCAAAGAACGCGGTGCATCCAATTGAAAATTGCATTTACAACGAACGCTACATTGTAATACGCTATACCCCGCTCGCATGCCGTTATTAGTGGGAGTGATAGATCACTACGTACCGGTCTGTGTGTCCTTGTGTCCTCTGTAGGCATTGTTGTCCCTCTCCAGCAGCCGCATCTTCCCGACGCTTGTCGACGAGCACCATCTCGTCGGAGCATTTGGAGCTACTAGGCATTGCTGGCGAAGAGCACGGCCTCGCTTGCAGGCTGGACTGCGATCACCAAAGAACTAGCAAACGCAGGGTGGACTGAACTCGCTACTCGTGCTAATCATCACTGTAATAGGGTGGAGACCACCAGTGTGTCACCACCATGGTGATGTAATCCTTTTCTGTGGTGGTAGAGCACCTTTTCTTTGGTGGTGGAGTGCGATATCTCTCGTGATTTGATCCCTCGTTGATCATTGGTGGTGGCGCCCAAATCTCTGGTGGTGGTGTCCAAATCTGTGGTGGTCCGCTCCCAAAACTGTGGTGTTCGATTCTCTCCCTCAGTTTTTTCGGCGAAACTCGAGCATTCGTTCGCAAAACACGTGTTCTAAATGGTTTCGATTGCTAAACTCGAACTAAACGAAACGAAACTGAACACACACTACGTACAACACAAGTGCTGTTTCAGTCGTCACTTAGCTACGTACGATAACCGCACAGCAAACTGACATCTACAGCTTCACTTAGCTACGTATGATAGCCGCACAGCAAACTATCATCTACAGCTTCATCGAGCTATGGCGCGCCATACAGACTGCGGCTGAAAGCATCGCAGCCACCGTTGAGCACTCGTTGAACTCTTCACCGCCGACACATCAAACCTACCAGTTGTGGTGCCGACGATACACGTCCACCGTGCTCCTTCTAGCGACCGCGCTGGTCTGCTACAGTATGAATCGCCTCCGGTTGCAGTGCGCCCGCATCGCCGGCGCTCACGCGTACGAGGTCGCCATGTCAACCATCCAAGGGATTCCTACATTATTTAATAAACTAGACTTTATCATGAGATGCGCTGAACATGACGTTTGAAAGGATTGCATCCACCTAACCCTAAAGTGATTTGGAGCTGCGCTGTCTGGTAGCCCTTCATACTAAAGCCAAGTGTAATAGGGCCACTAAACTGGCACCGCCGCGAAATCGATGCTTCGCGTTGCCGGTTAGCTAGAAGTCGCGTACGCACCTGGTTGAAGCCACAAAAAATCACAAAAATCCGCTGGTGTCTCCTCTTTACGATGGTACCAGGAACATGTCAATCCGAGCATTCCTTCCCGAGTTATCGCCACTTTTGTGCCGGTACTCCGCCGGGGCCACTAAATTGGCACTTTGCCTTACTGTATAGAGGAATTTACCCAAACATAAACTTGACTTGCTCACGTAGGGAGCAGGCCCTGGTAAACTTCCGAAAAATGACACCTGCTTGAAGTCAACATCGCACAGGACGGTCTTCGTTGTGAGCTATTCAAGGGTTTTGTGAACGATCGACCTAGCCGACGGAGCTGCAGTATCAAGCAGTGACTAGCAAGAGAACAGAATGTAATTCTGTAGACATCGTTGCTTACATGTATGGCGCTCAACTCCTTCGTGCGAAACGTTCGAGGCTTGCTTTGCGGGTAAAACTCACTTTCTCGGGTTTACGTACCAAATATTGTTATGGTTTCCGGAGCTCCCGTCACAGGTTTAATGATGTTGTCGCTGTGTACGGAGCTCGATCATTTTTCAGTGATGCTACGGAGAGAAATGCCAGATATCGCTCGAGACCCAAGCATTACAACGCAACAGCGGCTACACTTCCAACGTCTGTATTACTCTAATGATAATGACTCGTTTCTCCCTTCAGCCTCTTGAATACACACAGCTTCATATCGTTCACCCACGTTTTCTGTATGATCTGAGCTACACTCAATTCTCTAAACTTCTTCCTAAGCACACGCTTCATGATATTGCCGTGCTGCACCACGTCCCAACCAAAACCGTGCATCCTCCTCGTACGAGAACCACCCGCAGTATCATGACACAAAGACACCAACAAACGACTCTGGACTCGGGCACACTTCGGCTGTTCTCCAAGATCAGTTGTGATAGTCTGAGGTCGGTCAGAGGGTGGAAGCCAAACTGCTCCGCTGCATCGAGCTGATCTCGCAGGTGAAGACGCATGTGAAGCACTTCTTCGCCTCCTAGAGCTGGTTCTTGGAACTGCTGAGCCCAATGGGGACCTTCCATTTCCATGCACGGATATCCACAGTCCTTGCAAGACAATCACCACACAGCAGAAGCAAAAAAAACTCCCTCACTCTTGAACTCATAAATAACGACGATTTCACTTCACTCCAACGACAGCGACACGAGGTTGACCACGGGGGAGATGACCAGCAGCTCCCAGCGCAACATTCCCTGCATCATGTCGCTCGCATTGCGTTGAGCGTGCTCGGGCCCGCAGTAATTTGTGCGTCCGGTCCACCGTAACTGCTGGTACTCCTCCCCCGTGACAGGGTTCACCACGTTTAAAAACTCAATCGACAGGGACAAGTGCGCCCACGCCACCTTGTTGCGGACGTCCTCCTCCCTCGGGCTCCTCGAGTAGTCGGTATCAAAGCTCTGCGTGCCCAATACGTACCCCGAGGCTTCCAGCATCATCATATCCTCAGACTCCGAGTCCGATTCAGTATACTGCGGCGGCGTGGACGGAGCGCTAGCGTCGATACCGGTAGGCGCAGCTTTGACAGCTTCCGACGCCGGGATCTTCCTGCTCGTTTCAATGAGGAAGCGCACGAATACAGAGCGGAACGTCGAGATGTCGTCCGTCGGGGACGTGACGTCTCGCACCAGTACATAGGCGTTGGGGTTCACCGTCTGCAGCACTTCGAGTCGAGATGTCTCGCCTTTGACCTTCTTGAACTCTCCTAGCCTCATGTCGTTCGCCCACGTCTTCTGCATGAGCTGCGCCACGTTCAGTCCATGGAATCTTTTGGTGAAGACGCACTCCATGACGTCGCCGTGCACGCGCTGCACCATATCCCAGCCGAACGTCGTCATCCTCCGCGTGCGCGCGCCGTCGTCCGTATCCAGCGACGACGGGATCAACAAGCGACTGTGAACGCGCGACATGGTGCGGTTGTTCTCCAGAATCACCTGCGTGAGCCCCAAGTCCGTCAGTGGATGGAAGCCGAACTCCTCCGCCGCGTCGAACTGGTCGCACTCGTCGAGTCTCATGCGCAGAACCTCCTCCCCACCCAGTGACGGCTGCTGGAACTGCTGCGCCCAGCGAGGGCCGTCCACCTCGACGCGCGACTGCAAGATGCACGAGAGGTTGAGCTTCCACGCCGCCTGCTGCTGGATCTCGGCCTTGAGGTACAAGTTCTCGGCTCCAAGGCGTCTCGACAGCTCCACCGCCTGCGCGTAGTCCGTGGCCACTCGAGACACCACTGCACCCTCCTGTACTGCTCTGCTGCCTGTCGTTGTCGACTGCAGGCTTAACTCCGCGTACTGCTTCTCGAGCCTGGCGACTGTGGCCTTCATGGTGTTGAGCTCGTCCCGCTGTCGCTGTCTCGCTCGGCGCATGCACTCGCGGTTCTTCTGGCGGCGTCGCTCCATGGCGCTGGCGTTCGGGAGCTCGTCGCACTGGATCAGCTGCTGGCTGATGTCACTATTAGTCCATGTCTGTGGGGGGGCGGTCATGGGCGTGTCCATCATGGGCAAGGCGGCGGACGTGAAGCCTGCGGAGTGCACGGACGCCCACATCGCGTCGATCTGCGAGCTGTTCATGGCAGTGTGCGGGTTGAGGGCGATAGCACCGCCGCCGGTCAGATGTCGTAGTGGCTCCTCGTCCTCGCCGCGGATTGGGCTCAGGCCGCTGCCGGTCCCCGACCGCAGCGTATGGACCCGAACGGCTGGGCTGCCGGTGGGACTGGCGCCTCGAATCGCGTCCATTGCCGGCGAGAAGTCCGTAGGGGCGCAGGCGCGTGGCGTGCAGGGAGGGGAGACGTCGCGCAGCTCGTCCCAGGGGAGCGAGTCCAGCAGCGCGTCCGTGTCCGACTGCCAGTCGTCCGCCGCCGGGGAGTTCACGACCTCGCGCTTCATGGGGAGAGCGCGTGCGGCAAATCGATTGATCGCCACCCCGAGATATTGATAGTGCGCCGGGTATTAGAGGGCGACTAATATGCCCCGAACGCGCGGAAAGTCGTCTGGAACGCTTGAGGATAACGCACCCTAGATGAATCGGACGGATACAGGTACTCTGATCTGGCGTCGCCAGTGGCGACTATCCTGATACGGTACAGTAGCCGCCAAGGGTGGAGACTCAATTAACACACCATGTTGTACGGTGGTGAACTTCCTAGCACCACAATCGCAGTGATCACGGGGCTGTCCTTCAGGAAGCTCGCCATGCCGCGCGGAGCTGACTGGGGGCTGCATAGCATCGCCCTCTTCAGTTTATCGACGCGCCACCGTCAAAAGCTGCAACATGCGTCAGCGCCGTCGCGGCGTCGCGGCGGCAACTGCGTGGTGCTTCGTGACCGCAGGTCCACTGGATTGATGGCGCGGTCCCGAGTTGAACTTAGCCGACGTGATCCCTCCGCCGGGTCGCGCGTCTCGCTGGGCGCTTCCGCCGTCTTCCCTTTGGTTTCCTCCTCATGACATGGTGCCGAGATTCCCATCATGGACTTGGTGGTGGCCTGCACCACCACGCCATCACTCGATGCAGCAGAGCTCGGAGCGCGTTCTGTACTGCACACGTTTGGTGGTGTTTGCCCTTGGGGCTTAATTGTACGCGAAAGAACGCTTGGTGATTACGAACGTGGCTCCGGACCAAGCTGTGCGGCGCTGTACGCCATCAAACACAGAGCTCCGGTTAACACGCTCCACTGATGGTGGCGCGGGCCATTCCGTCGGCAAAGCGATGTGGTTGAAGCCCTGCAACTCAGTCCAGCGAGCTCTTGGCTCTCGGCTCTCGAGGCGTCCCGACCACAGCAACTTCACTTTCATTATCCAAAAGAGCGACTTCCACTTACGCCAACAAATGTGTTAAATTATCTCAAGAGCTCCCTCACAGGGACGCCGAAGTCGGTGCCGGTGTCGGCGTGGCCGGCGCGGAATCGGCGCTGTCGTCGTCATCGTCGTCGGAGTTCGGGATGAGCTGCGCGGCCGGCGCGATGGTGCCGAGTTCCCAGCGCATGAGCGTCGTCACCATGTCGGCCGCGTTGCGGTGCGCGTCGAAGGGCGTGCCGTAGTTGTTCTTGCCGGACCACCGCACCTGCACGTACTGGTGCTCGCCCGTGACGCGGTCCGACACCTGCAGCAGCTCGATGGCGTGGGCCAGCTCGGCCCACACGAGCCGCGCGGACGGCTCGATGCCCGCGCGCTCCGGCAGCAGCTTGGCGCCGGACGTGTCGGCCGGGTTGAGACTCTGCGTGCCGACGACGAAGCCCGACGCGCGCAGACTCGAGTCCAGTCCGACCTCCTCGCCGGTCGTCTCCATGCGGTAGCGCAGCAGCGTGGTACGGAACACGGGCTTCTCGTCGGGGCTGCGCACGTCGCGGCCCAGCACGTAGGCGTTGGTGTTGACCTCCTGCAGCATCTCGAGCCGCTGGACATCGTACTTGACCATCTGGGCGCCCTTGAGCTGCATCTCGTTGACCCACGACTTCTGCATGATCTCCGAGACCGACAGCTGCTTGAAGCGCTTGGTGAAGACGAACTCCATATCGCTGCCGCGCACGCGCCGCCGCAGGTCCCAGCCGAAGAGCTCCGAGTGGTCGATGGGGCCGCCCAGCACGTTGTCGGCCATCTCGTCGGCACTGTCGCTGTCGTCGTTGTCGGCGTTGTTGTCGGTGGTGCCGCTGCTTGGGCTGCTGTTACTGCCACCGAGCAGCTGGTGCTGCACGCGTCTCACTGAGCGCGTGTTCTGCAGGATGACATCCTTCACGTCGCGCTCTGTCAAGGGGTGGAAGCCGAAGACCGACTCGGCCTCCTGCTCGTTCATGAACTCGAGCTTGAAGGGGAAGGGAGAGGGCGGCGCAGAAGCAGACGCCGTGAACTCGTCCAGCGCCACGGTCGTCTCCATGACGCGGCGCAGCTCGAGCTTCCATGACGCCTGGTACTGGATGGACGCCTTGAGGTACAGGTTCTCGGCGCCGAGCTGCTTGGACAGCTCTACGGCCCGCGCGTACTTGGTGTTGGCTTGATTGTTGTTGATGTTATTGTCGGCGTCGTCCGCGCGCAGCCGCAGCGCGTTGTATTGCTGCTCCAGCTCGGCCACGGCGTCGCGCAGCAGCTGCAACTGGTCGCGCTGCCGCTGGCGCGAGCGGCGCATGGACTCGCGGTTCTTTTGGCGGCGCATCTCGAGCGCGGAGCCGCTCTCGGCCTCCGCGCTCAGGTCGAGCACGGCCGTGGGGCTCTTCCAGTTGAGCCACATGGAGTTGATGGTCGACTGCGAGCTGGAGCTGGCCGGCACCGTGCGCACCGGCGTCTGGCCGGCAGTCGGCGTGTCCTCGCCGCTGCTTGGGCTGGTGCTGCGGCTGCTGCCGGCGTAGCCCGGCGGGGTGGCTGTCGGTACTTTGCCGGCAGGTGTCGGCGCTGCCGGCGCCCAGTTCGTCACGGGGTCAACGGTGAGCCGAGCGTTCGGCCACATGGAGGCAAGTTGGCAATTGCGAGATCATGAATGATGCAGGGCAGGCAGTGCCGTCTCCGTCCGTCAGTCGTGCCGGCGGCTGTAACGCGTTGCACTTTGGGCGGATTTGAGATTCAAGTGCGCAAACGGGTCGTGGGGCGGGAAAAAAAGAAGTCGGAGCGCGTCGCGTATTGTCAGAAGCGGGGGCCGCTACACTTGCGGTTGTATGGAGATACGGACGAGAGGGACGTTCCACCGTCGACAGAAGCGGGGGCAAGACCCCCACATCTTTGGGCGCATAAATCCGGTCGTAGGCTTACGTTTAGTTGCTCAAAGTGGTAGATTATGAGGTCATACCTTCCGTAAATTACGAAACTAACCGTGTCAACGCAATACAAAATCCGGCGTCAGCCAATCAGAGCGCACTTTAAATTACGAACCCGGCCGCAAAACGTTCGATTCTTGCTATTGCGACCATTATTACAACGCAAGTCTCCTCACGCAGCCCCCAATGTTCCTGCCGTTCAAGCACCTCTCAGCCCGGCAGAGGTCCGTGCAATCCACTTTCCTCTCACTTGACGCTGTTGCTCACTCACCTCCTTCCTTCATTTGCGGTGCTCGATGACTTGGGTCTGCACAATTGACTTACTTTAGCGCCGGCTACGCCGTGCTGTGCGTGGCGCTGGGGCTCGGCATCAAGTACATGGACGACCACATGCCGGAACCGGACCCGACCAAGGCCAAGGGCGACGCTCTGGTGCGTCCTGTCGGCTGAAGCCTGCCTGCCTGCCGGTAGATAAAATAAACCAAGCTTACCCCCCATGTGCCAATGTGTCCACCAGGCGTGGAGCGACCTGGACAACCAGGCAGATGCCAAGCGAAGGCGCCAATAGAGCGACGACACCAGTCATCACAGGAAGATCTGGATAGCCAGCGTTTTGTGTGTTGCGAGCTGCAAGACGCTCGTTGGCTCGCTCTTGAGATATGACGCCCGCAATCCCCATGTGTCTTCCCTCGTCGCTCCGAGCACCTGGAGCGCTGGCGCTCGCGTGTCTCCGAGCGGAGGACGAGAACGTATTGAATAGCTGCTGCGTGTAGACGAACGCGGTGCTGGCGCTGTGTGGGTGGGTGGTTGCAGCTCGGAGGACAGATCGTCGCGTGGCAAAGCGTCATTAACTTGGCAATTTGCTCTTGCTTTGCAGCGCAACCCCCGGCACCGCGTGCTTTCGCGGCGGCATTACAGATGATGTGAAGGCTAAAGCACAAACGGCATGTCCCTACCCTCCGTTCATCGTTCCTCTTGCCCTCAAATTGTCTCTTAATCCCCAAGCACACACTGCAGTCTGCCTGCCAGTGGTGAAATTCGCCCCTGATACCCAGCAGACTGCTTCCATTCCGACAGCTATAGCATGTACAAGGCCTTCCGGAACCTCAGCACGCGCGAGAGGTGTGTGTGTGTGTGTTTGTGGGTTTGCTGCATCGATGGCGCCCCGACTCACGGTCTCTGCTGTGTACTGCCGCGCTACGACACGCAGCGCCGGCTACGGCCTCCTCTGCGTCTTCTTCGCCAAAGGCATCGACTACATGGACAGTCACACGCCCGAGAGGCATGCGCTCAATGCTCCGACTAGCGAACGGGTGCGTGGGTGCATCTTGACCGGATTAATGGATTCATTGATTAACGAGGCTGACTTCGATGAACAGGCTTGGAACGACCGGAACCTACAGCATGCAACAGCTACGAAGACGTCGTTGTAATAAACAAAATGTGGATCAAGCCTGCTATTATGTCGGTGGGTGTCCAAGCCGTGCAGAGTGGCGAACTACCTTGCCTGCGGTCCCTACGCCGTCGTCACGAGTTGTCCGATATATTTACCTAAAGAGACGAGCGAGCGCTTGGAGCATGCCGCGTGCTGATTTCCAGAACAACGCGCCGAAAGCTGCAGACACCAAAACCAGTGTAGATTAGCGAGACGCAACAATGAATATACATGTCAAACCAAGAGTCGTTATCACCTTTCAAGCTCGAGTTGCCTCCAGGAAATGAGGACAGCGCAAAAGATCCGAGCGTCATGAGCTGCATCACGGAGCTCAGCACCACGAACACGTAGTTGCCGAGGATCAGACAGCTATACAGCGTGCACCCTGTCACCAGCACCAACCACCAGCAATTAGCAAGGCCTCCTCTCCCACTAGCTGAGCTTCCATTGCAACTCACCGAGCGTGACGAAGTAGGCACTCGTGAGCAGCAGCCTATTGGGCTGCAACAGCCCCGAGATGTAAGCCGCCGGACCCTTGAGCATAGCGAACGCGCCCATGCAGCAAATACTGCCCAGCGTGAAGCTCAACGCGAACTTGGAGGGCCTGATCATGATCTAACCATCCACCAACAAACCACCCACATCAGTAACCTAACGAACTCCACCCTCTCTTCCTTCAGCAACACTACTCAGCACTCACCAGCGGCAGGAAGATGGACGCCATGCCGAAGAACAGCATGCCCAGCATTACAAGCCCCACAAAGTACTTGAACCGCGTATTCCTAGTCCATCCATAACACAAGTCAGTACTCTATCCACATCTCCAAACTTCCTCCAGCCCACAGCCTACTGTTATTACCAGCTCATGCTCGGGATCAGCCCCGCTTCACTGCTCGAGTTCTTCCTCCAGAGCGGCCACTTGGCCGCCGCTGCGTCTTCCACCTGCCCGTCCATCTGACCGCTCTCCATCGCGTCCGCCGCGTCCTTCCCTGCCCCAGAAGAAGCAGAATAAGAGGAAGCGGGTGCCGCCACCGCGCTCTTGGTCAGGTCCCGCGCCGAGTCCCACGCCTTCTTGAGCGAGAAGCCCGCGCCTGCCTCGCTGTCCGTGGACGCTGTGGACGCCGTGGACAGCGGCGAGGCGCGCAACAGGCTGCTGAATGCCTCCTGCGCGCCCTGCAGGCCGCCGCTCGCCGGCTTCTTGCCACCCCACTGCTCCCAAGCGCTCATGACGTCAGGACACTGAACTGCTGTATGGGAAATTCCAGACTGGAAAAAGAGCTTCTGTCAACGGGCTGTTGGTACACTGTACCAGGCGTAACAATGTGTCGGGATGCGAAATGAAATGCAGGGCGGACCTTTGGTGTGGTGGACCTAAAATGAAGTTACCGTATTTGAGATGTCATACTTCGTTCACCATATCATTGAAGTTGTTTTGTTGTATTTTGCACCATTTCACCCGTTGCAAATGCACTACTTCTCCGGTCCGGAAAAGAATTAACAGTTCACATACCAATGCATATCTGAAAAAGTAATGACTGTATTGATGCTGCGAAACCTGCATTCGAAAGCTCTAAGTGCGGGCTTTCCAGGTATATTTTTTACGAGCGCTTAACACGACGCAGTATCTAACTACCACGCTCGCAATGGAGGTATCCACGACCCCTCTAAGGTTTTTTTCGCTGTGTCGTTGCTAGTTGGAATTACGCAAAACTAAAATAATCATTCTAAAGTACTTTAAACAGTTGTTCCATACAGCCCCACAGTTTCGTTAAAATAGCCCTCCCTTTCGGTTGTTTTAGCAATCGGAACCACGAGGTTTTTTGCTGGTTAGATTGATATGCGACAAATCAGTGTTCGAATCCCATTGATTTCAGCCAATAGAACAAGCCTCAATGTTAGAGCTATGATTTATCAGATGATGCACTATGAATTAGAGAAACTGAAGTGCTCCACACAAAAGATGGTGAATCCCACTTTCTGCCGCAGCTGGTTCACATGTCAGCGCTGTCGGAGATGCACTTGACGAGAGTCCACGCCGCTGCTTGTAGTGCGAGAGCTTGTAGTCGTTGTGTCCGTGGTGCTTGATCACTGTTTCCATGACGTTTTGAAGGGTCAGGAAACAGTGGTCAAGCGTGTCGACGCTGCCCCACGCTTCAAGCGGCCGCCCACAGACCGCTCAGCGAGGAACAGCGCGATGGCTTGCCGCGTTTCCTCAGGGATGTCGACGGTGCCCTTGGCCCGCCCCATTATCGTGTTGCTGGCTCGTTTTGTTGTGCCGATAGGGGCTGGCTCCTTTTGTTGTGTCGACACCTTCATATTAGCGCTGGTCGTACATCGTAGTCGCTATTATTTTTATCCAATAAAATAAAGAGAGGTTTTATTAGAAAAACCTAACTGTTAATTCTTTTCCGGACCGGAGAAGTATCTCTCCGCTCTGAATTATGAGATCTCTCTGTAGTATGAGATCTAAAATACGGTACTGTCCGGTAATGCTGCCTGTTGCATTCTAATTGTCGAGTTTTCCTATCAAATTAGTACTTCAGTAGTATTTGTCCCTGGGCTTATACCGCCATCGGTCCAGCACTTCTCGCCAATTTCTTGCCCAAGACGCCCGCAAGACGTTCACAGTTGCGTTCTACCAAGAAGTACGAAGTCGAAGCGAGCGCGTACACCAGCACGAGTCTTGCAGCAACCTGGTCCATACGCTCGAGCTCCTTGAGCCATGGTAAAAAGTTGACGAACGGGTGCAGCAAGTAGATGGAGAAGCTGACCTTCCCCGTGTAGCACAGAGCGTTCCACTCGAGCGCTCGAGAGATGGCCGAGGGCATGAGAGCTTCGATGACCATCACACTCGAGAGCGGGATGCTAACCGAGGGCACGATCTTGTCCTGACAGGGGAACAGGTGCCCAATGAACGTATTGGCCATGTATCCACGAGACACGTCGCTGACTATGGTGCTAACCATGACCAACTCGACCGCTCGGACGGCCACAACGTGCTTCAGCAGCGGTTCAAAGCGGTGTTTCTTCATCCATCGGTCCAGCTTCGAGTAGACCAAAGCAGCAAGAGATCCCGCCACAAAAGTCGACAAATGGGGGCGGAATTCCCCGTGTCCCGTTCGATTCGTGTGCCATCCTTCGTAGTACACCCAACAGTAGAGCACCCCCACCACGAACCACTTCAACTTGCCCAACAGGCAGACTCCGACGAGGAAGAATGGGAGCAGGCAGTAGTACGTGATCTGGATGGCCATGGTCCAGAAGAGGTACCAGCGCTTCTTGAACGTCAGGATGTCCCACAAACTCCAGTTTTTGATGCTGTAGTGGGCCAGGTTGTAGTAATGCGTGCGCGTGGCTTCCGGCATACACGTAAGAGCGAACGCAGTCAACGCAAACAGCGGATACACGCGCAGGAACCGCTTGATCGAGTAGTGGGCGAGTGTTACTATCCAATTGCGAGCGCCTTCCTTGCGACTGACCAAATTGCGGACTTTAGGCTCGTTGAGTGCCGTCAGGAGGAAGGCCGAGAGCACGAAGAACGTGTCGACGCTGCTCGGAGCGATCGTTGCCTCCAGTAAGTAGCCCGCGTGGTGGTGGACGACCAGCAAACAGGCCAAGCCCCGCAGACCCGTGAGGAATTTCAGCTTGACTTGAAGACTTGGCTCCCTCTTACGACGGTATTTGGCGTCCGTTTCCGATTCATCGGTCGACTTTGTACCCTCGTGGACGAGTAACGCGGTGTCGCTATCGACAAGGTCCAGTTGGCAGTGCGGCGAGGGGTTGCTGTCGAGTTCATAGTCGTGGGTCGTAGTGGCAGATCGACAGAGCTCGCTCTTGATCTCCGTCCGTGTGGCAGCTTCCCTCAACGACATCGTACAATTGGGCGGGGGCGAGCTGAGGAATGAGCTCCTTCCGTTTTTTGACGACCCCTGGTCAATAGAGTGGTTACAGGATCTCTCTATTAGGTACTATGCTAAGATTTTTTATTTATCATGCGTGCGACCTGTCTTTCTTTTTATTTTATTATACGGATGTAATTACTGATAGTTGAGCCGCTATCATTCATTCAACAAAGCGTATTTATCGCAATCCAGCTACATTTATCTGCTCGAATTTCATCATAGCATCTCGTCTGGCGATGCTCAGCAGTAGTGCGCAGTGCTGCGAGTTTTTGCTGGATCCTAGGAGTATGAATAAAAAACGCCGCTGAGCTAGGTGGACTCTTGTCGTGCTATTTACACTCATAAACACGTGTATTAGCGGCGGGTCAGAGGTCGGAAAACAATATTGCAATACAGTAAATAATTGGGGTTTCCAATAAAAATCTTTATTACTGGGCGACCCGGTTTCCAATACAATATCATATTGACCCAATTATTGACAATAAATATGATAAAAGACCGCTGGCATAGATTTTTCGACAGATCGATGCTAAAAATTCTGGTCACTAAGCACTAAGGGCATGGATCACTTACTTCGATGCCACATTCAAGTAAGTATTCCATACCCTAGCAACTAGTACTTGTTTGCATTAGCCGGAAACGACATTTGAACGAGATAGAACGGGATTAAGACACCGGCCGCTATCATAATTGTGAGCTTGCAATATGTAACTACGCGTAGATTGAGACTCAGGTGGGCTTCACCGCGAAATCTTTACGTCTAATAACTTCGATATGGACGCAAATGATGCTCCTAAACTGCTTGTTTCGAGCGCTGCTGATGCTACATTCTCGGTGATACCACCTTCTTCCCCCTCTAAATCGATAAAATAGTATGTTCTATGCTCCAATACAATATAAATTACGGCAATATTTATTATTGTTTGCCCGAAAATTGTAATATTTATTAGGACTTCGCAATGACCCCAATACAATTAATTACGGTATTGGCGGACCTCTGGTGCGGGTTAACATGTAAAAAAAAATGTCTAAGTAGCCTTTTCGTCTTCAACTTGCCGTCCTACTGGCAGTTTTTGGTTTGCTAGCACTTACTCGCACTGCCTCTTGAAGACGTGGGTTACTCGCTCTCTACGATCTGACAGGACTAAGAGGGAAAAGGAACCAAGAAAGAGATCTACTGGATTGATAACCCAACTCACAAACGCCGTGAAACAATCAAGTGCTGCCAACCTCTTCACCAAGTTCAAAGTGAACCAACTCGAGTCGAGCCTGCTCGCCAGTGCAGAATTCCAGGCATGGACCAGAGCGGCGGCCAACGCCAACAAGAAGAACCCCCAGCTTGCGGACCGTTTCATTGCATCAACGTTGTCGTCTCGCATCGGCCAAGATGCTAGCAGCGGCGAAGAAAGATAAAGCCTTTGAAACCACCCTCAATTTACTGTATTAATACCACTTGTAGTAATCTTTTGTCGGAAAAATACTCAAAGGTAACAATTTATTTCAAATGTTTCTGCTGTCATGTGAACGTGACGGCATTATGGTTTACTATCCTATCCACACATACCGGTAAGCCATGTTTGGTAGCACTTACTGCGGACCGCTACAGGTGGAGCCACTTGTGGCAATATTTTCAGAACCACTCGGATCATTCCAGCTACTTCCATTTTTGCGACTGAGGGGGATAGCAAAAAAAACTAAGAGGAAACGACGAACTACACTTCACAGCACCACTATAGAAAGACAAGAAGGGTTCCTCTTAACACTCTTAAATACAGTGCAAGGTTGCGCTACGGAGACGAGCACCAGCGGCCTCGGACTCCGTCAAGATAGTGGACGATCTGCTTGTGGCGTTTTCGAGGAACTTGGAGGGGTAATGCAGCTAGGCCTGTAGTAAAGTAAGTACGCCTTTGGTCGACTAGGACAACAGGCGCACGCGGCCCATGGAGACTCTGCGCGCGCTGGCGCCACCTGACGAGCTCGAGGTTGAGTTGCGCATGGCCGTCGAGATGGCGTCCGAGCGCGGCAGTGAGTTGGACGCGATGTACGACTCGGCTAGGGTCGTCTCCTCGTCGCAGCTGAAGGCGAAGCCCGTGTTGCGCCGGCTTGTGGTGGGTCGGAACATCTTGGCCGGCACGCGCTCCCACGTCGCGTCCTCGGAGATGGACTCGCTGAATACACTGGCCGAGTAGCTCTCGGTGACTCCGGAGCTGACGGAGGCGGAGGCCGCGGAAGCGTTGGAGCTCTTCTTCGGCTGCTCGTACAGCGTCGCAGCCGTGAAGCTCTGCGGGTGTTGGGCCTTGAGGATCTCCGCGTCTGAGTGTCCGAAGTCGCTCAGGTACCCGGTGGTATGGACGTCGTCCAGGGACATGGACAGCGTCTGCTCCTCCGAGTGGTTGATGGTCAGGCGGCGCTGGTACTTGCGCTGCGCTGTGCCCCCCATGGATTCCTGCAGTAGTTGAGCGAGATCTGGGTGGAACGTCCGCTGGTACAAGTTGTAAGCGATATGGCGTCCCAACGCCAGCGAGCAGCCCATGATCAGCACGAGGAAGTAGCCCCACGTCCACGCGGTGGGGGCGAACGCGCCGAACTCGTCGTAGCCGACCTTGAACGTGGCAAAGTATGGCGTCTCAGTGCCGATAGCGGCGAAGATGAACCACGACATGACGCTGCCGAACCACAGAGAGAAGGACAGCAGCGTCCACCGGTCGGCGATCATCCAGATCTTGATGTTCACGATCAACACCGTCAGCGAGAACGCCACCATGCCGAACTCCACGCGCGACTCACTGCCCGCCGCCTTCTCGGACGCGTTGAAGCCGTACGACATGACGACGAAGATGATCATGGACTCGTAGAAGGCTGCGGCGATCCAGCGGCCGAACGTGTACATGTTGAAGTAGAAGCGCTCGGGTCCACGGCGGTACAAGTCCGGGTACTCGAGGCTGAACGGAGCCGGGAGGTCCTTGTCCAGCACGCCCACCACCACGATGGGCAGACCCGTGAACGCCACGTTGTACAGCTGCACGCCGATCTCCCAGTACATCTTGGAGCCGGACGCGCCCGAGAGGTAGCCGTACCAGTACTGCGCCAGCACCAACGTGATGTTCTTGTAGAACATGTAGAGCACCAGCTTGGAGATACGAATGTAGTTCCAGCGTCCGTGGACCAGCAGCAGACGCTCCAAGAAGCGGAACTGCGCGATGGCGTAGTCACTCGAGTTCACGGCCTGCATACCTTCTTGTCCAGAGATACCCACTCCAACGTGGGCGGCCTGGATCATAGCGACGTCGTTGGCTCCATCACCAATAGCAAGAGTCCGCACAGTCGTGATGTTGTCCCTCACAAGCTTCACCATCTCGGCCTTCTGGGCAGGAGACACGCGGTTGCAGATCACTGCACGGCACAGCTTGGCGAAGGACAGCAAATGGGGCGCAGTTCCAGGCCGCAGCGCCATCTCGAGCGCCTCACCGTCGATAATCAACGAGATCTCGCGTTCACCGCCTCCGGCCATCCCTCCCTTGGCGTTCTCCATGAACTCACGAGCTGCAGCGTTCAGCTTGGCGCGGATCGCGGCCTCGTCCGGACACGTCGTCGCGTTCACGACAACCTGCTGGATCGAGTTGTCCAGCAGCGAGCACGCGTACGAAATGTTGATCGCAGTCTCCTCCTTGTCGCCCGTGAGCATCCACACCTTGATACCCGCACGCGTCAAGTTGGCTAGACACTGCGGCACACCGTCCTGCAGCTTGTCCTCAATGGCCGTGGCTCCGATGAGCTCCAGCCCCTCCTCGATCTCCTCCATCAGGTCATCAATAGCGTTCGGTTTGCCGTCTTTGCGCCGGTCGATCTCCGCCACGTTGCCCTGCGCGTCGTCGAAGCGCATCTTCCACTGCTGGAACCAGCGCTCGTCCAGCTTCTTCATGGCCAGCGCCAGCGTGCGCAGGCCGTCGTCCGCGTACTTCTCCATGTGGTCGCGCGTGATGTTCTTGAGCTTGAGCATGGCCGGGTCGTCCTTCAGGCGCTGGTAGATCATCATGTCGGCTCCCTTCGTGTACAGCAGCAGCTCGCCGCTCGGCTTGCGCACCACGACGGACATGCGCTTCCTCGTGCTGTTGAACTCGAGCACGTCCAGAATCTCGTACGACACGCGCTGGCCCAGAACCTCCACAGTCGCCGTTCCAACACTACGGCTCTCGAACTTGAAGCCTGCGAACGCTGCTCCGGCCACGAGGGCCTGCTCATCAGGAGACGAAGCCGACAGACGTACCTCGCCAGACTCGAGCTTCTCGGGGATCACCGTGTGGCACACGGCCAAGTGCTCGAAGAACTGCAAAATCTTCTCCTTCTGCTCCTCGCCAGCGCTGCCCTTCATGCCATCGAACAGCGCCTTGTCCACAAAGTTGACGAACGGGATCTTCTTGATGCTCGGGTCCAGCTTGGGCTCGGGCGGAATGGGCTTCCCCGCGCGCACGAGCGCCGCGCGTCCGATCTCCGTGATGCCCGAGCCGTAGGAAATGCCGTTGATCGAGCACTTGCGGAACTCCATGATGTTGCACGTGAGCGTGCCGGTCTTGTCACTGAACACGTACGAGATCTGGCCCAACTCTTCGTTCAGCTCCATGGTGCGTACAATGGCGGGCGTGTCCGTCTCGGCGTGATACATCTCGAGGTCCCACGACATGAAGCGCGACTGCAGGAACTTGACGCTCGTCATGGACACGTAGAGCGAGATGGGGATGACCTGGTAGAGCAGCAGGAAGTAGTAGAACAGCATCTGGATGAACGCCACGAAGCGCGTGCGGTTCCTCTCGGCGTCCGTGAGCTGGATGTACCACGTGTTGCGCACGATGTCGTACTGCCACGTAATATAGCACGTCGCGGCCACGGCGCAGGCCACGAAGAGCCCCATGCACAGGATCACGATCATGCGGTTGATGTGCAGCATGAGGTCGCTCCACTTGGAGGGCGCGGCGCTGGCGCTCTGCATGATCTTGGTGTCGTTGCCGGTATTGAGCACGAGGCCGAAGACCCAGTCCGTGTTGCGCAGGTTGCAGCCGCGCAGCAGCACGTTCTTGACCGAGAGCGGCATGACCTCGACGCCGCAGCCGTCGCCCACCGTGACCTCCACCTTGCCGGCGAACTTGTTGATGTGCGGGTTGGGCTGCTCGCACTTGACCACGCCGCGCAGCAGCGCCAGCTCGGCCGCGTTGGCCAGCGAGCTCATGGTGGCGGCCACGGCCTGGCGCAGCTTGAGGTTCGTCTCTCCGTCCAGGCTCTTGGTCTCGACGTAGCAGATGCCGCTGGGCGGTTCGCCCACGGGCTCCGACACTGCGAGCACCAAGACGTCGGCCGGGATGACCTCGCGGTTGCGGATCTGCAAGAAGTCGCCCACCTTGATGTCCGCCCACTTGCGGTCCACGACGTGTCCGTCCTGGATGACGTGGCACGTGGCCGAGTTGGCCTCGTTGTCCGACTTGTGGCGTCTCAGGTCCTCCATGACGGCGAACACGGCGTCGATCGAGATGACGAAGAAGAGCACGGGCGCGTTCGTCGGGTAGCCGTACGTGTTGGAGATGCTCGGGATGCTCTGCAGCACGCAGACCATGAGGAAGAAGAAGTTGGCCACCTTGCTGAAGCTCTCCTTGATGAACTTGGGCAGGAACGTCACGAGCGAGTACTTGGACGTCACCACGACGTTCGAGCACTTGTCAAAGACCGCGTTGCCGGGCGCGTAGTTGAAGTAAACCTCTCTCAGCGGCTCATTGTCCGAGTGTCCTGCTGCTCCTGCTGCTCCTGTATTGACTGTATTGACTCCAGCGGCGGGCGTGTGCTGCGCCGCGTAGTCCACGAGCTCGTCCTCGTCCGGGATCTGCTCGTGGTCTCGTCGGCTCTTGCGTCGCACCTGCCGCGGCGACTGCAGCACGGGCGCCGGACTGCCCAGCGTGTTGTAACCGCTGGTGCTCGAGCCCAGCGCGTGCTCGGCGGCGTCCGACGAGGACGAGGCGGACGAGACGCCCGCGGGCGCCACGCTCGCGCACAGCGCCACCTCGTCCTCGACCCGCGAGCCGCGGAAGATGCGCGACGTGCTGCGCTTGGCCGCCATTGCGCGTCGTGCCTTGCCTACCTACCTGCCTGCCTGCCTGTAGCTACGCTATCCCTGTCAATGGAGGAGTACAGTCCGGGCGGGCGGAGCGAGACGGAGGTGCGGCCGGTCTAATTGTGAGGCGGACTGGGCTGGCACGCAGGCTGTTCCAGGCCAGACTGCGAGGGGAGAGGCCCAACGGCGCAAAATAGACTCGCACTGAATGGCCCTAGCCCTGACCGTTGAAACTGTCCCACTTATGTCACTCATGACGCAGTTTTAGCCAATGGGAGGGTCATAAAAACTTGAAGTGTGGGGGAAACGAGCCAGTTGGCCCCGCACCGCGGAGAGAGACCAGGCACCCATTTCAATGCGCGGCGCGGGCGGTCGAGCTGTTGTTGTTGTTGACAACAACTTGTTGTTGGCCTTTGGTGTCGTTGCTGGCTGCTGTTTGGTGTTTGCCGCCGAGCTTTGCTCGTGGAGACGACGGCTAATCAATTCGACAGTGCGATGTTTGGGCTGCTGGTGTGATGTTGTTCGACCGCAGAGGATCCGCTGGGCAACACGCTCCTATGCAGTGTATGTTGTTCAGTCCTGGAGCCAACTCCAACCACTGCATGGAAGTAATATGGTGTCCATTGGGCTGGCGTTAAGGTATTTAGGCGCTCGGTGCAGTTTAATTCAGTCGATGGTTGAGCGCGGTGCTTGAGCTGTTTCGCCGTGTCGTTGCTTTATGGTGTGGTGTACCTAATATGGTGTGTCCCACACGTTTGGTCCGACCTTTGTGTGGCACACTGTACCGCTCTGGCGTTGAAGGGATCAACTCTTTATCGCCTCAAAATGAGGCCCACCCGCAGTACATGTAACACGACGGCTTCTCCTCGGCTTAATTAACGGTCTTTAACCAAGCGTGAAGATGTACGGTACGGTAGGGCTCATACTACGTCCAAAGCACGCATGTTATTTGTCACTGCTGGGGATCCAAGATCCGATCTCGGGGGCTGGTTAACCAAGATCTAATCGGGACAGATACATTCGAATTGTTTTTACAGTTCGTCCTGCGAGCCGATGGTTTTCACGAACCGAGGTGTTTTGCCCTCAGCTGCGGCATTTCGTTCTGGGGGCGCTATTGACTCACACAAACTTACCAATGGACCCTTGGTACATGAACGATTATCAAGCTCAATGGCGTCCTGCTCTCCGTGTCTACAGAAGACGTTCTTGGGTGCGGAATGTCCGGCAACGCGCAGGTGACGCGCTCGTACTGTTCGAGCCCCACGCCAGCCCCGCGCTGTAATAGGTAGCGTAGTCTTCGTCCTCGAAATCCTCTGGCCAGAGACCTCCATGAGACTCTCGATGTCGAGCATCGGTAGCCTCGTGCAAGGCAAGGCGAAAATTTTAAGGAGCATCTTCAACTCGGATAAAGTAAATGTAAGTTGAAGTGGAATGTACCTATGGATTCGACAACCAACAACAGTTCGCTTTAGGAGCCTCAATCTCGACCGCTTCATGTAATAGTGATAGAACAGCAAAAATACTAACGCGTTTGGAAACAGCACGAGATTGATATCCTGTTGTATTTCCCATTGATATTGTGAAAAAAAATTGTAATGTTTGCGGAATACACTGTGTAAGAGGAATGTTTTTTGTGTTCTTCTGGAGACAATTGAACGTGTTCTATGGGTTATTCCTCAGATAACTTTGGTGTCGCCACTGGAATACGTATTGGCAGTTTGGTCCAAAGCAACTTGCCGACGTGACAAGCCGTGAAGTATGCAAATCGATACACGCAGCCCATGAGGAGCGGTTGATCTACGTCGTGATGCCCAAGAGGTGATACTTGTTATAGCTTTTCAGGTAGGATTTCCAGAGCTTCCAGTTTGCGTCGGTCTTTTCCCTCACACCCATTAACTTTGCCACGTCGATCGGCTGCTTCTCAGCAAAGATGAACTGCTTGAGCATCTCAGTCTCCACCTTGGTCCCCAATTCCTCCGTCTTCGGGTTCTTTTTCGCGGCTTGAACCGCTCTCCAAATGTATTTGTCCTTGTAAGCCGTGGCCAACTTCGTACGTTGAATATTCTTGCCGGGGAACGCCTTGTTGAAGTCGTCCATGAATTTCATCCAGTACAAGAACATCGGGTCGTTGAACAGATTTCCAGCTCTCACCTTGCCGAGTTTTAGCATTTCGAAAGCGTGATCGGGGGCCCCGGGGGCAGCCATCCAGTCCTTGAACAGCACAGCTTCCATCCGCTTCGCAGCAGCGGCAGAGCTTGGGACCTTCTCCGCTGCTAGAATCATCTTGACAACGTTGAAATCGTCGTAGTGGGCGCGCACGATCCAGCCCGTTGTCATTTTCGAGCCCAAATTCTTGGCGTGGTATGCGTCCGTAAACTTGGTAAAGGTCGTGAACAACGGACTCGCAAGAAGATCGTCACCAGCCTTGTCCAGGTTCAGCAGTGTGAAGATGCTGTCAGGAGACTTCCTATTGCCCAACCAGTGCTGGATCTGGGCCACCTCCAGACTCGTGGCGATGCTCCGAGTAGTCTCCACCTTCTTCGCTGCATCAAGCATCTTGGCTACAGCTTCGTCGCCGAAGTGCGTCGTAAGTGTCGCGATTAGCGTCGTCTTCCTGTCGGGGTTCTCCTTATTGAAGGTATTCAAGTAGTTGATCCAAGTGTTGAGAGCTGGGTTGGCCAGTACATCGTCTACTGCGTTGTCCAGCTTGAGCAACTTGAAGACGTCGTCTGGAGTTTGTTTGCTGCCCAGCCATTTTTGCATGAGCGTCGCCTCGACCTGTTTGGCAACACGTGATGCACCCTTGGTCGTCTTGGCCGCTTCAATCATCCGAGCCAGAGCGTCGTCGCTATGGTGGGCTGCTAGAGTCGCGAACAGTGTCGCCTCTGTTTTCGTGGGGTTCTCCCTGTTGAACATCGGCAGGTACTTGTTCCAAGTGTCGAGCAGAGGATTCGTGAGCAGGTCGTCTCCCGCTTTGTCCAGCTTCAGCAGCTTGAACACATCGTCAGCAGTGTTCCCCTCAGCTAGCCACCTCTGCATCTGCGCCGCTTCCAACCGAGTGGCAATCCCCTCTGTTTCCTTGACCTTCTTCGCTGCTAGCAGAATCTTTGTCAGCACCTCGTCATCGTAGTGAGCAGCTAACGTCGCGATAGCTGACGCCTCCTTCCCGGTCTTTGCAGTTAAATCGTCCGCGTAGTTGAGCCACTCGATGAACTGCGGGTTGTCGAACAGCGTATCGCCCACATTTGGAAGCTGCATTCGGGTGAAGACGTCGTCGATGGATTTCTCCTTGTTGAGCCAGCTGGTAAGTTTTTCCGTGGTAACTGTAGTCACCATGGCCTTGGCTCTCTCAACAACAGAAGCCGGAAGTCCTACCCTCTCTTCCTCTTCGGTGTTGTATATCCCCAGGGATCTTGAGGTCGGTACTGCGTTCTGGTCCAAATTGTATGGGTGGGGGGGGGGCACAAGGAAGTTGGGGTTGAACGCGACGTCGTTGTATCCTGACGATGCATCGGCGCTGACTAAGACCGCAACTGCGATAAGCAAAGCTTTGTAGCTCACGCGCATCCTTCTTGGGCCTGTGTGTGGGCTGGAGAGCAAACTGCGAACTGAAGACTGGGGAGTTGGGGTCCATGAAGTACATGTACGCATTCCGCTGTTGTTGCGTAGTCCGCAAACAATACTCTACACACAGCTGACTATATCTCGTATAATTCCCCTCATAAATCAATAGACGGGCATAACTAATCACATTTAAAATAGAGACTGGTGCTATTCAATCTAACCGACACCTCTATAAAAGATATATGCTACAGATACTACTCGAACGCTATTTCCATCTGGAGCACAGGAATTGATTACGCACAGCGTGACCAAACATGTCGTACTTCATCATGCAGCAGTGAAAGGGTTAATGACTCCTGTTGAATAATGGTGGTGCTGGCTCAACGTACCGCGCAAAGCCTGGATTGTTATCAATGATAACTTTTGAGAGATGTGAGGTGGCTCACGGAGTGTAATCACATATTCACGATGACCAATTGTCTCATGTTATATAGGTAAATATATAACATGAGAAATTCTTGGTCATCGTGAATATGTGATTACACATATTGTGCTTTGCAGATAAAATGTCGCCCCGTTTTATGGCCTTGATCGGGCTGTGGCTAGACGGACAGAACACAATCAGTGTTCTGTACAATGTTCTGTCATAGCCGGACAGAACGTTGGACAGAACGGTCTATTGGATCCAGCACTAAAAGTACCAAGTGCCATGGATGAACATACTTGCCAACAACTCGCTCATAGTGCTCAAACAATAGCGTTGTTTGCTTCACCACGCCATGCACACTGATGAAGCTCGCGTTGATTATAAACATCGTGATCTTAAAGCTAACAGTGCAGTAAGTTTCATGCGCTTGGGCAACCGCCACCGACAAAGGAATTTAAGCTGCTAGCGACCGGATCCAGTCGCGCAGAAGTGCTTATGACTGAATTCAGTAAGAAGCGTTTACATCAAAAGCGCACTGGAGGCTAACACACGTATATTTACTTTTACATCCGAGATCACCGCAGCTTCATGCCGCTATTACTGCGAATGGCCGATATTCTTCCTCAACAATAGTAAAGGTGTACGACCACCTTTTGTGTTGGAGCTGTCGTACCCTACCGATGACCTTACTCGTCGCCCGCGTCTTCTCCACGGAGTCGCCGCGGTGCAGGTCTCCGTTGCTGACGGCAGGAGCAAGAAGTCGACGTAGACTTCATCGAGTAGGAATCGAACCAGACAGTAACGCTTCTGCCCACGTCGACAAACTCGTCCTTGGCCTCGGCAATCAACTCCCTGGCGTCGCGCTTGATGCACACGTTCCGCCGGCATGAACTCGCATGGAATGCCCCTCGTGGATGAAGGTTTCCGGGACCGGTACGTCAAGCGCAGCCGCAGGAGCACAGCACCTGACGCACAACTAGGCACTGAGAGCGCTGCCGTTGGTCTGGCACTGCAGAAAGTGAAGCGCCAGCGGCTTACACGCACCCTGACACAAGCCAGAGCCCGTTAGACAGGTTCAACAGCAGCTCACCCTGTACACCAGCATGCATACGCGAGCGTCAGTCATTACAGACAGCAACATCGTTTACATCATTCGTTCATTCGTTAAAACCTGTACGTGTGTCAGCGCCATTCTTGCATTGAGCTTCGTGGGCGTCGAATTCTAAAATGAGCGATGCACACGTCGGAGCGTTTCGGTATAGGCGACATAAATTTGTAGAGTCTTAATATCAAAGTAAGGAGGCTTGGGCGCTTCAACTTGGCCAGCGCAATTCGTCCGAAAGGGCTTTACGTCGCTCCACCGCAGCAAACTTGTGTAGCTGCTCGCAACCAAGACTACCGGGCCCTAACTGTAACTCGGTCTAACCCATACAGCTACCTAGATCTCATCATCAAGCTTTGGCAGACACAAACGTTGAGGCCGGAGTGACCAAAGCTTAAATAGATCAAACTCACGTTATGTAATGGCCGGTCCTTTAGGTTCCATGTATTCACACAGCCGAAGCAAGTTACGTGCTATGAAGGCGCAGCACTTCGAATACCCCATCTTTCGGTTGTACCAGCGAGATCAGCATCGACTCGACAGTGCAGCGGACGTCGGCCCCGATTAGCTTTTTAGCCTCACGACATCTTCGTCGTCGTGGCATGGATAGATCAGGCCATGAAGGCTGTGGGCGCCAATGAGCGCAACATGCGAGACAACGTATCTGGTGTAGGTATGAGTTGGCTCTCCTCTTGCAAGTCAAGTAGAGTGCGACTCGGGCCTTCCCGGAACCCCTCTTGGAAAGCAACAACTTCGTGTCGCCAACGTCACTGCGGTCAGATAGGTTTGGTTTGGGCCGTGATGTGTTGTCATGGTGCGCGCAATATCTTCATGCTGAGCTGTGTCTGTTAGGGTCCGCCGGCATCACACCAAACTTCAGAGGTACGGCTCGTTGGTTTCATTCTTACAAATTGAGCACCTTCCGTGTGGTGAAGTTTATAAAGCCGGGTTACTCATAGATGCAGACGCAAACCATCTACAGTAACACCTCAGAGCACTAAACACGTAAACGCAGAGAACCTGCACGCGCTTGCATACCTGGCGTAGCGGGAGATCAGGCAACTCTATTATAATGATGTAAGGCATTATGTCCTTGGTGTGGTAGCCCACGCTCTTGCCCTCGAGTTTCATCATGTCGAAGCAGCTTTAGCAAAAGCCGTGGTGGTTGTGAACGACTAATTGCCCATGAAGGCCGACGAATGGTACTGCAGATAGAAACATCAATAAGCCTACAATGAATTTGCCTTCGTATGTCTAGTTGTGTTGGCCGTTTACTTATTGCTACGTACAGAAGAAGAAGAAAAGTTGATTAACTAGTTAGTGGACATCTTATTGCTACGTACAGATCCGGCATCCCACGATAACTAGACCTGGTTGACTCCACGTTAAAGGGACCACTTTTCCGGTTGCATCATGCCACAACGAAGCTACACGTAGTTGGGCTGATACACGCTCCAAGTGCCCCGTGGCTGCGGGGATGGCGACCCCGAGCATTCTTCACCAAGGCCGCACCACCCACGACCAGTTCCAGGACGCCCAAGCGAGCGGGGCGGAGCCAGCTTCACTCATACTACGCAGTGCAGTGCAGTGCAGCGCCGCTGGACACGTGCCCCAATACTGTCCATTGTGCTGCAAAACGGGAACTACAGTAGCCCCAATAATACGAAGGCGATAGATTCACTTGCGATTTGCTTTGGAGGTGTGTGATAAGTTTTACAAGGTATTTGATAAGCTAATACAGGTAATGTTCTGTGCACTGTTCTGTATGAAAGACAGAACCAAGGACAGAACGTAATCAATGTTCTGTCCGTCTAGCCACTATCCCTAGATCGAGGAAGGCCGATCCACAAATCAGGGCACAAATCAGAGGGGGCAGCATGGACGATCTCGATTTATTATAGATCGGCTCGAATTGCGCTTTGAAAACGCAAAAGGGACCGATTTGCCGTAGATCGACCTCGTTCTGCTCAAATCTGCCTGGAGATCGACCTAGAGCCCTGATTTGGCTTGTCGTAGCTCGAGTTGTTGGCCGGCTTAAATAGATCGATCTGTCCCTTTCTTTGACCTCGTTTTATTAAATCGACCTCGAGATATTATAAATCGAGGAGAGCTCCAAGTCAAAACGACAAAACGTTTGCAAAGCACAATACAATAGCAGGATTCTATGGCAGTCCACTGGAAAGCTTGTTGCTTCAACGCGCGACAACTAGAACGTTTATTAGTACCGGGGACTGTTGCTGTGGCCCGTATCGTCCTAGCAATATCCTTTTGCATTTCGGAAACACGTATTAAGGTCGGATATGGTGATTTAAAAAAATCACCATATCAGACCAACCTTCTGATGAAAATCGTAAACTTGTCAGGCTACATGTATCGGAAGTATCCAATCGTGGGCGTGGGTAGAGAATATCGCCACAATCGGGTGGACGTTAAGCTTCAAATAGCGAGTATGGTTGAGTTGAGGAGCGATGGGAAATCCCTAATTGACCTGACCATACGTGAACGAGTCAATCCGATGTTTTCCATCGATAAACAAGATCCTTTCAGAACCTAAGAAATCGTGCAAAGTCGAGGTATCATACGCTAAATCCAGGGTCATAAATTCAGTTTTTAAGTTCCACGAGTGGCACGCGCAACCATGCGAGAACGTATCGACATGCAATCCTGGTCTTCCTGTCCTCAAGCCAGATGACTACGAACCTTTGTCGATCACAGACGAATGTCCATTAGAGGAACTTGTTTCTTGTATTTCCACTAGTACAAGCTGTTCAGAGCCTTGCCTTGAAACGATGTCCCCAATATCTCGGCAACGTCGGCCGGCGTCCGATCCATCGCCAGCCACTTCGTGATCAGCGACTTCTACAATGCTGTTCCTACTCATCTCCCTGGGGGCGACCAGCATCTTCGCCAATTTTTTCTCGTCGTACATTTTCCAGAGCAAGTCGAACGTTTTGTCATCGCCCCCTCCCCCGCCAAATTCCTTCGTGTACTTGGTCCACACGACGAAGTTGGGGTTCTCAAAGACATTCCCGGCCTTGCTATCCAGGTTCAAGGTCTTGAAAACGTCGTCGACGTCAAGCCCCTTGTCCTTCCAGATCTGCATCTGCTGCGTCTGCAACCGCGTCGCCATATCCTTCGTGCCCACAACCTCAGTCGCCTTTTCGAGCATTTTGGATACAGCAGCGTCGCCGTAGCTCCTCGATAACGTCTTGACCATCGTCGTGGACTTCCCCTGGTTCCTCGTGTTGAAGTCGATCATGTACTTGTTCAACACCAGCAAGTTCGGGTCGGTGAGGACGTCGTCCAGCTTGCCATTGAGCTTGAGCGCTCTGAAGACGTCGTCGGTGGACATCTCCATGCTCTTCCAGTAGTCGAGCTGTTGGGTCTGCAGACTCGACGCGAGCTTCTTGGGACCCGCGACCTTTGTCGCGGCTTCGAGCGTCTTCGCAACGACGTCGTCGCCATAAGTTTTGGTCAACGTCGGGATCACCGTCGTCGCCTTCTCGGGGTACTTGAAGTCGTACTGGCTCACGTAATTGGCCCAAGCGATGAACTTCGGGTTCTCGAACAGCTTTTCGGCCGGCACCTTGCTCATCGTCCGCGACTTTTCCTTTCTTCAGCCAACTCGCCGCCTTCTTCTTGTCGATGAAGTTTGTGACCTTCTTGAGACCAGGAATGACATTGATGCTGAACGCTCTCTCCTCGCCCCCGTCAGTCTCCGTGCTATCGCCTCGGAGAAGCCTCTTGACTGGGATGGTATCCACAGGAGTCGAATAAGCCCAAGTTGTGGTGGATAGCGTTGCGTCCGTCACCGTCGAGGCAGCATCGACCTTTGTGAGGAGGAAAATAACGCCAAAAGCTAATGCTAGGCAGTGGAAACACATTGCGTTGTCGTGGAAGGCACTCGTTTCTAAAGTGACAAGAAGGTCCCGTCTGGACAAATAAAGCTTTGACGTTTATGTCCTGCGTGCGTAATTTTTGCGTAATGTTGAAGGCACTAACCACCAATCCCCGTAAGATGACGTTTCGTAGATGTACAGAGTGCAGCACGAGTTTCCTATCGGCTCGGCTCGCGTACACTTACTGCATGTTTTATTATTATAATACAAATATGTATAGGAGTACCCTGATATCGGGATAACATGTTATTTTAATAACGTAAAGCCTAAGCCCTTATTCGCAGTTCGAAGAACTGTCGTTAGGCGGCCCAGGCGAGTTTGTCATCGAGTGACATTCTCGCGACATCCACCGCCTCGGCGATGCAGGCCAGTGTCTCATCAAGCGACGTTCTCGCGACATCCACCACAGGCCAGCACTGGCCCCTGCGTATCATAGAGCGACATTCTCGCGACAACCACCGCCTCGGAACTTGCAGTTTCGAAGGAGCGGTGTATCATTTGAAGTATGATACCAGGGCAGATGCTGCGAGGCAGGCGCAGGAGATGCTTACCGATATGTAGTAAAAGAGATTTCGAACACAGATATAATAAATAATGCTATTTTAAAAATGCTGTTATCCTAGTCTTTCCGGAGGAGCCCTGGTTGCGTGTCAAGCAAACACAATATTTGTTTGAAAGTATGATGCAGATGAGCTCAAAATGCGTACGGTATAATTTTGGCTGTTGTGTCCTTGTTGTCGGACGTCCAATGCAGGAATCTTGCTGCTCCGGAGAACTGCGAACCCCCCGGACAACCAGTCCGGGTACCCCCAGTTAAAATATCGGTAATACTGTACATCGGGCTATTTATTATCTGTTATACTGCGCACTAAAGTCTAGTTACGACTCGCCTGTCCAGTTAAAACTCTATTATACTTATGGCTACCAGTGATTTACGACGGATTAGAAATCATTCTCGGTTTTGATGTGCGCTCCTTAAAACTCGGAGAGATGCTTTCCTAGATGAGCATTTCAGACTACCCGACTTGCAATTAGTAAAACTGTCCGCCAAATCCTCATATATGGGAACAACCGACGGCTGATGTAAGTGCAGTAGTGTAGCAATCAATCCCCGGTACCTTCGTGCGCACAGTGCAAACTTAGGCTCAGCGCATTGTATACATAGATGGCCATAATACGGTTGCTGCGACGGCCTAATAAAGCCACCAGTAGCGGTACGACGGAACAAGTAGGCAGGCATGATGCGAGTGTGGTGTTCCGTGGCGGATTGGTCGTGAGCAACTTGGCGGAGGCGCTCAAGGTCGGAGGCTGTTCAAGGCTAGTATCCGTATATTATAGACGGATACAGTTGTCGTCGGGCATCGAGAGCACACGTTAAGATTTAGGTGCTGTTTTAGCTAGCAGATTAGAAAATCCGACAAGTCGTTTATAATTACTTTCAAGTCTGTTTTAGCACTCTAAAATAAAGGTAAAAACTGCAAAGTACAATAATATTTTAATAATACTGTTTTTAATAATACATGTTAGTAAAAAAAAACTATTGGTGCATGCCACATAACTTACTTGAAGTAGTGTTCGCCAGCCAGCCTTTACCCAGGAACGACATGAGAGAACGAGGATCGTGGTGACGGTGAGTTCCCACTACTGCTGTTGCTGTTGTTGCTATTGCCGTGAAGCTGTGTACCCGCAATGCGGGACCTCATAATGGACCCGAAGCGCTTGACTTGTCTGTACTTGAGCATTGCCACGCCTCCGTGACCCGTTCGGGCCGTGAAAGCTGCAGTGGCTTGTAGATAGTTGTGAAGCGTGTCCAGTTTGTCCTCTAGAGAGACGAGTGGCTGCGGGGTGAAGCCGCCGCTCTCCTCGGTCCGGTCCTTCTTCTTGTCGGCCATGGGGGCACCCATGCGAGCGCAGATGAAGTTGTGAAGACGTCGAGCGTCGTCGCGCTCTTGCTCCCAAATGGGCTTCGGGGGCTCGACCACGAGCGACAACCGCCTCGAGCGCGTCGGAGACGACGCCATCGACGAAACCCCAGTCAAGGACGGAGCGCGCTTCTCGCGCTTGTTGGCTTCTACCTGCACACACCAGTCGTGCGCGTGCTCGAGGGAGATCCACTTGCCCACTGGGAAGATGCACAACATCGCGCTCTTGAGCAACTGCGCAGCTTTAAGGCTCATGGCGTAAGTCACCGCCTCCATTTCGGAGGAGAAGAGCGCGTGCACGGCCACAAACGGCTCCTCGTACTGCGAATGGGCCACCTCAAGCTTCGACAGCACCACACTCGCAACCGCGAAAGAGCTTCGAGCAGCGTTGGTACCGGTAGAATTGAAAGTTCTCCTTCGAGGTGACACGGGCGGTCGTGGTTGATCGGTCACATCAGTGACGCTGCCAGGTAGAGAGGACCGAACTTCATTGTTGTTGGACACGCTTGGTACTGAAGCGATCGCCACTTCTTGGAATGAGGCGAAGTGCACGCCGCCGTCTCCTGCAGTTGAATGCAGTGAGCTCGTGGACTCTTCAACGAGCGGGCTGCATGTAGACATCGATCTCATCCGTGGACTGTCGCCTCCGTTCATTTCTGCCATTTGCTGCAGCTGGAGTCGCTCCTCGTCAACCTTCGATCGGTCGGCACGAGGCATCAGTGCGTACGTTCTGAGTGGTAAAGCGAAGTACTTGAGGTTCGTGACTCCCATACTCTCCTGGAACCTCTCGGCGGCTTCACGAACCGCAAAGAGGGACCGAGCGGACTGCAGAATCTGAAAAGCTGGAGACTTCTTGGGCGCAAAAGTGGCTTCCGATCGCTCCTCGCTGCTCTCGTCTAGGATGACAAAGCCCGCGTACTCTGTATCGCTTGCACTCTCTGTCTGTGCTGTGAAGCGTGACGGTGAATACGTCTTCGATGGGGAGGCTGAGGGTTTCCGGATTGATGACGTGGCAGTGACCTTGCGTTGCTGTAATCTTCCTCTTCGGATGTCTGGAGCTTGCGGTTTGCTGCCTGCAGGACGAGAGAAGATGAAGTTTTCTTGCAGAAGTTGACTCAAGGCCTGTGACGTGATCGTCAAGCTTTGGCTCGAGTTTCGTACACTCGGAGACGCCTGACGCAGTGGTGATACGGACGAAGACCGAGAGGATCGAGAGGTTTCCGGTGCTTGGTCGTCGACACTGTCGGGCTGCTGGACCTCCTCCAGGTGCTTCGTCGTGCGGTTCCACGTCGTACCAACCTGCTTCTCGACGACTTTGATGTCGAAGAACGCCAGTGGGTTGCCCTCCTTCAAGACCTCAGCTTGTCGACGCTCCTCAGCAGCCAAGACACCGTCTAGCTGTCGCAGTCGAGCAGCGCTGGGCGGCGCGTCCACGTTAAAGGATGTGACGTAGTTGCCTAGTGTTTGGTCTGGATTGAAGCACTTCTTCACGGCTTTCGCCTCTTGCGTCAGCAGCAGCAACTCGTTCGCTGGGAACAAGGCCTGCCTAGCTGTGTTAGTGCTCGAGGCCGTACTGCGAGAAGTATTAGGGCATTTATCCTCGTTGACAAGAGGAAGTCGAGGGAGCGTCGATGATTGAGATGCTTTCTCCGACTCGGTCGACTTTGAAGTCGATGAAGTCCGCCTCGACTCCGTCGTTGGTGCAGCTGTCGCTTGTCGTGTCTGCGATACCTTTGCGGGGGTTCCAGTAGAGGGTTCTTTGCTTGCACCGCGGCGAATTGCCGCCGCAGCAGACGGCAAAATCTTCTCGATGCGTTCGTGGTTCACATGGTCTCGGAGCACCTTCTGCTTGTAGGCTTCCCACTTCTGCGTCTTGTGGAAACGATCCAGGTACACGATGCTCTCGGCGTGCGACTGGGCGGCAGCGCGCAAGGTTTCTCGAGCCGAACGCGACAGACGATGGAAGACGTCGTACTTTGAGAGTAGCAGCACCTCCACTGGAGTACTCGCACTCACGGTCACTTCTCGATGAATCACCTCGTTGAAATTCGCCCCAGCAGCTCTACAGTTAACGCACCAATCTCCGTCAATTAGCACATAACAAGTAGATCGCAGTATTAAACGTACTACGTACGCATCGTCGCCCACGACCCGGAAGCGGCCGATACGCTCAACGAAGACCTCGTGCCTCACTTGGGTGAACGGATCTGCGATCTCCTTCGTGACGACGAGCTCGCCGCGCACAACGAAGTAAACATGCGTCGCGCGATCTCCTTGACGGTACAGAACGCTCCCCGTCGACAACTTCTGCTCCAGCAGCACGTACGACAGCTCTTTGAGCAGCTCCCCCGTCCACTCGGGCGTCTGGAACATGGGGATCTGGTCCAACACGCCCACCCGCTTGGCCATATCCTTCTTCTGCATCCGACGCAGCGTCGAGTTGTAGTCCTTCTCGCAGATCACCAGCAATTGACACTCTTCTCGCGTGATCACCGTCGCGCTGCGCACGCCTCGGCCTTTCATCAGCGCCAGCTCGCCAAAGTGAGCTCCTTCCGTTAAGTTCACGAGCTTGGTCATCTGTACGTTGCCCTTGAAGTCCTTCGAGTTGATGTTGACGTCCACGGAGCCGCTGAAGATGATGTAGAACAGGTCCCCCACCTCCCCCTCTCGGAACACACAGGCCCCTGCCGGCAACGTGAGGAAGTCAACGACGAGGCAGAGCTCGCGGACGAACGTTTTGGGCAAACTCCGGAAGAACTTGAGCGTCTGGAGGTACTCGCTGAGCATGTCGACGTCCGCTTTGGTGCGCGCGTGCTTCTTCTTGGTCAGCACCTTGACGTACTCGCGCTGCGTGCGCTGCACCGGGCGCTGGACGCCGATGCCGTTGGCGATCTGCATGCGCGAGAGGAACTCGAGCTGGTCGTTCTTGAGCATCAGGTTGTAGTCGTTGCGCGTGATCTTGACGAGCTCCGAGGCGCTCTTGGACAGCACCGTCGCGGCGCGCACGTCGTTGTTGAGCAGCGAGCGCTCGCCGAAGTAGTCGCCCTTGCCGAGCTCGCACACCGTGACCTCCACCACCTCTCCGAGGATCCGCTGGCTCACGCGCACCTCCACCGTCCCGCTGAAGACGATGTAGAGCGCGTCGCCTTCGTCACCTTGGCGGAAGATGGTCTCGTCCGGGTGGAACGTCACGCACGTCATGCGCCGACAGAGCAGGTCGAGCTCGGACGGCTGCAGCCGCTCGAAGTCGGTCGTGATCTTGAGCTTGGTGGTCTGGAACCACACGCCGAGCGCCTGCAGGTCCATCTGCGAGCGCTGCTCGCCGTCCAGCGCGAGCGCGCGGCGACAGGACTCCTCCAGAATGAGCGTGCGGCCGTAGAGATGATGGCCCTTGGACGTCTCGTCCATGTCGAAGCCCGAGTGCACGCCGTCGAGCTCCTCCCAGGCCTCGCCGTCTTCTTCCTCTTCGTTGTTGTTGGTGTCCGCTCTTGCTGCACTGTCACCCGCTGCGCCGTCTTCGTCCGGCTCGAGCTGCTTGCGCCTCAACGTCGACAGCTTGATCCAGTGCGCCATGACCCGCGACTGCTCCTCGGGGATCGCGGCCGCGCGTCCGACCTGCTTGTTGGCGACCAGCGCCTGCTGCACCAGGTTCTTCATCTCCCGGCTCTTGAGCATCTGCGCCAGCGAGATGCGCTTGTCGGACGCGGCAGCGCCCGCTCCGGTGGCGCTTGACGACGCGTGTCCAAGGCCCGTGTCGCCTGCGTTGTTGTGTCGACTCACCCTGCGCACCACGCTGGACATGACCAAGGACCACGAGTCCGTCGGCTGCTGCTGCTGCTGCTCCGCCACGTTCTCCGTGGACTTCTGCAGCTTGCGCATGGAGATGATCGACTGCGCGGCTCGACTGAAGCCTCGCAGTCTGCCCGGTTGGAGTTGGCTCTGGCTAGCAGCAGCAGAGCTGGAGTTTGCAGTCGTGGCTTCATTGGGATCGTCCACCGACTCGTTGGTCTCCGATACGGGGGCAGCAGTGGCTGCTGAGCTCGTCAGCGGCGTCTTGACCCTCGGAGCGACCTTCACACTCGCGATTCGCCCGCGACTGCCACGCGCGCGGCCTTTTCCTCGGCCTTTAGGCGTCGACGGAGCCTTCGGGTGCATCGCAATCCTGCACAATAGCGTTGAAAAGCTCGGAAAAACTTCAACTTCTATAAATGGCTACACTGTCAACATGTACATGTAGCCATGTGCGTCATCATCTATAGACCTGCCTCCCATCATGTTATGATTTTCATAAGGTTAAGGTTTTAAGCCAATCACCAGGCCTTCCTTCCCATACTCCAGCAAGTGGGCCCGACACCTCATGGCCACCACGAGCGCCTCTGTGGCGGAGACTCCTGCGCACACAGAGACACCACAGACGGCAGATCCGACGACCTCTTCGTCTGCGCGACGCACCTTAGCAGACGCCGACCAAGTTACAAGCGCGGAGGTGGCCTCGGAGACGCAGGAGACGCAGCAGAAGCCTGTTGACAGCCAGAGTGTAGCCATGAAGAGCAGCGCAGACGGTGGCAGTAGCCGCTCCAGCCACCCGAGAGCTGCAGCTGCAGCGGCCAACGCCGAGATGGCGAAGCAGGCCAAAGACGAGGAAACGCCATTGAGCGTCGTGTTTGCCAAGGCCGCGAGCGACGCAGCAGCCAGCAAACCTCCACAACAACGTGCCCCAGCGGACCATGTAGCCAAGACGCACGATGTAGCTATGTTACCTGATGATGCTGACGTTGTAGCCATCACGAAGGAAGAGCAGCCTCCAGCGGACGAAGGCAGAAGTAGGCCGTCCAGAGCTGCAGCCGCCGCTGCGAACGCCGGAATGGCTCGACAAGCGAAAGAGGAAGACGGTTCGCTGGGCATGCTCTTGGCTTCAGCCCTGGTACAACCCATGGAGCAACAGCAGCAGCAGACGGTGGAGTTCAAGCCTAGTGACAAAAAGCGGTCGGTTGAGATGGCTACACCACCCGCTAAGAGGTCTCGAGTGACTGCAGCAACGACAGCGGGCAGCAAGAAGGTAGCGCAGGACACGCTGGAGCTCGCCAGCGCGGAGCAGCAGCCGCAGCGAGGCAAGAAACGACGCCAAGCGCCCGTGTTTGAAGCTGCGCCGATCATCACGGACCTGCCGCCGCTGCCGTTCACGACCCCCAGTCCCGAGCTGAAGCTGAAGAACAAGAGCAAGAGCAAGAGCAAGAATAAGCACACGGCTGCAACCTCAAAGACGAAGGCCAAGCATTCCGTGGAGGAGGCGGCAGCAGCAGCAGGAGACGACGCCCGTCACTGTGAGTTTTGCAGGAAGGCGGCCAATGTGTGCGTGTTGATGCACTGCCACGCGTGTCGACGGGTGTACCATGCCAAGTGTTTCTGGCACGCGTTCAAGCCGTACGTGGATGCGAAGGTGTCGATTTTGGACCAGCTGGAGCGTCTGCAGCTCGAGGCGCCTGAGCGTCGTGGCAACATCTTCCGGTGTGCGTCGTGCAGAGCTGCGTTTGTGGATTTTTGCGAGAGCGGCGGGTATCTCTGGGAGTGCGACTGTCCCACATGCGCGCAGCCGGAGAAGGCGATTTACTACCGACAGCGGAAACTGGTGCAGATGATGAACGATATGGAGCTAGAGAAACAGCGCAAGAAGGACCAGAAGGACAAGACCAAGAAGAGCGGCGCTGCGAAGCCACCGACCTCGACGCCGAGCCGCTCGAGCTCGACGTCGCGCAGTCGACGTACACGAGGAGGCAGTGCAGCGCTCGATGAAGGAGTGCTGAACGCGCGGACAGCACAGTCGTCGACGTCACGGAGCGTGCCACCTGGAGGTCTTGATGTGAAGAAGGAACAAGACAATAATGCCGAAGATCGAGGTGTGAAGAAGGAAAAGGAGATTAATGCCGGACCTGTGGACGCGGTTAATGGCAAGAAAGATGCAGTACAAGCGGGAAGTGAAGCCAAGGCGGAGCCGATGGACGTGGACGCGGGGGCTGACGCTCAACCTGCTTCAAGAGAGCCACACGAGCCAGAGAAGGAAGCAGAGAAACAGATCAGCAAGATAGGGGAGCGACAACAGGAGTCGCAGTCAGCAGAAGTTGCCACGCAGCATCAAGAGACCAAGATTCAGCCAGAGCTGCAGAACTCAGCAAAAGATGCTGCTGCTGCTGCTGATGTGAAGAAGGAACAAGCAGAACCCCAGGTAAACCAGGAATCGGCGCCCCCGCAAAAGCAGGAAGAGCAGCCCGTGAAGGTGAAGTACGAGCCTGTTGGGGAGCCCGAGCAGCCCGACCTGAAAGGAGACGAGCTTGTTGGCGCAGTGCGCGTACACCACGAAACTAAGACCGAGCGCTGGTGTTTCCCGATCGTTTGCTCTCGAACAACGAGCCTGCGCGTGTCGGGTATGATGAAGCTGGGCACCTTCAAGTGGTCGCTCAAGAAAAGCGCCGTCATTCAGTGCACGTGCTGCGACAAGCTGTATAACTCCCCTGAATTCGTGCACCACACTGACAGCAGCTTGGTCAAGGACGCGAAGTGTGCGACGGAAGATCCGTTGCCCTACTTGTTCGTCGAGCACCGGGACACTTCGCTCCACACGCCACTCGAGGATTTCCTGCCTGCTCTTCGGAGCTGGGCCGCTCGTCAGTGTGCGAACAACACGCCCACCAAGTCGCGCAGAGGGCACGCGGCGAGGCAAGAGGCGGCTGCAGCTGTCGCACTCCCCACGATGACCATGACGAACCCGGAGGCCGCCGCGGAAGCGCTGCCAGCCACAGTGTCCAGACTCCGAGCCCTCGCGCTATTCAAGCGTCCCAAGCCCCGGAGTGACAAGACTTCGACCGCGGCGCGCTTGTCGGACCCGGCGACTCTGGACTTTTTGGCGCAGGTGGTGTGTCTGTCGCCAAAGTACGTGATGAACATGTCGAACGGGAGCCTCGTAGACCGCGTGGTGAGGTCGAACACTTCGGTGCCCGACGACTCGTTCCCGCGCAAGTCTGGATGGTTGGCCTTCAATCGGTCGGCGGCCATGACGCGCCAAGTCACGTGCACGTGCTGTGAAAAATCGTTCAATTTCGACACATTCGTGGGTCACGCTGGGATTTCGCTGATCGATCCGAAGAAGAAGGCGCGCCATCTATTGTATGTCGTGGAGCGGGCGGACGAGTCTGCGTTGGTGCCGTTCACCTCGTTCAAGACGGACTTGGAGACGGTTGCTAAAGCCAACGCGCTGGATTCGATTTTGGACGAGCTCCACCCGCCGCCTCCATCCCCGCGGCCTATATAACAACAAGAAGGGTGCATGCGTTCAAGTATGAATGTGGTGGATGGATGGATGGATGGATGGATCCCTGCAAGCTAGGCAGCTTCGGAGACGACTGTTAAGGGTATCGGTATTGTACCAACAAGAAAACATGATGACATTGTTGGAATTGGCAGTTCTACATTTTATAAGCTCGTTGGCTGAGAGGTGTAGTCGAAGCCGCTAGACTCGTAGAAGTATGGACTTCGAAGTACAAGGATTGAAGAAGACATTTTTCTTAATAAGGTGATCACATGCTGTGATCGGTTGTCTATTTAACTTTAGTTAATAGCGTCCTGAAAAATCCTAAGCCACTTCACAAATAAGGTGATCACATGCTCCCACCTTGACACCTCAAAGGATACGAACGACGTTGTCTCGTTACCACCAGTTAGTTCAAACGTGGAACCGAATCTTCATCGCAATGGCCTTGTACTGCTCAAAGTAGTCGACGTAGCGCGGTACGCCTTGCTGCCTAATACCCCCGCCTTTGTCACGCCCAGCTCACCGTACATATACGGGGGGGGGGTCCTTTGCCCTTCAGGAACCAGTCGGCGAACTCGTTGCGCTCGCTGTAGTATTTGTTGACTAACTGGTTGCCTGGCTTAGATTTCGACCACAGCTTGTTGCCCAGTTTTACTGCCGTGGCCCTGACGTCTGCTGACAGTCCGAAGCCCCTCTCCTCGTCCTCCTCGTCGAAGTCGAAGTCGGCCGACCTGTCGGTCCGTAGAGAACGTTTGGCGTTGTCTCCCGAGGCAAGCGCGCGATTCCAGGTCGATAAATCTTCGTCAAGAGGCTCCCCAGCCGCTTCAGCCAACGAGTCGAAGTATTCCTCCCAGCATATTCACACCAAACGTGAGCTTCGTCACAACTTGTGTCCTTGACGAAAGCGCTCCAGGTGCTAGGTATAGACTTTCTGTGCGTCAAAACTTGTTTTGCTAACTTAAAAGTTGAACGTTGAATTTTTTTGTCAAAAACGGATTTCAAAATAGAGCTACAGTATTTGAAAACTTCAGGTGTTGTTTTGTTACGCTTTGAGTGCTAAAGTCACGAGTTTCTGCGAGCCAAGCGCGACAGCACCAAAGTATCAAACCAGTCTGAGTGGTATTTCGTCAAGAAGACCCGGTAATCGTCTTTGACTCGCGCCGTAACGACGTTGACCGTTCCTCCGAAGATGTCGTCGTAGACGTGCGCCGGACTCACGCCCTGCTTGAACCACGTCTCGAACTGCGCCATCTCCAGTTTTGTAGCCATCTTCTTGGTTCCCCAAGCCTTCTTAGCAGCCTGGAGCATTTCTGCGACAGGTTCAGCCTTGTACTTCTTGATCAAGATCGGGAGCATTGTCATCTCGGACGACTGGCCCTTGTTGAGCACGCCGACGTATTGCCTCCAGAGCGGGAAGTGCGTACTTGACAAGACCTTGTCCACTCCGGCGTCAAGCTTTAAGAACTTGAAGATGTCGTCGGCGGAATTGCCGAATTGAATCCAATGCTTAATCGTCTCGGCGTTGGCGGATTTCAGCTTGAAGCCGAGTCCTCGCTCTTCTTTGCTGCCTTTGTCCTCTTGGTCAGCAGTCCGCAGGAATCGCTCGCGGTTCGACTGGCTTCTTTCAAGTTTGGTTGCGGTAGTTAGCTCCGGGTTGATCGCGGCAGCGGACGCAGCACTTGCTGTGAGGGCAGCGATTGCCACTAGCACTGCAAAGTAGAGACGCATTGCGGAATCTTGGGTTGCAGTTACCGGTATGTAAGGCAGGGGCTGCGGGCTCACAGGAAAAAATGCCAAGTGAGGGCTGGAGATGCACGTGCCGGTAAGGACGTTTCGCTAGGGACGGGAGTCTCCTCACACGCACCATTTCTTCACTGCTGACAGATCCATACGTACGGAGATCAACGCTGTTGACGAGACGCCGAAAGCAATTCCCAAAAGATCATTTGAAACCCGGCAAGATAGTGAATACGTAAGTACTTCAGTAGTATGCAGGCGCAAGCATACTCATGCGGCGAGCTATCCCCAAATAATGTGTACTAGTAGTTAATCAATTTCGATTCTTCTTCTGTCCCCAAATAGTTTTTTGTCGTCATAATTCTGAAGTGTTCGATTATCTCAACTACTTACTCGGGTGCTCAGTGACTCCATGGGGGTCTGTCTACAAGCACCGACCCGAGCGTGAAATCCCTCCGTGAAAATATTTGCTATCAACCTTTCGCTCACACCATCCACGGTGACGTGCAGCACACAAGCATCATCACATCAATGTTGTCGGCGATACGCTAACCAGATCCCAGGCTAGGTGTCCAGGAAGGAGCAGCCCAGCCCACCATCTCTACACGTGCTCTCTCAGTAACGTGCAGTAGACCCAAAATCTTTGGTATCCGGTGAAGCAGATCAATCAACGACGTGTTGTACTGTAAATTTTATAGGTGGCCTCAACGCTCACACACTTGCAAAGCTCCATTGACGCAAGGAAAACTTCATGGTTAAGTGTTGTGTATACCATTCGGTCGTGTCAGCCATTCAAAACAAAGAGTGAACGTCTGCGCTGGCAGCATAAAGGCCACAAAACACCTGCAAACCGACAGAACGATAAAAAATCGATGGCCCATCTGCATGTACCGATAAATGCTGAATGGTATATGGAAACTTCGTAATGATATCTACTTTTATGAGAAGCGAAGGCCGTCATTCAAAATTTATTTTTCGGCATTAAACAGAGCTTGGGTTATACAAACATGCAGTCTGCGTTACCCTCCGGGGATAGAACCCTGTGAAGAACTTATTCCTCCGCCATCAAGACGGATTTGGATTCCCCGTCAATAACTAAACTCAACAACTTCGTCCATTTATATTGTGGTAGCTATCAAAACGAGACGTCCATTAACCCCAACAAAATTGGTCCTAATAACGAAGGACCAAACAGACTTTTCAGCCTCGAGTTTTGAAGGTTTTGTCCTTAATTGGGCTGGTAAGGACAAAAACTGTCTTGAAAATTGTATTGACTCGTTTAGGTACGATCTTATTGGGCTTCTGTCGCTGTGATAACTGCTGAAGCGACGTTTGACTTGATTCTATTATTAGCCGGATATTTTTTGTCCTAAAGTTAAGGACAAACTGCATAATTCGTGATGTCTGGAGTGACACTTTTGCTCGAGTTGCTGCGCGAAGGCAACACACTTCCAGCGCACACAACCGCCTCCAGTGTACAGACCAAACACTAGTCATTCAAACTATACCCAATACGGTGCTATATATGTTGAAATGAGGCGAAGCGAGAGTCGTCAAATTTGATCCTTCTTTTTGTCCTTAAAAAAAGCTAGTTGGGGTTAAGCAGTTAATCAACTTCTTCTACATGTAAATGCTGAGGCTCATACTGCAACGAATTTTGGCAACAAAAAGTGTTCTCAAGTACACAAACGCAGCTGGCCACAACGGAGAGTACGAAATTTGCATTGTGGGAGCGCGTCAAGAGCAAGCAGCGCCCCCATTTCGAAGACCGCAAATGCTCCAACGTTGATGGCAGCCATTTGACCCCAAGCTGTCAATACGACCAGGGTACTTATATTAGTATTAGACAATGCTCGGCAGATTGGGGTGGGTATGCGCTTCTGAGTGAAAGCAATTTCCATAGTCCACCTTTGGAGGGGGTAAGGAACGGGCTTCATGTTGGTGGTGGTGGGGGGGTACTCCATGGAGCGTCTCAAGAGTACTACTACATGTAAGTAAGTATGGACAAGGTATCGCAAGCAAGACTGCATCACGAGCTCGAGTGGTTTTAGTCTGCTTGCAGACTCAAATTCTACTTTTTCGCCATACCCTGCTGGAACACCTCGATATACCTCTGCATCAGCTGGACCACGTCCTTATCTCGGGGCTTGTTCTGCAGTTGAAGCCAGCCGTAAACCCTTGTAGGGTTTCTCTGTTTAGACATCCAGTATGCCATCGCATCCCCCAGTAAATCGAACGCCACGGTCTTCGTGCTTTCCTTTTTGTGCGCTTCAATGAGCAACTTTCCCAAACCTTCGTCCTTGAACTCGTTCCTCAAGACGGAAATTGCGCTGATTTTGTCCTCTGGGAGCTGTTTGCTGTTGAAATGATCGACGAACGCGAGCCAATTAGGAAGAAACGGGCTCTCAAGCACCTTCTCGCCGTCCTGGTTCAGCCTCAGAAGCTTGTATAAGCTGCCCGGCGTGTTGCCGTTCTGGAACCACTTTTCCACCAGCTCCGTATCCAGTCGCTTTGCAATGGCTTCCGTCTTCGGGTTCTTGCTCGCCGCCTGAATCATTTCGATCAACGTCACACTCGAGTATTTTTCCAGCAATGTGGAGATTGCAGAGTCTTTGAATCGCGGGAACCTGTAGTTGACTTCGTCCAAGTACTTGAGCCACGCGCTGAAGAGCGGGTCTGCGAGTAGAGTGTCCTTGTCGGTCAGCTTTAGCATATCGAAAACGTCGTCCGGCAAGTGCTTTTTGGGGTCTTTCAGCCAGCTCTGGGTCAGCTCGGCCTGCACACGTGTCGCCATTTTCTCGGTACTCGGGACATTCTTGGCTGCGATGAGCATCGTGACCAGTTGCTGATCGTTGTACGCCTCCCTCAAGGGCGAGTCGACCAGTTTCCGCCTTCCTTCCTCGTCACGTCCCCATGACTTAAGGAACGAGACCTTGTCATTCGGATTCTTCTTGTTGTAAGCGTCCATGTACTTCATCCAGACAGTCACCTGAGGCTTCTCGAAGAAGTTCGTCGTCGCCATGTCGAGCTTCAACATCGTGTAGATATCATCCGGCGTCCTGGTACTCGCCATCTCAATCCAGCGATAGACCAGCTCGGTCTCCAGCCGATTGGCGAAGACTGCGGTGCCCGGCACCTTCCTAGCCAGACCGATCATCTCGGCCAATTCGAACTCTCCATAGTGAGCCGCTAGTGTCGAGATCAAGCTCGTCTGCTGCTTGGGCTTTTCCTTGTTGAAGAACTTCATGTAGCTGATCCACGACTGCAAGAGCGGGCTGCCGATAAGCTCCTCCTTTGCCTTGTCCAGAGCCAGCAGCTTGAAGACGTCGTCCGCGGATTGTCCACCAGCCAGCCAGGCCTGGAACTGCTCGGCCTGGATGCTCTTGGCGATGGCTTCAGTGCTGGCAACGCTCTTGCCCTGTTCGAGTATCTTGGCCAACCCGACGTCCCCGTAGTGAGCTGTCAACGTTGCAATCAGCGTCGTCTGCTTGCTGGGGTTCTGCTCGTTGAAGAGCTTCAAGTGGCTGATCCAGGACTGCAGCTTGGGGTTGCTGAGGAGGTCGTCCGCGGCCTTATCCAGAGTCAGCAGCTTGAACGCGTCGTCCGCGGACTCGCCCTTGGCGATCATGGCCTTGAGCTCATCGTCGATGGTGGTGCTGGACTTCAACGCATTGGTGAGGGTCTCGACCCCAGAGGCAGTGATGCCCCTCTCTTCTTCGTCGGTCGTCCTATGGGTTCTCAATAGCCTTTTGGTTGCGTTGTCGGTCCATTGTTGAGTGCTGGACGTGTCTACATGTAGGTGGGCTTCCGCTGTCGCGAGGGCGACAAGGGCTGCGGACGCCAAGAGCGTGAGCCGGTGGAGGCGCATGGCAACTCCTGTCGTGGTTGCACCTCGGGGACGTCCAGGAAGTGCTGGTGCTGGTGCTGCTGCTGCTGCTGGGAGCAAATCACGAAATGCATCGCGGTAAACTGCGAAATCAAGAAACGCACTGTCGAACAGTAAATTCAATAGGGCGCTGTTCGGACTCTGTAAATATGATAAACTTCAGGATGGTGATCGTACTTACCCCGGAACCTATTACAGAACTCTGCCTGAGTACCGAACGCCTGATATATATAAGGGCTCTAGGTTTATAAAGTGATCTCAGCGTTACCATAGAAAAGGCTGTACTGAATTAGTTTAGTTTAGAAGGACTTTGAGGCTTGCTTTGTTAATCAAGCCCAAGCGAAGCCAGAAGTGCTGAATTGATTCAGCGCTGACCTTTGACCAAACGTGTTCGCGCCACATCAGTGCGGTTAGTAGCTCTACTTTGAAAGGACTATCCGCTCCCTCACCTAACTGATCTAGTGCATGCATCATCTTTTCAAAAAGCACATACCTTTTGATGAAGTAGATTATCCCATGGTCCATTGACTGAAAATGTGAAAGTGAAAAGGTATAGAAGACCGCACAGGCAATCAAAAGCGCGCCAATTTTCAACTGCACAGCTTAGTACTTTTGGCCAAACAAAGGTATCCTGGATTTTTACATCAGTACCTTTGCCCATCTCCGTTCGACCAGTCGTTGGACCTTGAAGTATTAGTTATATGAGGTTATGTATTGTATACCCGTTCGGTATTTAGGCAGATTTCTGCTACTGTACACTCAACAGAGAATAGTAGTTACATTCAAAATCTCATGCACTGAAATTAGATATACTTGTAGATAATGATTCCTCTGGATAGTGATAAAAGTGGCTGATTCAGTAGATCGTCGTTACAGCGGCATCAAGGGCAGTGCAGCGCTACCTAAAGCTATGAGCCATCAGTTCTGCCCTACTGCAGCCATCAGTATCTTGCACTGGAGTGCAAGATACCAGCAGCTAGAACACTACTTGGCATAGCTTTTAAAAGTCATCTAAATGATATGAGTACTAGATCGCGTGAGCAAATTTTTCAACTTTCGATAATCGTTGTGTCGTTTTCGAAGCCACTTGCATGCCTCATCTGAAACAATTGTAGGAGGCGCGTACAACTCCGAAATCGTGACGAGGTTCTTTGTAGGCTTCTAAGCTTCAGAATCTGGTTTTGCTGTGAAATATCAGTGACACTACCCTTTGACCTTTTCCGCGATAGCTGGGGGTCCTGGGTCTGAGTGGAACTACTACTTCCCCAAGTAGTGAGTGCAGAATTGCATTCAAGTTAAACTACTAGTATGTAGAGGTAATTGCTTTGATAGACCCAGAAATCTCAAATCTTCCTCAATACAGTTGTTTTTCTCACGGGTCGAAGGTTTGTAGATTGCAGGTATGAATATCGCCCGAACGTGTTGCTGCAAACACCGGGTAAAATAGTTTTACATGCAGGTTGCGTTCAATCAAAGCGCTTTGGTTTCTTGTAGAAAAATACCTGCAGCTCCTCTGGATAGGTCCAACAGGGAAAAACGGAAGGTATTGCTGAGTGCCAACCAGTGATTGATTAGTTTTACTTGCATGATACATACCTGCGAACCGTGAGATACATGATATATATATACCCATAGCTTGGTTTGTGAAGGCGCTTGAAGTAACCTGAGAAGGTTGGCAACCGCAATTTTTAAAACACTCATTTAATACCTTCTGATTCGATTTCTTAGCCCACCACGACGGTTTCCACTTTACTATAGACAGTGGTGAGAGTACCTTATTTCGAGGAAGAGGTTGACGGTAAATGCTGATACAACGCATTTACCGTCAACATCCACTTGAAATAAGGTACTCTCTCAACTTGCACGATACAGTGTTCGTTGTAAAAAAAATAGTTGCATCAGCATTTATTTATTGTAGTTGCATCAGCATTTACCGTCGATCTGGAATAAAAACAGTGTATTGTGCAAGTTGTATGAATTACCTCAAGCCATGCTGATACAACTTGCACAGTAAATAATGCATTGTAGCTGTCCAGCATTTATCATCAATCTCTTCCTTGAAATAAAGTACTCGCAGCAAACTTCGGCGCCATTGCTGCTGCGAGCACTTCTGGAAACATAAATTATGGTATGCTATGTTGGAATGCTGGTACGATAAACGGCTTACTATAGGGCCATTCAAGTCGTTAAAGCTTTGGAACAATCAAGACTCGGACACAGAGAGCAGATATTTCGCAGCACATTACCTACAGGTTGGAGAACAAAAGGAATGCCAGCAGTAGCGATAGGGATTGCAGGATCATTTTTTGATTGAAACACACGTATTATAATACAATTATAGTTCACTGTAATATAATACCACTATTTTCCCGCTACTACGAACCTCTAAGAGAATGACAATATCACCATGATATAATAATGTTTTGTTTTTCATTGATCGAGTCTAATTCGTAGTGCTAGCAAAAGCTATTAATATAGTAGTAAGAGGTAATTACTACTAACAATAATAAAATACTAATGATAGTGCGCAAAATAGTAAAAATGATACAAGTCATATATCCAGGTACTTGTATGTTTATCTATATTACATCGATACAAATAATTCAGGCAAAACAATAATATTGTTTTGCCATATTTCGCCCTTAAACGTAGACCTACTTACCCTATACGGTAGCCATAAGGAATAACTACGATAAGTTGCAGGGATTGCACCTCACGGCTACACACATAGTAGTCATATTATATCATAGTACATCGCCAACCATCACTGTAATATAATACAACCGTGTTCCCCGTTACTACGAATCCCCCGGAACTGAAGTGGCGAGTATATCTTCATGACCGTTCATGTTGCTCTGTCGAAAGAGAGCTCGAAGCCGAGCCTTTAAAATTTTGTTAACTTTCTAACACTTAATATCATTTTATTTAGCCCGAGTTTCGTATTTTCCGAATGACCCCCCCCTGGCATCATTCACAAACAGTTTTCCTCTTCTTGCTGGAAGGCACGACTTTGTACCGTAATATTTCACAGTTATATATGGATATGTCGTCCTTTGCCTGAAAAAAATCTGATATTTAGTATCATGGCTTGATACTCGATTTTCAATCGCTTTTAAACGTCTACATTATTTTCAAAACATTGTAGTTGTTGTCACTGTGTGCCGTGGTAGTCATTACTTTCACTCTACCAATAATTAATATGTAAGTTACGCCTTTATTATTATATTATTATAGCGAATCTTCACTTACGCGGCGTAAGTGTAGATTTGCTGATGAGCTGCTTTCCCGCCCCACTGTGTTTCTTTATGATGCAACTTCATCGCGCCGGACGTGCGGCGCACTAGTTGGAACTTGGTGGCCGAATGATAAGGGACTCGTCGCCCAACTTTGAGTGGTCGCAAAAGTCTAAATTGCTACTCTTTGGGAATATTTGTAGGCTACAAGTACAAGTTGGAGCTCTGTACCGTCGAACGTACTAATAACACACATCTTACGTAATACTGTATTGTGGGCTTAACGTACAGTAACTTTCAAGATCGCAATGATAAAATCCTTGGAAAGTGCGCTTTCTCATTTAAGAGTCTCAAAACTCTCCGGGCAAGAGCTATCGGTAGTAGACTTTTGGCACGTGTGCACGATGCAATATGTATTGACAGAAGACATCTGCGAGGAATTAAGCTAGGTAAGTAAATAGGACACAGTTTTAAAAAAACGTGAGTATCCTAGGCCTAACGTTAATCTACTTCGTTGGGAAGGATGAAATAGACTTGATTTAACTATTGCATAACTAGTCTACATATAAGTAGGCTCAATACGTTTTCTACATCTGTAGTAAATGTGCTGTTCATGTGTAACAGAGAGATCCTCTTCCCATCCACCGCGCGATCAGTACGCAAAGCATGAGATTCAGGAGAGGCCTTCAGATTTGCTCTCCGGACAGTCACATGTCGTCTCCGTCGGCGTCACTTCGCAGTTCATCCCCACCACCACTTGGAGCTCAAGACTGTAACGTGTTGAGTCCCCACACGCTTGGGGTTGGCCGCGTCCGTGCTGATGCGGTCTGAAGTCCGTCTGGCCGTCGATGCCACAACGTATGGCACCGCGCCGGTGGGTGTCCGACTGACAGCCACACCTATTTTATTTAGGCAAACTAGTCGCGGTATCTGCTACCGTCTAACTACAATACACGTCTACTTGCCGTGTACGAACTGAGTTCCGTCCTTTACGCCGTCTCTAGCCACTCGGGCGTACGCCCACTCGCGCCTGCCCTACTCGTCGCAGCCGTCGAGAGACTCGGGGGCCGTATGCTCCCTGTCCGTCACTCCGCCGTCGTCCACTGCGTGTAGCCGTCTACCGAGGTCGTCCGTGACTCTGCGCCACGCCCCGCTTGCCGTCCGTTCGTTCGTTGTGCTTGCTCCCAAGCACGCGTTGTCTGAGTTGTCCGGTTGCTCGCCAGCCGGCCAATTCGTGAGTGAGCTCGCTCCGTTGAGCTTACAGTGTTCGTGGGGTCCGAGGGCCCCGAGGTCCAGATCTTCCTCGTGCCGCCGATCCCGCCGACCGTGCGATCTGCTGGATTCACGTCCCACTCGGCCGTGAACTGCAACACCGCCCTCTGCTGTCTCAGCCGTACCCGTCGTCTCGCTCGTCGTGGAGACGCCGGCCTCCTTACACAACTTCCTCATCACCCGGGTCTTCCACGACCCGGTCGTCTCTGTAAAGCTGCTCGTAGACAGCCACTGACGTCCACCGTGCTCGTGCCCGTCCACTGCCGTCGAGCCACTGTTCACCATCGCCCGTCGTCCATCGGCTGAGGTCACCGCAGGGGCAAAGCTCATACTCGAGCACGTACTGCCCTGCGCCATTGCGCCGTCGCCTTCTCCGTCGTTCCACCACGAGTCCACGCGTGACGTCGCGTACAGTAGCGTCGTCCACTGCTGCTCGCGTTCGTTTCGATCTTCCAACTCTCGTTGTTCGTCCAGCTGGCGCCTTCGCTGACCGTACAACCGCTGCTGTCTCCGGTTCATCCCGCGTTGGCCGCTGTTCTTCATAGTTGAGCTGCTCGTCGATGTCACGCGCGACTTGTGCCAGTAGTGCTTCAGGGTAGTGGTAGCTAATGAGGAACGACACGTGGGCGATCAACGTCTCCGCCTTCCCTGTCTTATCCTCACGCGTCAGCACAAAGTTGTCGTAGCCAGCAGGTTCCACAATCCGTAGTGGTCCCATCCACTGGTGCACGAACTTCGTGGCGTTCTTGCCACGGGGCGGGTTGTGCATCCAGACCAAGTCGCCGGCCTGAAACTGCCGCCTGTTCCGTGTCTTCCTATTGTAGTACCGAGCCTGTCGTTCTTGCTCGCGTCTCCGGGCCTGTTCTGCACACTCATGACTCCGCTCCATCGCTTTCAACAGACTCGCGTGGTAAGCTGGCAGCTCGCCGGCTTCCGTCACCTCCGTCCGTCTCAGCAGTTCGTTTGGGGCTCTCAGTCGTCGTCCCATCATGAGCTCGTTCGGGCTCAGCGCCACAGTAGAATGGCGAGCCGAGTTGTAAGAATAGACAGCAAATTTGACCCACAAGTTCCAATCTGCTTGCCTCTCGTCCTGCATGAAGGTCGCTACACAGTCCTTCCATGATCGGTGAAATCGCTCGACCAGCCCGACCATCTGGGGCCGATAGGGCACCGGGTTGATCTGATGCGCCTGTAGTAATGCCACGAGCTCTTCAATGACCTTGCCCGCCAGCTCTGGGGCTCCGTCCGTCAGCAATTCACGGAACACGCCAAAGCGCAGCACCACCTCCTGCATGATGAACGTGGCCACCGTCTCAGCCGTGTGCTCCGTCACGCAGCTCGCCACTGCATACCGTGTTACATACTCTACGGCGGCGATGACATACCGGTCGCCACCGTCTGCTACAGGGAACGGTCCGGCGACATCAAGTGCCCACCGATCACCTACTGCACCACCGCGTAAACTTCGTAGTGGCGGAATCACCTCTCGTGGCTTCGCCTTACGTGAGCCGCACTCCTGACATCCGCGCACCCAGCGGCGTACTTCTCGATAGAGTCCGGGCCACCAGTACAACTGCGCCACTCGCCCATACGTGTGAGGGCCACGGAGGTGTCCACTCCACACCGTACCGTGCATTTCCTTGAACACCGTTGACCACAGCGTCGGTGGCAACACCACTCGCCATCCGTTCGCCGTCTCGATGGTCACCAGGCCGAACTTGGTCTCGACCTTCATGCTGCCGTATCGCCCGTCCGTCAGCGGCCTCTTGACGAACTTGCTGCGCTTCTGCGCTACAATCAGTTCATCGTCGCTCAACTGGAGCGTGTCGCCCACCGGGGCGTGTTCATCATCATCGCCCATGGCATCCGCGCCGTTCGTCGTCATCGTGGCACTGTTCGCCGCGTCCGCGTTCACCATCGACTCCTTCGCCGTGTCCGCCGTGTTCACGCCCTTCGTCGAGCGCTTCTCCTTCGTCGGCAGCGTCGCCGCAGTCTTCGAATGTGTCGGCACTGTCGCTGGGGTCTTTGCACGTGCCGCCGTCTTCGTAGTCACCGTCGGTGGCTTCTGCGTCACCGCTGTCTTCTTCCCACGCGTCGAAGGTGTCATTACTTCGTGTCGGGCGTCTCGTGTCGCCGTAGGTCGTGGTGCTGGGGCTCTGCTCGCTCGTGGAGCGGGTGTAGTCGCCGCCGGAGCCGTGCCCGCCGTCGCCGTAGCACCGGTAGTCTCCGTAGTCGTCGTCGCTGGCTCCGCCACTGCATTAGTGCCCTGTGCGTCCGTCGTGCCGCGCGTGCTCGTCGTCGGTGCCGTAGTCGTCGTAGCTGCTCGTCCAGCACCAGGTACTGTGCTGTCCCCGCCATCATCGGCCGGTTCTGCCGTCGCCCAATGCACGTGGCGCCCTGTGCGCTCGCGAATACGCGCACTTCGTCGCGTAGCGGTCTCGGCCGCCCGCTTCGTGCGCCGCTTGCTGTTTTCCTCGTACGTCTTCGTCATTATCCTGTCGTTCACCGTCGCGGTGCCGTCCACCGTCACCGAGCCGCGGTTCGTCGTGGCCACCGTGGTCGTGTCGTGCTCCGAGGCCGTCGTCGTGCCGTTCGTCGTCACCTCGGGGTCATTGCTGGGCTCCCCGGTGTTGTCCTGCGCCGTCACCGCCTCCTCCGTCGCTTCGTCCGTCCGCTGCCGTGCTGGTACCGCCGCATCAGTCGTCAGTAGCAGTCCATTGGTCGCGGCCTCTGCATGTGTCGCTTCAGCCGCTGCTGAAGAGGCGCACGCCGCATCTCCTCGTGCCGTGGCGGCGTCTGGCGCCACCGTCTGCGCCGTCTTGTCCACCACCGACATCTGCACCAGCTCGTTTGCCGTAGTCTTCGTCGCTTCGCCCGTCGAAGTCGCCTCGCCATCCGAAGGAGTCTTGTCCGGCGCCACCACCTGCGTCGTCTCGACCGTCGTAGCCATCTCGACCACCGGTGTAGCAGCTGCTGCATTACTCCTCGCTGCCGTCACTGCTGATGTCGGCTGTCGCCACCGCTCCCGTCCTAGCGCTGCTCGGACAGCGGCAGGTGCCCTCGATAAGGCGTCTGCCACGACATTTGTCGCTCCTGGTCGGTATTCGACCTGAAACTCGTACTCCTGCAACACTAACGACCATCGGTGTAGCCTGCCGGCCAGATTCGCCCGCGTTATCAACCATTTCAAGGCCGCATGGTCCGTAATGATCGTGAAAGCTCGGCCGTACAAATACGGTCGAAACTGCTTCACAGCCCAAACTACCGCGAGGCATTCAAGTTCCGTAATAGAGTAGTTAGATTCCGCCGAGTTGTAGACCTTACTGACGTATGCGATCGGCTGCCAGCCACGTCCGTGATCCTGCATGAGGCAGGCGCCCAGCCCGATCTTGCTGGCGTCTGTCACCAAGCGGAACGGTAATTCGAAGTTCGGGTAGAGTAAGAGGGGTCGCGTCGTCAAGAGCATCTTCACTCGCTCGAACGCAAACTCCTGCGCCTCACTCCATTCCCATGGCACGTCCTTCTTCAGTAGTCTCGTCATTGGCTCCACGATCGAGCCAAAGGCAGCGATGAACTTCCGATAGTAGCCAGCGAGGTGAACAAACCTCTTCACTTCGGTAGCATCGGCTGGTCGGGGAAACTCGCGTACGGAACGTACCAGTCGCTCAGCGGGCTGCACGCCCTTGTCACTCAGATGGTGCCCAAGATACTCCATGGACGTCGTAGCAAAGGTGCACTTCTTTAGTTTCAGACTCAGGCCAGCCGCCCGTAATCTTTCCAATACACCTGCCAATTCGATGACATGCCGTTCAATGCCCCCCTTCGTAAAGATGATGATGTCGTCCAGGTAGACCAAGCAGGTCATCCACGTCAAGCCGCGAAGTACACCATTCATCAGCCGTTGGAAAGTAGCAGGAGCGTTGGTAAGACCAAAGGGCATCCGCTTGAAACGGTAGAGACCACGTTTCGTCATGAAGGCTGTTTTGTCGCGATCTTCTTCTGCCACACGAATTTGCCAATACCCAGAGCGTAGGTCTAGCGTAGTGAACAGACGGGCACCTCCTAGCGATTCCAAAGTCTCGTCAATGCGGGGCAATGGGTAGACGTCCTTACGCGTGACGCTATTAAGGGCGCGATAGTCCACACAGAACCGTACGGACCCATCCTTCTTGCGAACCAGCACGACGGGGAAGCCCCAGGCTCCTTCGCCGTGCTCAATCACTCCAGCTGATAGCATAGCGTCCACGTTGCTGTCCACGATGGCGTCCTCCGTCTGCGCCTGTCGCCTTCGTCTCATCATTATGGGAGCGGCATCCCCAGTGTCGATATGATGTTCAACGTTGAGTGTCGTAGCAGGTGGACACTCGTCCTGTGCATTAGCTAGGTCGCGATAGGCTCGTAGCAATCGTAGGATAAGGGCACGGGCGTCGGGTTCCTCCGCACCGATGTCCACGTCGCGTTCGTCGTCCAAGGGTGTGCTGGTGTCGCCCAACTCCTCCAACCACGCCTGCACCCGCTCAGGTTGTAGCTCTCCATGCATCGCCAAGAGCTCAATGTCTTGATTAATAGGTACCCACACGCCTAACTCCTTCCTGCTAGGTAGCTTGATGCGCCCGCCGTACGTGTTGATCGCGGGGATCAGAGCCTTGCACTTCTCCACTTTCGTCACCGCCGCTGCTAATAGCATCGCTCCATTGTTCACAGTAGGTAGGAACACGCCCTCTTCGCCATCAGGCGCTGCAATCGCTACTTCCACCGTCTGCACGGCGCGTCTCTGCAAGTTCGTGGCGCTAACCAATCTTACGGCTGCCACCGCTGAGTCATCCTTCGCTCCCGTCGTTCGAAACGGAATAATCACGTCACGGCCACACTCAGCGTACCGTACCTCGCCACGATCAAAGTCCATGGTCGCCCGACGACCACCAAGAAAGTCAACACCTACGAGGAACTCACTCGTACATCCCTCGATGATGCATGCCTCGATCGTCACCTTCTGTCCGTACACGTTCACCATCTCGAACGTCCACACACCGAGCACGTCCAACAAAAAGCCGCCAATCCCTTCAACATACGCCACGGGAGCGTCAACTCGCTTCCGTTCGCCACGGGCCATCCAGTCCGTGCCTGCGACTGAGTAGCGTGCCCCGCTATCGATCTTCACCTGCTGTGGCGTGCCGTCGACGGTCATCTCGACCGTGGGTAGTCCGTCGCCGGCTGTCACGTCCGCCCCGTCGCCGTTGACTTCCTCGTCCATGGTGGTGCCGTCGTGCCGCACCAGGTTCACGCGGGCTCGTTCGTCAGAACGCACTTCGTCATCAGCAGACCGCAGCTGTCGCCGTGCTTCAAGCGCGTCTCGCGCCTCGTCAGCTTGCCGCTGTCGTCGCAGCACCCGCTCGGCGTCTAGCTCCGCCACCACATGCGCGACTTCATCATCGCCACGCTTGCCCTTGGCCTTCTCATGCGCCCGCTGCACTCGCAGCCGTTTCGCTGCACGCTTTGACCGCTTTACGGCCATGCGCACCTTCGCCACGTTACCTAACTTCACTATCGCCTCGTCCGTGAGCTCCATGCCGAGCCCGAGCGGCGAGATCTCCATACTCATCGTCTCCGTCGTCATCGTGGCCGCCATGCCGCCTTCCTCAGCCAGTCGCACCTCGTCCGTGGTCTCTCCGCCTTCCTCTGAGGGTGGTACCTCGTCAGTGCTCACAGGGTCTGGGCTCGGTGCCGTCACCGGGCTCTCGTCGGTCGCTGTCATCTCCGTCGTCACCATCGTCGTCTTCGGCTTCGTCACGACGCCGCTGACTTGGTCGGCCACTCTGCCATCGTCCATTCGGTGTACGTAGCGCAGTGCGCCCATGGCCGGCCTCACCGTGCTAACGTACCGTTCCGCTCGCTCGCTCTCGCGGGCCGCGAGCTCATCATTCAATTGAGCAGCGACAGCTCTTCTCACTGCTGCCACGCTCCCGTCCTTCGACACCGCTCTCGCGCTGTCCGTCACTCTGCCCTCGTCGGCGGTCACCGTCGCCGGCACCGTCGACGTGTCCGTCATGCACGCCGTATCACCGTCCGTTGCTACCGTCGCCGTCAGCTGGGGAGTCCGTCGTATCACCGAGCGTCGTATTCCCCCTACGCCGCTCGCTCTGCGTTTTCCTGCGCCTTCGTATCTTGACGACGCTTGGCGAGATACTCGTCATTACGAGCTCGTGCTTCGTCATCAGGGCATTCACGGGCGATGTGGCCCAGCTGATTGCACGCGTAACACTTGACTTCGACGAATCGCCGTGGGGCTGCTGCCACCTCCGTTGTCGTTCGAGGCACGTTCACCGCCTTGACCTGACGTGTCACGGCTTTTGGCCGCCTGGTTGCAAGCTTAGGTTTCTTAGGGGGTGGGGCTTGGACAGCTTCCGCTTCCTGGTCGTCCTCGCTCTCCTCCTCGTAGTCGTTCTGGGCGGCCACCGCCATGTTCACCTTCGCTCTCTTGTCGGGCTTCGTCGTCGATACGCGCTTGGTCACCGTCGAAGCAGCCGTCATAGCCGATCTCTTCCGTGGCAGCGGAGCCCACATGTGGCCGTTCCACACTCTACCCTTCGGGGCTTCCCATAACCCGAGGAACTTGTTGTAGACGCCGCGCGAATTGGTGAAGCACGCTAGCTTCTCCTCTTCCGCCACGTCGGTACTGCCGACACCTGGTATCAGCGCCATGTGCCCGGTGGTGCCGTTCGCGGGCACGACATAGGTATCAGGAGCGGTCACAAAGGCCTGACCGATGTTCTCCATGCCCTGGGCCACGTTGTCAATCGGATCGTTGATTTCGGTCGCCTTGTCCACGGCTTCTTCCAGCGTTTCGGGCTTCGGCCGCTGCTTCACCAGCAGTCGAGTCGTGCGATCCAAACTACGGTAGAATTGTGCCTACAGCACACGTTCGCGGATCCTATTGTTGCCACACAGATCTCGCAGAGCAGCTGCGAAGTCGGCGTATGTTTCGCCTGGCATCATGCGTCGCTGGCCAACACGCCATTCGGCCATGGCCTTGTCGGGTCGCTCGCCATACCGTCGGAGCAACGACGACTTCAACCTCGACCACGTGCGCTCGCGGTCGCGCAACTTGCGGTCCAGCTGGACCCACCAGCGGGCAGCGCTGTCCTGCAACTTGTTCCCCAAGATGTAGTAGAGCTCCTGGTCCGTCCAGTCGCCTCGTCCAGATAACCTCGCTCCTTCCAACGCCAAGTCCACGCGCGCAATCCACGTGGTCACGGACGTCTGCGGCGTCGGCAGGAACGTCGGCAGGTCCAGATCTCGTATGGTTCGGCGCCGGTGGCGATGGAAGTCACCGTCGCCTGGGCGCGTCACGGGCTGTCGTCGTCCGCGTCGCCCATCGCCATCATCGCCGTCATCGCCGTTGGAGTCGTCGTCGCTGCTGGAGCTCGACGAGTCTTCATCGTCGCTGCTGGAGCTCGACGAGTCTTCATCGTCGCTGCTGTCGCCGTCGTCGCCGTCGTCATCGCGTGACTGGAGCACCCCCTGTCGGTGCGTGGCAGCTGGCCGATCTTGCCGTGGCGCTGCTGGTGGCTGTGGCGCACTCGTTGAAGCCGGCGGGCTCGTCACAGGCGCCGCTGTCCGCTGCGTCGTCGCCACCTGCGCGTCGGAGTCCGTGGGCGTCTGGGGTTGCGCCTGGGTCGTCACCGTCGCGCTCAGCTGGTCTAGCCTAGCGTCCATCCGGGTCATCGTCGTCACCATCTGCTGCAGCGCGGCCGTCAGAGCCGTCAGTGGGGCCATCGCAGTGCTGCCGTCGTTGGTGCTGGCCGCCTCCTCCTGCGTCTCGCTTGGTGCGTCGTCGGCAGCGCGCTCGTCGGGTTCGTCGCTTGGGTTGTTCTCGCCGACGGGGTCGCTCTCCTTCGTCTCTTCGTCCTCGCCGTCGTTCCCTGACCTTCCAGGATTGGCTCCTCCAGCTGGAGCCGGAACCGTCATCTGAGTCTGATCTGCTGGCTGATTCCGGTTGGCACGCTTCGCCGACTGCACGACGACTTCCACGACCTTCGTTCTCGCCATGGTGACGTCCTCCAGTGTCCTCGTGAGTCGTGGGCTGCGTCTACGTCGATGACTAGGCCCCTGTATGACCACCATGTAACGTGTTGAGTCCCCACACGCTTGGGGTTGGCCGCGTCCGTGCTGATGCGGTCTGAAGTCCGTCTGGCCGTCGATGCCACAACGTATGGCACCGCGCCGGTGGGTGTCCGACTGACAGCCACACCTATTTTATTTAGGCAAACTAGTCGCGGTATCTGCTACCGTCTAACTACAATACACGTCTACTTGCCGTGTACGAACTGAGTTCCGTCCTTTACGCCGTCTCTAGCCACTCGGGCGTACGCCCACTCGCGCCTGCCCTACTCGTCGCAGCCGTCGAGAGACTCGGGGGCCGTATGCTCCCTGTCCGTCACTCCGCTGTCGTCCACTGCGTGTAGCCGTCTACCGAGGTCGTCCGTGACTCTGCGCCACGCCCCGCTTGCCGTCCGTTCGTTCGTTGTGCTTGCTCCCAAGCACGCGTTGTCTGAGTTGTCCGGTTGCTCGCCAGCCGGCCAATTCGTGAGTGAGCTCGCTCCGTTGAGCTTACAGTGTTCGTGGGGTCCGAGGGCCCCGAGGTCCAGATCTTCCTCGTGCCGCCGATCCCGCCGACCGTGCGATCTGCTGGATTCACGTCCCACTCGGCCGTGAACTGCAACACCGCCCTCTGCTGTCTCAGCCGTACCCGTCGTCTCGCTCGTCGTGGAGACGCCGGCCTCCTTACAAGACGTTCGGAAGTCCACTCATGCGTCTTCATCGACTCGTGTTCGTAGCTTCTGCCTCGCTATTAATACTGCTGGTAGGCGCAAGCGCTGAAGTCACCGGCAAACTCCGGACCATTACGCCCGTCCAGAGGTCCCACAGGGCTACGACAGACGAGGAAGAGAGAGCGATTCCTGTGTCGGGCCTGGAGTCGCTTACCTCCTCGTTGAAGTCGACTACCACTATCGATGACGAACTCAAGGCCTTGCTCGCGAAAGGAAAGAGCGCGGACGACGTGTTCAAGCTGATGGCTCTGGACAAGGCGGCGGACGGTCTCCTTAGCAACCCAAAGTTGCAGCAGTGGATCAACTACATGAAGCTCGCCAACAAGAAGAACCCAAAGGAGCAGACGAGTTTGATCACGACGTTGACAGCTCACTACGGTGACGACGGCTTGGCCAAGATCATTGAGGCGGCTAAGCTGGTTCCGGACACGGCAACTTTCGCGAAACGCCTTCAAACCGAGCAGATGTACCGCTGGATGACGCAGGGAGAAGCGCCCGAGGACGTCTTCAGGCTGCTGCGACTCGACAAGGCCGAATTCAAGCTCTTCGAGAGGCCCCAAGTAAACACCTGGATGAAGTACGTGGACACGTTCAACAAGAAGTATCCTCGCATGAAGACGACGATGTACTCGGAGTTGAAGAATCGGTTTGACGAGGAAACGCTGGTGGAAATGCTCATCAAAGCACGGAGTATCCCGAGTACGGAGGTCATCGCAGGGCGGGTGCAAGCGGAGCAGACGCTGCGCTGGCTGAACACTGGAAAATCGCCTGAAAGCCTCTTTACGCTGCTGAAATTCAACAGCGCCAAGCAGAAGGACACGCTACTCGAAAACCCGCTCTTCGTCTCTTGGCTCAAGTACTCGGACGACTTCAACGAGAGGTACCCGAGACGCGAAAGTCTTGCGGTCTCCTCAATGCTGGAACATTTCTCACCCAATACCTTGGCGAAGATGGTGCTGGACGGAAGCAAGAGCCCAACCACACAAAGTATCGCCAAACGACTGTATACCGAGATGTTCCTGAACTGGAACAAGAAGGGAGACGCTCCAGACACTGTATTTACTCTGCTGAAGCTGGACAAGACGGGGGATAAGCTCTTCGACAGCCCGCTTCTCCCTATGTGGCAAAAATACATTACGTACTTTAGGGAGAAGAACCCCAGCCAGCGAGTGAACGAATTGTCCATCTTGAGGAATCACTTCAGTGACGCAAACCTGTCCAAGATGCTGCTTGATGCGGAGAAGGTGCCCAGTACCAAGACTTATGCTTCGGACTTGCTCGATGATCTGCTCATCCGTTGGATGGCGGGTGAGACGGACCCCAGCAAGGTCTACGTGTGGCTTCGGGTCGAGGGAACCGCTGAAAACAACGTGGCCAGAGGTCTGTATGACTCGTACGTCAAGTTCTACAAGCAGCACACAGCACTAAATAGCGCATGAAATAGAAATTTGTGGTGAAGCACCTTGGAAACTATTTTTTTGCCATCATAACTGTAGCGCTCGTTGCGACATTCACTTCTGTTCGTCCTTATCTTGTCGGCGTTGTCGAAAAAAAAGCCGAATGATAAGTGTACTACTAACAATCCGCCGTCTGCAGTGTACTAAAGTAGTGTCTTGCTGACGTATGTACATGTATTATCCAGCGACTGCAGGCTGCAGCAGTACACAAACTACCGGCAGCCTTTATTATTCAGGTATTGTATCTTCACTCGATGCGACCTCGCCACGGGCTCGGTTGACGTTCGGATTCGAAAAACTAACTATGGTTAGCTTCAGATTGGTTCGTAGATGAGAAGCTTGACACGGGTCCATTTTTGAACGAGCTGTATCTTATCTCGAACCGAAATGTTATTGGAAGGCAGGATCTACGACTTCAAAAAGACATACAAGGCTTCTGTAGGTCAGTGAATTAAGCTCAAATAAAAGGTGACTTTTACCCGGACGACTACCAAATCCGTAACGCGCCTGGCACACGAAGCAGAAGAGGAAATCTAACCATCAAGATGCTGTCGCGTTGGGTGCTTGCGGCCGCCTCGCTGGCCGTGCTGGCAGCCGCCGAGCCGCTGCAAAACGCCCCCTACACGCCCACGGACTCGAACACCGAGGAGCGATCCGAATCGATCAAGCGTGGAGGATCTAATGACACTATCGCCTCCATGACTTATTAGATCTGAATTCGATACAATGTTGGTCATCCACTGAGTTCCTTCCGTACTTAATACCTTTCCGCTAGACAAAAAGTCGTTCTGCAACAGTAGACTCAAAGTGAGCAGGGTCGTGCAAGTATACCCACAAATTCCCAGCGTCGGTTCTCGTCGGGGCACCTCCTCAGAGCATCGACGACGTCGTACTCTGATTATTGTTATGAAATTCACAACACGATCTCAAAGTGACCGCCAAGTACTGCTAAATCCATGGCAGCGGATGTGCATCCTTTGTGACGCTGACGACCCAGCCACTGAACCATTTCAAAGTGACCTTCCTCTGCTGCAGTGTCCATCGCCGCCGTAGAGCACCCTTCGCTCCCGTGCGCGTCCAACCACTGCACAACTTTCAGATGGTTGTTCCTTGCAGCTTCGTTCATTGCGTGAACAGTGCATCCTTCACTTCGGTGGCTGTGTAGCCATTCCAGTACTGACAAGTCCGTTCTCAGCTGCCACGACCCATCGCTTTGGTTGTGCAGCCCTCCGACCGATTATCGTGGAGCCAAATCACGACATTGAGGTGGCCATGGGCGCCAGCCTTGTCCATGGCGTCCGTAGTGCAGCCTTCGCATCGATTCGCGCTGAGCCACTCAACCACTTCAAGGTGTCCTCCTGCTGCGGCGAGATCCATTGCGTTGGGCAACAGCGTTTGCATGAAGCCACGTGACAAGCTCGAGGTTTCCGTTTTCCGCTGCGGAGTCCATGGCGACATTCGTGCAACCAGCAGTAGGATTGTGTTTGTGCACCCACTCCACCATTTCAATGTGATTGTTCATTGCAGCGCCGTCCATCGCAAACGTCGTGCAGTCTTCCGAGGTGTTTTCGTGGAGCCATTTGACGATGCCGTTCCTTGCAGCCAAATCGACGGCTTGTCCAGGAGATGTTGTCCAGGAGATGCTTGTCCAGGAGATGACCCTTTCCCCTTTCGGCTGGTGTCCGCAAGAGTTTTACAATGTGGAGGTGTCTTCCTGCAACTGCGGAGGTGAAAGCCAACTCGGGACAGCGCTCCACTCTGCTCGCGTGGAATAGACGAACGATTTCCAGGCGCCGATTCTGCGCAGCTTCGATGTCGGCACCGTGAAGTCTACAATGGTTTGGGTGATGGAGCAACAGCCACTCCAGGACGTCAATGTTTCCACCAGTAGTTGCCCGATAGAGACTTATCTGGAGCTGATGCGATCTGTCGTCATCGCCACTTATACCACGATCAAGTTGACTCATCGTCCACTTAACCGGCAGGATCGCTCCCTCAACGCTGAGCACCCAGAGGGATTTCATTCCTCATCTTGCCGCGCGTCAATCAAGTTAAGCTCCACTATCCCTAAGATGGCCGTCGGTGCCATCGCCTCCACCCGTCAGCAGATGAAGTCTTACTGGGAGGAGCACAGCTCCAGCACGGACATCGAGGTCATGATGCTGGACTCGAACGCCAAGGTCCTGCCTGAGCTCGAGATGCCCGAGGTCATGCAGCGCGCGCCCTACATGGCGGGCAAGGATGTGCTGGAGCTGGCCGCCGGTATTGGCCGCTTCACTTCTATCATCGGCAAGACGTCACTGCGGTGGAGTTCATCGAGGACTTCCACAAGGCCAACGTCGCCACCAACGGCCACCTGCAGAACATCACGTTCCCCTATCAGGACGTGGCGAACCTCGAGGCCGAGCGCAACTCCTTCGACGTCATTTTCTCCAACTGGATCTTCATGTATCTGGGCAACGACGAAGTGAAGGCGCTCGCCCAAAAGGCTGTCAAGTGGCTGCGGCCTGAAGGCAAACTCTTCTTCCGCGAGTCATGCTTCGCACAGTCTGGAGACGTGAAGCGCAGCTCGAACCCGACGTACTACCACCACCCGTCGTTCTACGTGGGGGTCTTTGGCTCCGTAGTACCGAAGGAGGAGAACGGAGATGTGGGATACTTGAACCTGGAATCCTCCCGTCTACTGCAAGATTAAGAAGAACGCCAGCTTCTTCTGTGTGCTGGACGTTGGATGCGGGTATCGGAGGGGGCGACTTGTACATGGCTCGTCAGTTCGGCGTCTCCGTTGTCGGCATCGACCTCTCCACCGACATGGTGCACCGCGCTCTCGAGACGGCAGTGACAGAGCCTAACGCTGACGTCGAGGATCCCGACGCGTCCTTCGACGTCGTGTACTCTCGCGACACATCGAGGACAAGCACGCGCTGTTCGCCAAGTTCTTCCGCTGCCTGAAGCCTGGAGGACGCGTGCTCATCTCGGACTATTGCCGAGGCGAGCAGGAGCCGACGGATCGCTTCAAGGCGTACGTGGCTGCCCGTGGCTACCACTTGTTGTCGCCGACTCAGTACGGCAAGGTGTTGGAGTCCGGGCTTTTCATCCGTGGTCGCCAGAGCAGTTTGCGGACGTTCTGGAGGAGGAGCTGGATCGTACACTGGCACTCAAGGAGAAGTTCGTTGAGGAGACGAGCGAGACGGACTTCAAGTACATCGTGGACGGATGGGAAGCGAAGATCGTGCGCTGTGGCGAGGGCGACCAGAAGTGGGGTCTGTTCTACGGCAATACAAGGTAGCGTATACTGTACACTACATGAATCTTGTCTTCGGATAACCAAGTAAATACATTCGCATACTACACTATTAGTGTTAGGCAACGTATTTACTGGATGCTAACGTGTTTCACGCTATTGCTTTCGACGGCCGGCACAAGGTTCTCCACGTACATCCAGACGCGCAGAACCTTTTCAATCGAGACAAAACGAGAGGACATCTGGCAGTGTGGGCTCGTCATGATGGACGTGGCATTGCAGCTCTGTGTGGTTCTACATTTCATATTTTGCACTTTTAGTCTGGCAAGAAACTCCTACTGTAGCTGAGCGCTCATGCAGGCCGTCCTCGTGCGACTTACACTGAAAAACGCATTCCTGCCGGAACTCTTCTGCAAGTGCTACATTCTAACTTACATCCATGACACCGAGAAGAATTATCGTAAGGAGCGTATACTCGGACCCTTGCAATTTTCGCTCCTTACATGTAGAGCAAGGAACTCGTTGACTCAGCCTGTACAGGATACTGCAAATCGAAACGACCGCTTCAGCCTGGTGCTCAATTTCAGTGTATATAGACACTGTGTCCCACTCCAAAGTGTCCCAAAGCCGGTTTGACACCTAGAAAATCCCCCCATGCCCTGGAAGGCGCTGCTGGCGGCTGAACCAACTCCACACAAAAAATGAACCTCACCGCACTACGCGCAGTTGAAGCGAGCCACACACACACCAAAGAATTCGACAAGTTAACCCACGGACCAGATGCCAGTCAAACCAATTTGGGCACTTTTGCCAGAGGGTGGAACATAGTCGAAGGGACAGTGCCCAAACCATCTGCCATAAAACCTATCTAAATCCGCGCTGCTAATAGAACCTCTATTCAAGAGCCTCCAGCTAATCCACTGCCTCCATTTGCGACATTCCGGCACTCGGATTACGCCATCTGCCCCATTCCAACGTTCCCTTGCCCATTTACCCATTTCCAGGAAAATCAACCAACACACCGACCGGCCATCACATCACTACCGAAAGCGCCCCCAGTCCGCAACGTCAGTCCCCTGAGCATGGCCAAGTACTGCGCCGAGTGCGGCGCCCAGAGCACAGGCGGCAAGTTCTGCTCCGAGTGCGGCACGCGCTACACCGACGACGCCTCCGCCCCCTCCGCCTCCTTCGTGGCCCCCACCTATCAAGGAGCCGCCACGGCCGTCGCCAGCGCCTTCCGCAGTGAGAACTCGCCCTACGGCGGCAACTCGTACCAGCACGACCCGCGCAGGTCGCAGCCGCCTCCGCCCCCCCCTCCGCCCCCCGTGGCGCAGTACGCGCAGCAGGCGCAGCCCTACGTGCGCAAGACGGTGCCCAGCGCCTTCCGCAGCAGCTTCAACCGCAGCAACAGCAACAGCAGCTCGAGCGCCAACTCGCCCCCCGCCGCCATCCCCGTGGCCGCCGTGTCGGACCCCGTCCCACCCGCAGCCACGGGGGCGGAGGCCCAGCAGTACTACGACAAGTGCGTGACCACCATCCGCGCCTCGAAAGGAGGCAACAACGAGCGCGGCGTCAAGGACTTCAAGCAGAACTGCCGCCGCTATGGACTGCGCGAGATGGACGTGCAGTCCTTCTACGCGTCGCTGGTGGCGGAGCTCGGCGCTGAGGGGACGAGGAGCTTCGCCCCCACGCTGGCGAGACTCGTGCCGGACGACGACAGGCGCAAGGAGCTCGTGGACTACAACGCACAGCAGCGAGCGGCGGCCTTCGGGGCCAGCGGAGGCAGCGACGGGAGACCGTCCGCGTTCGCCAACAGGTGAGATCAGAGGCCATGATGAGGTTGGGGTGTTATTTATTATGTTAGTGGTTGTACTGATTGGTTGTGTGGATGGAGCAGGAACTCGAGCATGGCGGACTCGTTCCGCAGCGACTCGACTATGAGCGCCAACAACGGGGCGCAGAGCAAGGGGATCCTGAACAACCGCTACGCTGACCACCCGAACTGCGACGTGTGCAACGTGCGCTTCGACGTGACCAAGCGCCGACACCAATGGTACGGAGCTCTCGAGTCATTTGTAGGAGTGATTTCACGTCTTTGTGGGTTTACTGACGGGTCTGTGTTGTGGCTGTTGAATGGAAATGTGTAGCCGTATGTGTGGGCTGTTCATCTGCAGTTCGTGCTCTCCTGTGCGACTGCTGGTTCCTCCTGGAAAGCAGATTGACGGCGCCAAGAACTACGACCCGTCCGTTCCGCAGCGGGTGTGCATCCAGTGCGCTCCGCAGCTTCACCCGCTTCAAGATGAGCTGGTGGCTACGTACGCGCAGTCTCAGACCGACAACATCCACGAAGCCCGCGGTCGGTTCCACGTGCCGTTCTCCAGCTCGCTGAACAAGGAGTGCTGCAACGCGGCTGACATCATCGGCAACTTCTTCCGCAACGACTGGGGCGCGTCCGCTGACCGCTCCATCCTGGTGGCGTTCTTGCAGAAGGCGCACGGTCTTGCAGTCATGACTGTGCTCAAGGCTGGCTTCCTCGTCTCAGGCAAGATTGGCACGGGTCTGGTCGTGGCCAAGCTTCCGGACGGATCATGGTCGGCTCCATCGGCAATCGGAACGTTCGGACTCAGCGGTGGGTTTGAGCTTGGAGGAGAGCTGGTGGAGGTTATGATTATCCTCGGGTCAGAAGGAGCGGTCAAGGTGTTCCACAAGCCTCAGGTGAACCTCGGAGCTGGACTGGATGTGGCAGTGGGCCCGTATGGCCGATCAGCCCAAGCAGCTGCTGCCGCCAGCACGAGTGGGCTCAACGCCAACTACAGCTATTCGCAGAGCAAGGGACTGTATGCCGGCATTTCCCTGCAGGGAGCTATCCTAGCCGCGCGATCGGATCTGAACCGGAAGTTTTACGGACGCGACCTACAGCCCAGCGAACTGCTGAGTGGATTCGTGGAGCAGCCAGCAGCGGCGCGCCCGCTGTACGAGGCGATCGACAATGCGATGCGAGGAATCGAGGACCACAAGGAAGAGCAGCAGCGCCGCTCGTCCGTGATGGGGCCGTGTAGACTCTGCAATTGCCCCATGTTCCAGGCGCACACGACCCAGATCTGGAATAAGAAGTGCAAAACGTGCAACCACGCACATTAAGGAGTCCGTGGGGTCTGTGATGCGGAGAGCCCTAATATAATCCATGCGTACTAGCCGAGCGCCGCCGCTACGCAGTGGCGGAGAGTTTTAGTTGGTTGACGCTGCGCTCGCTGTGCTCACTCCGCTGTTGGAGCAGACTGCCTACGCTTCGCTACGGCAATAGTGGACCCTTTCCGCTCGCCTCGTCGGCTCGCTGCACTACTCTCAATACCACCAGGTTTGTAAGAGTGGGTCGCTCCTGAAACCTCAATTCACCAAATTTGGTACCTTTCTAACAGAAATAGAGTACTGGATAACCTAACCAATCACACTGAAAGCTACAAATGGGTTGTTTGCTAAATTTAGCACTAAGAACAACACAAGTCTAGGATAAGACTAAAAATTACGAGTTATTACTACTTTCGTGAAAGGTTGCTAAGGATTTCATGACTAAACTACGCCTTGTCAATATTTTCGATATACTAGAACTTGTATTAATACATCATCACATGTACTTATCCTTCCTTTTGGCTCAGCATCGAACCATAATCTACTTTTTGGAGTAATGCTTACTATTTTGCTTGCTGTAGAACTATATTACCTCACGAGCGCAGCTGCTAGAGAGTGATACCCCTTAATTAGGGTACCTCGCTCCCACCCAAAATAAAGGCTGACAACTTTGGATGCGGATTAGACAACTAAGTCTGGCAAAGGTGTAGAACTAGCAGTACACGGCAGCTGACTGTACAGACATCTGCTTCAATAAAGAACACCTGATATATACAAAATTGTAAAATGTAATTGAATATTACGTTAGCATTATAGTAACATTTGTATGTAGTAGCCAATCAGCTTCCATACAATATCGAGAGTTATAGATTTTCTAGTGTTCTTTATTGAAGCAGATGTCTGTATTTCCTATGCGCTCGTGAGGGAGTCGGGTGGACGAATTGTGCATGGTCCCCATGACGCTGCACGCAGTAGCGTCAAACCCAACCTGGTGAGAACATCTTAATGGCTAATCTGAAATGTTGCGACTTCTCTCACTAGCCACAGCACTCGAGAATGTGTAGGTATGTCCTAGCCCCCCCCCCCCTCCCCCGAAGGTGCTGTGGTCAAGTTCACACGTCTGAAAAATCTCCAGTTGTTCCAAGGCACCACTCTCCAATTCAACGCGCGCGTCGAAGACATGGAGTTCTAGCCCCCCCCCCCTCCCCTCCCCCCTCCCCGCACTCGCATTTTCGCTGCATACGCGCTTCTCCCCTGTTAACTTGCTAGTAGTACTCTAATCCATTACTTTCATTTACTTCTGTCATTTCGATCTTTCGACCTGTGTACTCCCCCGGAGCGTTCGCTCAGGGTCGCCTGTCTTAAATACGGAATGAAACTTTGTGAAAACACAGCACTAAAACAGTATATCAACGTCGAAGTGGTACAGATAGTGGGATTACTGCTTTCCATGAAATATAAGATGTCAGGTGGGCGCTATCGAGGCACATTACTGTAACCTAAATCTGAGCCCCAATGGCCGGAGGCGGAGGACGTACACTCGCAGTCGATTACACGCACAAGCTCACAGTTCTCGACAAACTAGCAAGGTAACCAAGCGAGCTTGGACACGTAGCTCAAGTGGAATGAGCACCGCCAGTTAAGCGGTGCTTGTTCTTGTGTTAGATCTTCACGCTTCCAATTATAGTCTTTTGCTTTCAACTGACGGATTCCCGTAACTCTGAAGTTGCTATGAAGCTTTGATCTCGCCCTAAAGATTTTCTTCATGTTAGAGCCGCACCGGTAATGCTAAATCCCAAAGCTAAATCTCGCTTCCCTACCCACAATAATCTTGTGCAGGGGCAATTTAGCTGGTGAAACCATCTGAAACAATGACTTGGTTTTTGTATGGGTGATTAGGCCGCCAGTAAATCTGATGCCAAATTTGGCATTGGAAACAGCATCCGGCCTGGTGGGTCATACAAAGTCCAAGACACTTTAGCATGTACCTTTTACAGTTGGCTGATGCCAAATTCGACCTGCCATACATGAAGCGGGTATAGGTTTACTCAGATTTAGCTTTGGGTTTAGCTTTACCGGTGCGGACACTCTAATACAGAGGCCGATACAGAGGCCAGTGCGGCCCCGCAATATCCTATGGATGAATATCGTGACGGTGCCGACACATTCGAAGTGACTTAATTAAAATATGCCCTGCGCACATCCCAATCGAAGAAATTTTCTGTTTTCTACCAATGAGAAGCGTCGATATTCCTCTTTTCTACCAGAAGTACCCACTAGGGCTAGGGTAAATGGGTGCCGACACCGTGCCGACATATCAAGTCGGCAAGTCCACAAAAATATGCTGGAGCAGCATACAAAAGGCTGATAAATTGTAGCACGAGCATATCCAGCCGTTTGCCGACAAATTACCCTGAGAAAGAGTGCGTTGTGTACGCTGTGTCATAACGAATTCAAGTTTCCTCTCGCAAAGAAAACGGACTAGAGAATGAGCCTCCAGAATCTTGCCCCAGCAAACTCGTAACGCGCAAGGCAAGCTGCAGTCAACGCATTCCACCGCTATCTAGCCTGCAAGGGCGTCACTATGGGCTTCGTGGCTTCGTCACTGCTGGGAGATGAGAACGGCGCTGTCTTCGTCAAGCTGATGGACCGCTATGCTGTTCACCTGGCTTTTCTAGAGGGCCGAGGAGGAAAGCTGCTCGCAAGAAACTCGACCACAGACACGTGAAAAACTGGTTGCTTGATAGCTACCCGAAGCACCGAGCGTCCATAGAAAAGAAGCTTCTCAAGATGGCCCAGACACTGCATCTCACGACAAGAAGGAAGCCTAATCAAGAAGGCTCCCGCATGTTCGAAACGGGATCTACGCGTTCTCATGGATGGGCTCTACTACGACGCTTCCGGCGCAAAGGAATACCAAGATGCGGCGTTATTGGCCCTAATGTGGTATGGATTTAGTCGGGCTTCTGATCTGAGCTTTGTCTCCAAGAGGTCTCTCCGTGACAGCTGACGGAGTCATTTTCGTCCGACTTACGCGGGTCAAGACGTCCGAGGAACAAGGTCTTCCGCTTTTTCCCGACAAGAAGAGCTTCATTACATGCCCGCTGCATGCGATTGGAGTGGCGTTGGTGATGCAAAATTACCCTGCCACACAGCTGCTGGACATCCCTCTAGGAAATATTGGCAGCACTGAATTGGTTACACCTCCTGTTGAAGTTTCACTCGAAGAAGCACTGTTGAGTATTGGGGAGGCAGTTGCAACGAACAGTGCACCGAAAGAAAAACGGAAGCAACCCGATGCAAGCCTAAAGACGCATGGCTACATGAACAGAGTGCTGAAACCTGTATCAGAAGCCCAAGCTCAGGCCGACCTGACCACCAATTTGACTTCACATTCATTCCGACGTGGTGGAGCCCAACACGCCAATGCAGATCCGCTGCTGAGCGCGCAATGGATTTTTGATCGGGGTTCCTGGAACATGACCTCTTGGATATCTGCTTGTTTCACTAAGCGTGCCTTATACCTAGCCTTCGCATTACTAAACCGTCGACTTATTGCTGCTCCAGGTGTCAACTAACTCGACTACGGATGAAATCGATATTCGAACCAATTTGTTAGAGACCAACAATAACTCATCCGGTCGGGTCATTGTTCGTATAAAGTGTCTGGACCAACAATAAGTCGACCGGCCGTGTAATTCTGAGTCTGGACCAACAATAAGTCGACCGGCCAAGTTATTCTGAGTCTCGGTCGAGTTAATGTTGGTCTTGGTCGAACTATTCTGAATCATGTTCTGTTTAGTATATCTAATAGAAGTGAGTCTAAAAGTGGGCACAAGTCGCCAATGTTGTTTGCCCAGCTGCAGTGGGTTTTCCAGTGCGTGCGGCGACGTGTGAACCAGAGCAGTCGTGAAGACATGATCTCGTACGCCTACAAGACAATGCCTCAGCAGCAAAATAGTTACGACTGCGGAGTAACGTTTCTTCACTATGTGAACAAGATTCGTCGCTACTTATTGCAGCAGGGACCGCGCTCACTCCAAGCACGTATTGAGCATCTGTGCTCAGGTTTTAGTCCAGGGAAAGCTGAACGATCGAGATAGAGGCTGTACGACACTCTCAAAAAAGCCATTTCGGAGCCGATGGAGGTGGACTGACACAAAATACAGCGAGGCACTCAGCATTTGCGCTTACGTCGATAGGAGTTGCCTTAGTTCATGACGCTTCTAGTGATATCAAACAGACCACAACTTCAATTACGTTCTCATACACAAAAGGGTTTGTTTCACTTACAGGATATTGATGAGGTTATGCTGACGTTCATATGAAACAATGGTGGTTCATTTGATCCTGGGTTACAGTTCTCGCGTCCTACTAGCCCTATCTGCCAACTCCACGCTTCGGTTGCATGGCGACAATCACTACACGAATGACCTGCAGCATTTTTTTTTAGTACTCTCAGTCAGACAGAACGTCCTCGAGCACCCGATGAGCGTCTCCATGCTCTGTGCCTGGGCCTTCGTGGTGTCCACACCCAAGGACGGGAAGGCGCACTCGAAACCCTGCTGCATGCTGTGATTCACGTAGCTGCACACCTCCGGCTTGGCACACGTGGGCCACGTGAAGACCACCTCCTCCTTCGCGCCTGGCCTTTTGTTCTTCTCGGGCTGCTTAGTCCACTGGAAGACCGGCTTCTAGTTCCTGCTCCTTCTTGTTTATCGACAGGTCCGGCAGCATCTACCTGGATAACGTGATACCCTGGCAGCGAGCGTCACGCCGGCAGCGGCGCGCTCGCCATTCTGCGCACTGGTCTTGATCTACTGGGGGGGGGGGGCGTCTTCTACTGCACATGCCCATTCTTGATCAGCTACAAGGCCGACAGCTTCTTGCCGGGCGCCGTGGCAGCGGGAGTCGCGGCGGCAGCGCCGCGCTGCTCTTCACCTTCGCCTAGACGGTCGCGGATTGCTTCATGGTAGAATGGCGAACAAGGGTTCGATGGTGTTTTAGGTGCCTATGATTTGATTTCCTTTTAAAGGCGATACGATTACCATCGTGTAGGCATCGTCGGCGGTGTCGGCACCGCCATGGTATGGTGGGGTCGCCTTCGCTGCGCTCGGCAGCTATTCGTACTTAGTGAAATTCGTACTTAGTGAATAAGCGTGACGATTTTGATACGGACGGACAGCGCGTCTTTAGGATTGAATCTTTAGACTAGCCGAGCGAGGTATTTTGATACCTCGTCCATTTAAAAATACCAGTTTCCATAGTAATTATTTTTTTTTATTTTTTTATTTTTATGCGGTTATCGCCGATTGCACTCAGGGCGAGCTCTGCATCAACCCCGCTGACCGGGCCCACAGGGTACCCGGCGGCTACGGCTGTCCTTCCCTGTCATCTCACTTTTAAACTACCTGGTCTACCTATTTTATGCATCCTATGCACGTGAGTGCGGGAGGACTACGAAATATGGATATGCATGAGAAGTTTTTCGCTCCTTTCTTGTGGGTTGGTCGGATGAACTCATCGTGATCAGTTTGGGCTCGCCTCTACTTGTAGTTGTTCAGTGTTGGTGTTTGTTTCTTGGTCATGGCCTAGCTCTTGGCGCCGCTCTGCGTGCCACTTCTCCGCCTTAGCCTGAAGCGTCTCCGCATGCCCTCGAAGCACCGTATCAAGGCGATGCACTGTTCGTGCGTGCTGGCGGCGTCTCCTTCTGATACTGTCGTTGACCTCGTTCATGAGGGGTCCTTCACCGGCGCTCTGAATTGCCCTAATGTTTGCTTCGCACGTGCTGTTCCAATGCGTTCTATTGGCGCCCCACAAGCTTCGTAATACGCCCCGGTGAAGTTTTGACGCCCCCCCCCCAGCCGTAACCATAAGCGCTTGTGCCCACCTCAAGGTGGTCTCAGTTGCTGACGGCCAAATCTTCCACCCGATAGGTGCTGCATACAGCTCTGGAAACCGATTTACTAACCAGCTCCTATTTGTGCTTAGCACCGTGTCCCCGCCAGTTGTCGCCATTGCGCTGTGCCACGTGATCAGCGCTTGGCGTGCTCCATACGCTTTTGTTTCCGTTATGACGTGATCCACAACGAGCCAGTCCATCGAGAAACCGTGACTCAGAGCTGCAGACCACTCATCAACCCATCGGTGATGCTCCACGTGGTCACAAGATTGAGTAACAATACCTATCCACAGCTCCCGAGGGTTTTGTGCTGTGATCGCCCGCCTTCCCGTATTTATGGTTTGTCGTACCGACTGCCTTGTCCTCATTCGCATACAACCAGCAGGGATATGTACAAACCATTCGACGCCGATGCGCTTAACAGCCCTGTGGGCAGCCGAGTCGTCGTAGCAAGCAACCCATATAGCTTTCTGTGGGTCGTGGGACTGGAGATACTTTTCACAAATGTCCTGCCACCTATCCTCTCCAGCTGGGAGAAACGTATCGTCAATCCACAGAACGCTGTGATCCCTCCTGCCACTACATTTGAGGGCATCATCGTACTTAGGGTAGCGAGAGTCGAGCACTCCAGCACTCCATAGTCCAGAGGCGTGACTCGGATGGTACTGGTAGTGCATTGCCTCGGGGTGGCACGCATGTGCGGCCCGTTGCAACTGCACTGGCAGGAGGCTCCCAACTGGGCCACGTCGGCAAAGCTGCAGTTCCAGCGTAAAAAGGTGACCCGCGTACTGTACCCACCGCCAATCCCTGATTAATGCACTAACATGAGCTACATGAGCCCATACTGTGAGGCTAAGTTGCACCATCACTTTCCACGGACCAACCTCCTGTGATTGATACGACCACCAAGTTCTCGTTGGCCTTCCGGTCGCAACCGCCAGTTCGTGGCATCTCCCTGGTACAAGGTATTCTTGATCTGGTATCCAAAGTCGGTCACACAAAGCCTCCATTTCATCATTGATATCGAGACGAAGGCGCTCCGCTGCTACACACTCCTCGCTACACGCGCCGTAGCGGTGGGACTGAGTATCAAGCCGCGATTCGTCGCATAGTCTGCAATTAGGGTCCCAATTATCGTGGAGTATGTGCTTTCTGACATTCGTGTGCAGCACGTTCGTAATTGACCTCCAGTAGAATCGCTTTTGCGCTTCGTCCCACGCCAGCAATTTGGCAGTATTCACATTGGTGAAACACGCAGTTTCGCGGTCACTGCCACGGGTCCTTTGAGTCTGAATCCACGTCTCCTTCCGCTTCGTGTTAACCAAGCCTATCATGAAGGCCCGAGTTCGGCCAACCACTGGTTTGCCGTCTGAGTCCAATAAATGCACGTCATCCCACTTTATCAGTTCGGAATACGACCTTGGCATTTCTTCGTCGTGACTTCTCGCCGCATCCCCATCCGCGTCTGCCAAGGCTTTACGCTCCTCGTTAAGTTGTACATCATCTGAATATTCACACTCCTGGTGGGAGCGTATCCACTTTGCGGTAAAGGTACCCCCGGGGCGCATTAATGCAACCATTGACCGGATTTCGATTCGATGTCGGTTGCTGTACAGAAATCTGCCTAAATACCGAACGGGTATACAATACATAACCTCATATAACTAATGCTTCAAGGTCCAACGACTGGTCGAACGGAGATGGGCAAAGGTACTGATGTAAAAATCCAGGATACCTTTGTTTGGCCAAAAGTACTAAGCTGTGCAGTTGAAAATTGGCGCGCTTTTGATTGCCTGTGCGGTCTTCTATGCATTACCTTTTCACTTTCACATTTTCAGTCAATGGACCATGGGATAATCTACTTCATCAAAAGGTATGTGCTTTTTGAAAAGATGATGCATGCACTAGATCAATTAGGCGAGGGAGCGGATAGTCCTTTCAAAGTAGAGCTACTAACCGCACTGATGTGGCGCGAACACGTTTGGTCAAAGGTCAGCGCTGAAACAATTCAGCACTTCTGGCTTCGCTTGGGCTTGATTAACAAAGCAAGCCTCAAAGTCCTTCTAAACTAAACTAATTCAGTACAGTCTTTTCTATGGTAACGCTGAGATCACTTTATAAACCTAGAGCCCTTATATATATCAGGCGTTCGGTACTCAGGCAGAGTTCTGTACTTGGAATAAGGAGGCCTTGCTCCGTTTGCAATTGCACGCGCCGTTTGCAGCGTCATGATACACATATCGACGGAAGATATGGCCTACTACAAATCCTTATCTAGTCCGACTCTCGAACAAAAAAGTTGAGACTCACATTTTTTGTTCAGACAATATTAGCCAATCACACAGTGTTTTTAAAGGAGTGGCCGCTGTGTCCTCACACTTCAGAAAATCCCTCAAGGCGAAAGGATGGAGTGCGGTATCAACGGATGCCCGCGGCCTGCTGCAATACGCTGCTGCTCGGTGTGCGAAGGTGCTTCCCACCAACTCTGCTCTAACAATGTCCTATATATATTAGGCGTTGTATTAGAATTCGATTTGAGCTTTTGTTCTGTATCTTGCTACTCTGAGTATGCTAGAGCGGAACAAAATGATGCCAATACTGAGCAACCGCAAAATCGCAGAAGCTACACGTATAAAATCAAACGAGAAGTACTTCTCGACCTTGAGTTTATGTCGACGTATGCTGCCGAGAAGTTGCACGAAGTCCCGCGTAGAACTGTACGCAACTGGGAGGACGATCGCGAGAAAAGTTTCGTAAAAGCTTCATTAAAGCAATGCCGTGCGTTAAACTTTAATAAAGTTAACTTTCATTAAGCTTCTATCCATAAATATGTTAGCGACCTCCTTACAATACCTTTGCTGCGTACTGTAGTCTAAGCAATGGTGGTCTCACTCCCAGTCTCAATTTTAGCCAATCAAAATGTTTGTAGTTAGGTAATGCCCGGTGTCGACCGTGCTTGTACAGAATGTTGGGTTTTTGTCTGCAGGCCATATCTTCCGTCGATATGTGTAGCTGCTTTGTTGTCGCTATCGATTCCTGTATCCCAGATGGAGATTTAGCGCCCGGATATAACGGGCTAAAGAAATAGCGTTTCTTCCGAAGCCGATTAACAACATTTTTATCGTAATATGGAGTTATTGTTTGCTAGAGTTGAAGGCTAGTGATAAAAACCGTGATTTATTTTTTTATGTGATTAGTTATGCTCGCTTATTTGATCTGGGCAGAAAATTACAGGATAGTTAGAACTGGATGTTAGATGTACTAATACATAGGTACCTTCATGTTGCGTACTGAAGAATCTTCAGTTCGCAATTCACGCTCCAGCTGACAGGCCGAAGTATGCACGTGGACTACAGAACTCTACTTTTCGCAGTTGCGGTCCTAGCAAGCGCTAATGCGTCATCGGGACATTATGACGCCGCGATCAACCCCAACTTCCAGGTGCCCCCACGTCCACTCAACGTGAGTCAGCACGCAGTACCCACCTCAAGATTCCTGGGAGTACACAGCACCGAAGACGAAGCGAGGGTAATAGGAGTTCCCTCCTCCGTCGTCGAGAAAGCCAAAGCCATGGTGACTACAGTTACCACGGAAAAACTGGCGAGCTGGCTCAAAAAGGAGAAATCCATCGACGACGTCTTCATCCGAATGCAGCTTCCAAAGGTGGGCGATAAGCTGTTCGACAACCCGCAGTTCATCAAGTGGCTCAACTACGTGGACGATTTGACTTCAAAGACCGGAAAAGAGGCGTCGGCTATCGCGACGTTAACTGCTCACTACGGCGACGAGGCGCTGACAAAGATTCTGCTAGCAGCGAAGAAGGTCAAGGAGACGGAGGGGATTGCTACAAGGCTGGAAACGGCGCAGCTGCAGATGTGGCTAGCTGAGGGGAACACTGCTGACGATGTGTTCAAGCTGCTGAAGCTGGACAAGGCGGGTGACGACCTGCTCACGAATCCTCTGCTCGACACTTGGAACAAGTACCTGCCGATGTTCAACAGGGAGAACCCCACGAAAACAAAGGCGACACTGTTCGCGACTCTAGCAGCCCACCATAGCGACGACGCTCTGGCTCGGATGATCGAAGCGGCCAAGAAGACCGGAGGCACGACCGGTATTGCCAAAAGAGTCGAGGCGACGCTGCTGCAAAAATGGCTGGGCAGCAAGCAAACTCCAGACGACGTCTTCAAGTTGCTCAAGCTGGACAACGCAGTAGACGATGTACTGGCGAACCCAGCTCTCAACACTTGGATCAACTACTTGAATACCTTCAATAAGGAGAACCCCGACAGGAAGACGACGCTAATCGCGACACTTACGACGCACTTCGGCGACGAAGCTGTAGCCAAGATGCTTGATGCAGCGAAGAAGGTGGAGACAACTCGAAGCATCGCCACGAATCTGGAGGCTGCACAGATCCAGCACTGGTTGGACAACAAGAAGCTTCCGTACAGCGTCTTCAAGCTGCTGAACCTTGACAAGGCTGGCGACGACGTCCTCGTTAGTCCGCTGTTCACGACCTTTACCAAGTTTACGGACGCATACCACGCCAAGAATTTGGCCTCTAAAATGACAACGGGCTGGATCGTGCGCATTCACTACGACGATTTCGACGTGGTCAAGATGATTATTGCAGCGGAGAAGATTCCAAGCTCTGCCGCGGCTGCGAAGCGGATGGAAGCTGTGCTGTTCAAGGACTGGATGACTGCCCCCGGGGCTCCCGACCACGCTTTCGAAATGCTAAAACTCGGTCAGGTCGGGGCTGGAAAGCTGTTCAAGAACCCTATGTTCCTCTACTGGATAAAGTTCATGGATCACTTCAACAAAGCATTGCCCGGCAAGAATATTCAACGTACGAAGCTGGCCACGACTTACAAGGACAAATATCTTTGGAGAGCTATTGAAGCCGCGAAGAAGAACCCGAAGACGAAGGAATTGGGGACAAAGGTGGAGACTGAGATGCTCAAGCAGTTTATCTTTGCTGAGAAGCAGCCGATAGACGTGGCCAAGTTGATGAATGTAAAGGAGAAGACCGACCCGAACTAGAAGCTCTGGAAGTCGTACCTGAAGGACTACAACAAGTTTCACCTGCTGGACATCACGTAGATCTAGCGCTAACATCACTTCTGCCACGCTTCATTGAACGTTTAGCGTCATGGACTACCTGAGAATAAATAAAACGAGAAAAAAAGCATTCTAAAAATGCGGAAAATGGCCAAAAATGCTTGTGTTTCAAGGGTAAAAATAAACGGCCTCGAACATTCTACTCGCCCTCTCATTGGCTACCTGGTCGAATATTCTGGATTCCGTCCTCTGATTGGCTTCTGTCCCCCAACATTCAAGATACTCTCCCCTCTTCAACTCTACCATCCCTGTCAGTCGGCAATTTGCCTTAAAGTGCTCAAGACCATCACTCTCGTGTCAATGCTCGCGCTCTCCCGCGCCGCCCTGCGCCCGACGCCGCGCTCGCTGCTGGTGGCGCGCCGCGGCCTGGCGTCCATGAGCCAATCGCAGCCCTGGATCAACCCGCAGAACGTGCCGCAGGGCGAGAGCCTCAAGAAGTACGGCCGCGACCTGACGGAGATCGCCAAGGCCGGCGACCTGGACCCCGTGATCGGGCGCGAGGACGCCATCCGCCGCGCCACGCAGATCCTGTCGCGCCGCACCAAGAACAATCCGATCCTGATCGGCGAGCCGGGAGTGGGCAAGACGGCGGTGGCCGAGGGCCTGGCGCAGCGCATCGCGCTGGGCGAGGTGCCCGACAGCCTCAAGGACAAGAAGGTGGTGGCGCTGGACCTGGCGGCGCTCGTGGCCGGCGCCAAGTTCCGCGGAGAGTTCGAGGAGCGGCTCAAGGCCGTGCTCAAGGACGTGGACGACAGCCAGGGCAAGGTCATCCTCTTTATCGACGAGCTTCACACGCTCGTGGGCGCGGGGGGCAACGAAGGCTCCACGGACGCAGCCAATATGTTAAAGCCAGCGCTGGCTCGCGGAGCGTTGCACTGCATGGGCGCTACGACGCTGGACGAGTACAGGAAGTACATTGAGAGGGACGCGGCGTTGGCCAGACGCTTCCAACCCGTGATCATCTCGGAGCCCAGTGTTGAAGACACGGTCACTATTCTGCGGGGCTTGAAGGAGAAGTACGAGGTGCACCACGGCGTCAGGATCGCTGACAGTGCGCTAGTGGCAGCCGCCACGCTGGCTAACAGGTATCTGACGGAGCGCAAGATGCCGGACAAAGCCATTGATCTGATGGACGAGGCCGCGTCGCGTCTGAGACTGCAGCAGGAGAGCAAGCCCGAACCCATTGAGAAGCTGGACAGGGAGATTATCCTACGACGCATTGAGATTGAAGCGCTACGGAAGGAGACGGACGCGGCTTCCAAGAAGCGCATGGCTGCGTTGGAAGAGGAGGTAAAGAAGGCATCCGAGGAGCTGCGTGCGCTGATGGCCGAGTGGAACGCGGAGAAGCACAAGCTAGAGGAAATGCAACAGGCCAAACGCAAGTTGGAGGAGGCGCGCCGAGATTTGGTAGCGGCGCAGAATACTGGCAACTATGCACGAGCAGGAGAGTTGATGCACTCTGTTATTCCGAAGCTGGAGGCCGAGGTGGCGCACGAAGAGCAGGAAGAAGAAGAGATGAAGAAGTCGACGAAGAAGAGCAGAACTTCGCTGGGAGATGCTGTGACGTCTGATCACGTCGCTGAAGTAGTGGCGCAGACCACTGGCATCCCGGCATCGACTCTGATGGAAGGAGAGAAACAGCGACTGCTCAAGATGGAGGATCACCTCAACCAGCATGTGGTCGGCCAGGAAGAGGCGGTGAAGGCAGTAAGCGACTGCGTGCGTCTTGCGCGAGCAGGACTTCACGCGCACAACCGCCCGCTGGGTGTGTTTATGTTCTTGGGCCCTACTGGTGTCGGCAAGACGGAGTTGACCAAGTCGTTGTCGGAGTTCCTGTTCCAGACCCCGCAGGCTCTCACGCGCATTGACATGTCGGAGTATATGGAGAAATACAACGTGAGTCGTCTGATCGGCGCCGCTCCGGGCTACATTGGCTACGAGGAAGGAGGGCAGCTTACGGAGGCCGTGCGTCGCCGCCCCTACCAGGTCGTTCTCTTCGACGAGTTCGAGAAGGCGCACCGCGACGTGAGCAACATTCTGCTGCAGGTGCTTGATGAAGGCCGCCTGACCGACTCGCAAGGTCGCGTGGTGGACTTTCGCAACACGGTGATCATTTTGACGAGCAACCTGGGCTCCGATATCTTGGCCGGGCTACCAGAAGGCTCGCCGAGCTCCGTGGCAGAGGGCGAAGTCTTGAACGTCGTGCGCTCTCACTACGCCCCTGAGTTCCTTAACCGTATCGACGAGCTGGTGCTGTTCAACCGCCTGAAGAAAGAGGACATTCGCTCGATCGTGGATTTGCAACTGCGCCAAGTGGACGAGCTGCTGGAGGAGAAGGAGTTGACGATGAAGGTGGAGCCTGAGGCGGAGGAGTGGCTGGCGGATGCTGGCTACAGCCCACTGTATGGAGCACGTCCACTCAAGCGTCTCATCCAGCAGCATGTGCTGAACCCCATGGCTGTGAAGCTGCTCGATGGATCCGTTGCTGCCGGCCAGTCCCTTGTCGTGAAGGTGAACCCGACATACGACGAAGAACTCGTGAAAAACCAAAAGACTGCCAAGCCTCTCTTGATATCGGTTGATTGAGCGGGTACTGTACCCCATTACCAGTAGCAGCCAGTAACTTACTGGCAGTACTTAAGTAAGTAAAAGTAAATGCAATTTTGTCGCATACATGATGATTGCATGTGCAAACGATTTTTTTTTCAAAACTACTATAGTATAATATACTAGTAGGAGCGCGGATGAATTCTACTATCTAATACTTGCGGTTTTCAGAATCAATAATACTATAATAATAGTACTATAGTAGTTTATATTACTACTGTCGACCACCAAGACATCCTCGCTGTACCACGAGGCGTCCTTGTTTTCGAGCCCCATGCGACGGGTTTACATATACTTGTTGTTGTGCTTCCACAGCACCCAGTGATGCAGACCAGGTGATCAGGTGTCCGTTGCCAGTGTTACGCGGTTGGTCCGGTCTCAGCGCCACCGAGTGCACGCCGCCAGATACCCGCCACCAGTCACATGATATGCAACACGCAACTTGTTTCCGCACTTAGTCTGCTCCTGGACTTGCGTCTGACCGCGCTGTTTCGAGACTGAGCTCGTTCTCACTAAATGCAGTGTGGCTGCAGCTAGTCTGCCAGCCACTCATACTACTTCAACACCTGTCTGCTGCTCCGCAGCTTCTCCTGTCCTCGTACCTCATGGTTGGTCCCGCGCTCTCGTTGTCGCTGCCTGCGACGCCTCCGTTGCACCAACGGCTGCAACCGGAGCCAATTCCTAACAGCCAACGAGGACGACAACCGCGTAGAGGGCGACGAATCCATCGTACAATCCACCACACATGCCGCCGACTAGGCCTCAACAGACGGTGCCAACTGAACCAGCAGCGGATACGAGTGCGAGTTCTGACTACGAGTCAATGACGCCAAGCCGTCCGGGGATATCGAAGGAGACGATGCCGTTGTCTTCCACTGGTACAGGGACGAAGCACATTAAAAACGCTGAGACAAGCTGTCCGCACCGTCAGCTCGTTTGCTGTGGATAAGAAGCGTTTGGCGGGACCCCGGGGTCCCCGCTTGCCCCGCCAGCTGTCATAAGCAACCGGTATATTCGGTAAATCCAAGTGCTATGTATTCTATGTATCTCTTGTAGTAATGACTCTGGAGCTGCACAGAGCTGCAGAGTTCGCAACTTTGCGTGCTCGACGCCGCTGCTGCTGTAGTAGGCGCTAGCTTCTAGCAGTCGGCTTGAATCTGCTTGGTCGTATCTTCACCAAAGCACTTAACAGAACGAACGAATGCAGCAGCTTTGCGGTCACGAAAATGTCAATATCACGTTTGCGCCGAAGAAACTCTGCACCTCCAGTTCGCATAGACTTCATACTGGAAGCCAGATGCGGGAAGGTGAAATGAGCTCTAGCTAAACTCGAAAAATTATCAAAAATTGTCACAACCTATATATATTAGCACTGCCCCGCCGATAAAAATAAATAATTCCGGTCGCCATCGGTACATGATGCGGGACCCCGGGGTCCGGCCATTAGCTTCATATGGTGAACGCCCCCGCCGCACCAGGCACGGATCAGGTCGGCGCAGGAGCACTTGGAGCTGGTGCACTTCACGGTCGAGCTGAGTTGAGCGGACGAGTACAAGGTAGGTTACAGGCGTGTCGTGGTGCTGGATAATTGCTGAATGAGCCCACGCAGAGCGCTCCAACCTCTCTCCAGAGCTTGTGGACCGCAAGCGCTCTTGTAGACTGGTCGTGCGGTGAACCGCCCCCACAGGACAGTTTGCGTATGCGTGCTCCGTCTAACAGTGCACCTATTGAGCTGAAGAAGCACCAATTTTTGTTCTGCGTTCGCCAAAAAGCTCTACCATGGTAGTAGTCCGGTAGTACTATATGCGGCTGCAAAATTTCAAGAATTTACTATAGTAGAACGTACCCATCTGAGAAAAGCTCTAACAGCTACTATAGTAGAATAATAATATTTGAATGTATGGATGGGGTGGCCGTAAGCTGTGACCACCTTGCCAAAACAGTTTTTGTATGTTGCTAATTGCGTCAAAACCGCATAATAAGCAAAATTGATAGTTATGAGAATTTTTAGAGGTGGTCGTATTATTGTGGCCAGGAGTATATATATACATAATATGTATTTATAGCACATGTATAAAGCACAATATATATATTGTGCTTTGCAGTGATTTGGCAATACGAGGCGGGCTTTGCTGTATTTATAGCGACTACCTGCTATATTTACGATAAAAAAAATCGAGGTGCGTAAATGGGTTGAGACCTTGAACTACGCTAAAAGCGCCATAGCACTTTTCAAAGTGCACACCAATCTTCCCGAAAGGCTTGTGATTGGCCAATAAGGGGGTGTATGACATAACATATAGAAGGTGATAACATAGGTAATTCGGTACTGGGCCAATGCATGGTCACTGACAGGCTCTCCCTAGTCGATATATTGGCGGGGACCTGGGTTCCGATGATACCGACCAAATCGCGAATTATTTATTTAATTTCTGGCCCCCGTATTGGTACCATCGGGGCAAGTAAAAACATCAAACTCACGTGCAGTCGACGAAAGCCTACCCGCAAAATCTCTTACCGGTACTGAATAGACCCGAATAACCATGTACAAGTCCATCTTACATGAGCAGGAGATGAGGCTGGAAAGCACTCTGCCGCTGTACCAGGCAATAGTATAAATTTCGATGTAGAGCCACAAGACGAGAACGAAGATGAATGGATCTTTCGTTTCCCCATATTTTCCTATCGAGCCTAAGCTACGCTCTACGTAGGTCATAGACCAACACACAATACATTTGATCACACATGTGTACCGGTAGTTTTGAGGGAACCGGGGTCCCGATGGGTACCCGGGTAACCCGGGCAATTGGCGGGAACCCGGCCCGGGTTCCCGCCAATTGTTTCATATGTGAGGAGACGGATTCATGCATAATTTTAGCAAGTAGTGTATCTTTTTTTCACACATATTTAGGAGCAGGCTTTGCCATAATTAGCGTCTAAAATGATCGGCAAGGCACAATAGGTATAATCAATTTTATTCTTTGAAACGGCCCGGGGTGACCCGGGGCAAATATAAAAAATCAACAAAAAGTCTGAATTGTCCACAAGATGCGGGGGCGGTAGTAAGAGGTTGCGAGAGGTTGCGAGGAGCGTAGCCAAAGCAAATGCGCGCGGTATTTGCGAAGGCGGGCCCAGCGACGAGCTTTCCAGCGATTTGCCGCAACTCAGAGTTGTATTGTGGCTTGCAGGGATTTTGCCCTCTCATTTACAACTTTATATCGGACCCCGATTTATATAAGTCGGAGCTGTTGGAGTCTGAAATAGGGATCGAACATTCAAAGCTAGTGACATCCATAGTAAAGTCAAGCAATGCATGCTCTACCATGTGCAATGCCCATCTACTCTAACTAGTAGGCACAGAGATGGCTTAGGTGATAGCACAGCGAGCAGGTTGCTCACTAGTTTGCTCTGCCTCCTCAGCTGAAGAAATCGACATGGCGTATGTTACTATGGCAACGTTCCGTGCAAGGCAGGCTGGCCTGCATCCAGCCTTGATTGCAGTGGATTTGCTATGGCTGAGCCGAGATAATCACTGCCCCTCCGAATTGCAAGATTAAAGCGGCAATTCGGGTGGCTGCTAACAAATCAGAATGGCGATGTCATCAAATCGGGCCACTTTAACAAATCGGACCCGATGTATCGGGCGGGCACATGAGGCCCTGATTTGCCAAAATCTCTGCAAGCCACAATACATACAGTTCTCTTATGGGGGGAGTTCCCCGGTCTCACTTGGCACGCTATTAATAGCGCTAGCAACCTTGGAATCCAAGTTGGATCGGTTTTTCCGCACAGAAAACCGCGACACAAAAACAGGAGGACCTCACTTTATGGAGTTCAGTATGCCAAGTGAGCGGGTCTCGGTGCATTTTGCAGGACCAGATGCTTGCCTTTCCAGCACCTGTTCCGCTTCCTCCAACTGTTCGAGTTTTTTTTTATTTCAGCAGATTTGCTGTTCGTGAAATCGTTCTTTTTGGTTTGGTGTCAGTCATTCACTTTCCGATTTGGCCTCAGTTTCGCGTCACGAGTGAATATTGCACACAGCCCAGCGATGCGTGTTCACTACGTCGCGCTGCTAGCCGCCGCCCTCCTCGCAAGTACCGGCGCTGCGTCTTCAGCCACGGAGTCCGAGATGGCCACACCCGACTTTCGTGCTTCGACTCGCTCGATCTCCTCGGACCAGCGCCCCCCTAAGACTGCTGAGGAGCCACAAGACCGTGGAGGTAGCCGACAGTGACGACGGAGACGAAGAGAGAGGAATAGGCAACATGATTGGCGACTTTCTCGAGAACAACCAGCTCAAGGGCTGGCTCAAGAATTCCGTATCAGCCCGAGATGCCATCGGTTTGACGAAGCTCGACGACGCAGGGGAGAAGCTGTTCACCAGCTCCAGTGGAAGAAGTTTTCCACCTATGTGACCATGGCCGACAAAAGCAACGCGGACCAGGAGATGGCGACCGCACTCTTGGGGCACTATGGAGCAGACAAATTGGTCAGCAAGCTGGCGGAAGCGGCAAAAATCCCGGAGACGAAAGAAATCGCCACAAAGCTGGACGACGGGCTCATCAAGTTCTGGAAGAGCCTGGACACGGAACCGGCAAACGTTTTGACGGCGCTAAAGCTGGAACAGAAGGCAGACGACCTGTTTGACAGTCCGGGCCTTGAAACGTGGCTGAAGTACCTCAAGGTTTACAACGAGAAGCACCCCACGAAGCCAGTATCGATAACGGAGGTGTTTGGAAAATACTATGGTGGGGAAACGCAGTTCCTGAGGTCGCTGGCAAAGGCAGACGACGCCAACAGCGCTGGGGCCAAGAAGCTGCAGAACGAGATCGTAAAGAGCTGGATGGACGATCCCTCACACCCGATGAATATCTTCACCAAGAAGCTGGAGCTTGACCAGGCAGGGGACAAGGTGTTCAGCGACCCGCTGTTGGTGACATGCGTCCAGTACATGAAGGCATTCAACAAGGAGTACCCGCACGCCGAGACGACGCTGATCCAGACGCTATCCAAGAGTTACGGAGATAAACTGCCTACAATGCTGGAAGCGGCCAAGAAGGTGCCGTCTACGGAGAAACTCGCGACAAACCTGCAGGCCGCACAGTTCAAGCAGTGGATGGCGGAAGGAATGACCCCGGACGATGTCTTCACGAAGGTGCTCAAACTCAAATCAACCAGCAGCCCGGATGCGGACATTTGGCGCGCGTACTACAAGGCATACGAAGTGGAGCACCCTGGAAAACTATTTTCCTTCAGTCCCTAAAATTAACTGATACGTTAAGCACTGAAAGTGAAAAAAAAACTAAAGGAAAAACTGGATCTCTTGCGTGAATTTCGTCGGTGAAGCTCAAAGTGTCGAACCTGCAGAATGAGAGGAGTAAAACACAAACGAGTATTGATAGAAAATCGATACAAAATCTTGAAGCATATTATCAATAGTAATACTACGAAGTACTTCAAGTACTACATAGTAGTATATATAATAAAAGTCTTAGCAGTGAAAAGTAGTAGCTCAATATACGTTCTGAGCCTCATTCGAATCAAAGAAAGCCGTGCCTCCGGACCAAAGAAGCTCTGGAATGTGTGGCTTTCAAAAGAATGTTCAATTTCTACTTATTCAAAAGTTTCTCCGAGCTGCCAACTGGAGCAATGACTCCTACATTGTAAACCGATACGGAAAGCACGTGATTAATCATTAGTCCAGCCGTGTTATCTGCAGCTGAAGCAGATAACACGCATTGGACCTGGATAATTTATTCTGGACCCGTCATCAGCGTACCGGCCTTTCAAGCTCAAGCATCACAACCATATTTGAAGGTGCAGTACAAGTCGTTCTTGCAGTATTCCCGAATCAATTTGGACTCAAGCAGTTCCAAGGACTTGCTCGTCAAGAATATCATTGGTTACCAATGGTGTAACAGCTTTCGCGCGTAACGAAAATCGCGGCATCGTTGATCGAGAACAGGGCAAATGCTTTGAGAGAGACTTCGAAACCCTCCGATATTCCGAATGTGTGACCGGCCTAGCATTCAAGGCGACTCCGTTCCTGCAGAGGTACTGGGAGATCAGCGCTGGACGGTCGACAAGAACGCTCAATCTGTTTCCTAAGGACCGCCTCTTGACCGAAAGTGTTCGTATTCAGAACGCACCTATTATATAGTCTCCTGAGACTATTGAGCATATTCTATGGGACAGCAACCGAGCGCAGCAAGTATACGGTTGGGGCACTACCGCATCTCAGAAAATGAGACAGATAATGCCCTGGATTGCAGCGAGGCGATCACCTGCCGTCACGCCTGGCTTCAGTAAAGTAGCGAAAGCCACGATTACCGACTGTTCGGAGAATCTGGACGAAGCCACCCAGGTGCTGTGGACTATTTGGACCGGTTGCACACAGTGTATGCTATGGAAAATCGTAACAAAGACATCTTCGATCAAGCTCGTATCCATAGCAACGCGTCCGCTTGGAGTGCTGCTGCCTTCTAAACGAGTGCTGTGATTCAGGGATGAATGGCATCAGCCTCAACCTGCAAACGAGGATTTCGGCTGGATCAGTCTTCAGAGAGGTTCAATCTAAGGACAGATAATTGTTTCTGCCAATCGTGGCGAGTGCAGCCCCACGCCATCATATAATCTGGAGGCTTGAATGGGGCCTGCATACTACTCGGACCCCAGCTCAGTGAAACCAATGATATTGTCTGCGTGATAATCCACGAGAACTCTACAGTCAGGATAAAAAGTTGTTTAGTCTCCGGCATGCTTTCAACAGCCATGAGAACAATGCGACAGCGCACGCTTCCCAGTACAATTCAGGTGCTCATCCAAGCGACAAATTGAGCAGGGCATCGCCCAACGGATCGCAAAACCTTCGAAGGGATCAATTCGTACATGGGGGAAACCACTTCGGTGAAGTTAATCGATGCAGTAGCGAAGCTACTCCAAGTACTCGGTCGTAGCAAAAAATACCTGTGGTAGAGATGAGTTGACCACCCCGCCACCGAGGCCCCAGCTTGACACCGGGGCAGCACGATAATTAAGCGAAACCTACAAAACTTTTAGGACTATACATGTAGTTAATTCATAACAATACTTGAGGATCTTAACCCCCCCCCCCCAAGGCTAAAAAAAGTAAAGTAATTCATAACAAAATAGAGCTCCTCTCCCCGCATGCGGATTTTGAACTTGCTGCAATTTGGTATATTTTTCTCAAATAGCAACTGTAGTTATTTCACACGTTAGGATAGGAGATTTTTATAATATACTCCCTCCGTTTCAGATTAGTTGACCAGTTTCACCCTTATCGACGTGCTGCAAATACTTTGACTGGGGCGCCTAATAATTCGCACACTGAAATAACGGGCGCAGTCTGCTGCTTCATGTTGTGATAACCGTGCTAATTTAGGTTGCGTCCCCTTTCCAGTGCCTAAAACGTCGTTGGACCATACAATACTCAAGTGATGATAGGCGCCTGTGATTTATTATCGCGACTAGGTTTTTCTACCTCGTAAATCCGAGATTTCAATTTCTAAAAACATAAGGACACGGCGGGAGTATTTATTGTATTTTAAGCTGTTATTGCCGCTTGCAATTTTGGCCAACGCATGCTTATTATCTCTTAATAATCTCGATTTAATATATCGCCAGTGGGTGCCTACCAAAAACGGATATAACTCGACATGGAATGAATCTCTAAGAGCATCTCCAACGGTAGTGCAAAACTCAAGGAATTGCATGATATTTGCACAATTGCAAAAAAAATCATCCCCAACGGGGAAGTGATAGGGGCTCAGAAGTAGTGCTGAAGTAACACGCTGAAATCGATAGTGCAATTCCCGGATGGCGTAGTGATTATCGGCCTGCTATTCACTACGACCTGCCAGCTATTGCACGCAAAGTGCAAGGCAAAAATATGCGCTTCCAGCGCGTGCCCCGTGCGAAAGAGATACACAATGCTCTCACAAGACATATACTGGTAGTTTCATAGGTATACAGGATGAATTGAAGCGCCCGGGCTTACTGGCAGTTGCTATCGTATGTAGGGCAAATGACTGGCTGTCCCGAACGCATACTACAAACAACGGCGGGTCGTTATCGACCTGAAGTACTCCATATTTACCTAGAGCAGTATTGTGATGCCTTTGCCACAGATAACTTTAGCTGCGCTACTCTGTACTTGTAAGTATTGGTCATTGCGGAGGGAGGGCTACCCGCTTTCACTACGCAATGTTGCAATACCGTTGGGGAAGCTGAACTATTGCAAAAATATTCAAGCGTGTTCGTCCTGTTTATGTTGCTAATCGGCCATTCACTTTGCCTTATCAATTTTGCAATTTGCACTACCGTTGGAGATGCTCTAAGTTTGTCTCTTAATGTCAAATGTGCAGAGGTCCAATATATGCGTCAGCTGCTACAAAAAAGAGCATCCATAATGAAATCAAGTCAAATCTAATACGTTGCCGAGCAGCGACCCTTCGTTTACTCAGACGTAAAAATCGTCTGAGTAAATAATATAAGTTCTATTAAATTTAAATATACGGTCTTACATCCAAGCCTCGACCAAAACGCTTTTCTGCGGCTTGGAAACGCAGAAATGCCATACTAGACAGGCCAAACCGAGTTTCTGGGCAAAAAGCGGCCTCCACCAAAGCACACAGATGCGTTGGAGAAACGTTTGTCAGAAGCGGTGCTTCACAGAGCCAGCACGTCACGTTTGAACAACATACACATACTGACACTTGTTTGGTTGGTAGCCAGTGCAATCGGGTCGAAACCCTGTGCGTGACTCGGCTCGAGCGTACCGTTGTGGCGCGCCTCTGAGCAAGTGCATGCTACTCAAGTCCATTTATATCGCGGGTTTTCAAGACTGCGGCGGAGTCTCGCCACCACTCGAGTCGCCCTCGTCACTGATGTCATCTACGTCGACACTCTGCACCTCAGTCGGAATATCCACTACTGAGGGCTTAGAAGGCAGGGGCGGAGCCAGGGCCAAAATGGGGGGGCGCATGCCCCCCCCCATTTTGGGGAGAAGGCGTTTCGATTTTTTTAGATTTTTTTATTTAGACGGCACATGCATGAAGTTCACACTGTTCCTTCGCTTATTTGGCAATAACATGGAGGGAAAGAGGAAGCAGCCCGCAATTACGAAATTACGACCTTCTTTGTGAAAAAGCCCCGTCAAGAGCTCGACGACTACGACAAGGCCCGCAGTATTGAATCAGATCCTGGGCCGCGACCCCAACCTGTAACGCTACGCGAAAAACAAGAGCAAGCAGCGTTGGAATGGTGTTCGCTAAACAAAATTCCTGATAAAGCCGAAGAATGTTCAGCTGGTGACTTTGTTAGGCGGGATCCTGCCCACAGACCACCAAATTTATTTTTCGTTAAGCAACTGGTTTTCGATCCTCAGCTACTGCGTGACGTTATCCAATCCTACGTTCGCCTCGGTCCATACCAACCGCAGCTCAAGCAATATCCGGCCCGTGAAATTGGTGGATGCATGCGTGCTTTTCAGTCCCAGTGGTTTGAAAAAAAATCGTGGCTCGAATACTCTCCTTCGACGGATACAGTGTATTGCTTATGCTGCTACCTCAGTCGAGAAGTAATGACGCAGCAAAGCGAGCTCACAGTGTATGCACAACCTACCGCGGGTTATAGGAACTGGAAAAAGGCCACTACAAAAGACGGATTTGCAAAGCATGTCGGGACAAAAATCAGCTCGAAGCACCACTCAGCTCTGATCGCTTTCGACAATCGCAGATCCTGTCAGAATGACATTGGTGTGGCTCTGAATTCTCAAAAGATTGGTGAACGACAACAAAACCGGGAGCGCCTGACCTTTATTCTGGAGATCTGCCTTCTCCTAGCAAAACAGGAAATTGCATTTCGAGGCAGCGACGAAAAGGTATACGATCGGTTAATTTTTATGTAAGAAATGAAAACACTGGACTGACTTTTTTTTAATATGCACAGGATACGTCACAAAATAAAGGCAATTTTCTTGAGATTGTTCAGTTCATGGCACAGCACGCGCCAAGTTTTTCTCGCGCAATGTCCTTAGCTGGGGAAAACGCTGTGTACACATCGCCACAAATTCAACGTGAACTGATCAAATGTGCGGCTGATGTTGTGCGAAAGCATATTATGGAGGTCGAGATTGCAGATGGATATTTTTCTGTTCTGGTGGATGAAGCAAGCTGCATGGCGAAGAAAGAGCACATGGCTATCGTAATTCGTTTTGTGTGCGCTGCAACGGGGACTATTAAAGAAAGATTTTTTGGAACTGTCCATGTTCGCGACACGAATGCGGGGACACTGTACGATGGTTTGATAACGCAGTTAGAGAAGTGGGGATTGCTTTTGGCGAACTGTAGAGGCCAGGGATATGATGGAGCGTCCAACATGTCGGGTGATTTTACTGGTCTTCAGCGACGTCTACGCTCCCAGTGTCCATACGCCTACTATGTTCACTGTTTCGCGCATCGACTTAATCTCGTCCTTGTTGCAGTGACAATGAGCACGGTCTCGGTGGTGCAATGCTTTGACACTGTGCAAGGGATTCACACTACTGTCGGTGCTTCGTGTAAGAGGAAAGATCAACTTCTTGACGAAGCCGCTGTGGAATTGGAAAAAATGCTTGATCAAGGGCAGCTAGAATCTGGTAGAGGTTTAAATCAGCCAACTTCTACGGAGGGTCTCAGCAAAACAAGGTGGAATTGCCACATTCGCGCGTTAAGAAAAGTCAAGATGCTTTGGGCCCCAATAACAAGTGTGTTAGAGCGTGTAGTGGTCGATGGTGTGAGCCCCCACAAGCGTGCTGAGGCGTCAGGAATTTTAGAGAAGATGTGGACTTTCGATTTCGTATTTCATATGGAGATTCTTACTGCAGTTTTGGGAAAAACTAATCGGCTGTCCCAATTTTTGCAGAAAGATGACGTCGATGTCGTGTCAGCGGTGAATATGACGAAGCAGATATCCAAAGAACTAAAAGAAATGCTCGATGATAGTTCTATGACTGGGAGCTCGCCAAGTTTCGAATCGATTTGGAACTCATCGGTCAATTTTTGCAAATCAATACAAGTTGACGACTCCCCTGTCATTCCTGACAAAAATGACGCGTGGAAACGACGCGGAATGAGAAGTCGGGGGTGTGGCAGGTCTGGAATTCCAGGAGCGGACTCCTCCAGGGATGCTGTCCAGCCTACACAAGAAGCTCACTATCGTGACGAAGTATATAAATGTATCCTTCGTGACCTGATTTCTGAAATGGATTCACGATTTAGTGGAGAAGTTCTTAGTCTCATGGAATTGTGCGGATCGCTCAGCCCACGTGATAATTTCAAGAATTGGAGCGCGACTAAAATTGTTGAGCTGGCTGAAACATTTTATCCCGATGATTTCACCGGTGAGCTGGATGACCTTCGAGAAGAGGCCACTCGTTTTCGCAATTTGGCAACGATTGACAAAAGGTTCCAAAACTTAAAGACAACGCAACAACTATGCGTCCAACTCGTCGGGACCGATAACAACGAGCTGTTCCCGACCTTGCACCGAATTGTTAACTTGGTGTGTGTGCTGCCTGTAACAACTGCTACTACGGAGAGGTCTTTCTCAGCCATGAAAAGAATCAAGACGCGCCTCAGAACAACAATGGGAGATCTTTGGATGTCAAACCTGATGGTTTTGGCTATCGAGCGTGATCTTACAAACAGCATCGACAAAGACTCGGTCCTCGACACGTTTAAAGGGATGATAAAAAGAAGAATCGAAATATAGGTTGTAGATTTTACTTTAAAAAAAAACATGCCCCCCCCATTTTTTTAAGGCTGGCTCCGCCTCTGTTAGAAGCCGTGAATCGGACTCAGAATACCGGGTTTTACGGTGTTCAAGCCCGATAGTATGCATACACGTGCGAGTACATACACGTTGTGGCCGTTCATGCATAGGGTTTACGTACACTCTAGGCCATACATTACGATCTGGCCTGACCATTCAGATGACATGAGCCAAATCTCTTGAACGCAACAACTGCGCTTATCGCTCTGTAGTCACGTTTTCTCTCAGGTGTACACACAGGACCTCGGTACAGTACCGGTACTGTATCCACATATTCTCGACAGTTTTCCTGTGGTATGGTCCTGTAACAAACGCGGGGCAGAACAGCCTCAAACCGTACGACTCGGAGACCTCACTTTGCTTTTCTTCTCCGTTGTGCGACTGGAGCGGAGATAGAGTAACGCCAGATCACTGAAGTTATGCGGCTCCACCACATCGTCCTGATCGCCGTTGCCGCCCTCTTTACGAGCGCCGGAGCTCTCTCGCCAGCGACTGACTCCGACTTGGCACTTCCACTCACTGGAGCGCAAGACGTTGCTGCCAAGAGGCTTCTGAGGGCGGATGAGGACGACGAAGAGAGGGCGTTCAGCATCAAGGCTATTCCCGGTCTCGAGAAGCTCAAGTCCGTCCCTGGCATCGAGAAGTTCGCGAGCCTGTTCAAGACCAAGATCACCCCCGGAACGCTGCTCAAGTGGGCCAAGAAGGGGAAGTCCCCCGACAAGGTCTTCACCACGTACAAACTGGACAAGACCGGCACCAAGCTGTTCGAAAGCGCGGACTTCAAGATCTGGTACACGTACACGGCCCTGGTCACCAAGACGGACCCTGAGAAGGCGGTCCTCACGTCACTCATTGGCCGATACGGCGAGGCCACTCTGTCGTCGATGCTGGAGGGAGCACTGAAGCTGCCAGGCATGAAAGATATCGCGACTACGCTGCAGAAGAAGCAAATGCAAATCTGGAAGGACCTGGATTTGGATGCCAAGAAATCGTTCCAGCTCCTCAATTTGGACAAAAATGTCGACGACGTTTTGACCAACCCCAACTTGAACGCCTGGCTTCGATACGTGGACGACTTTACTGTCAAGAAGAAAACGGACACGCCCTTGATCGACGCGCTTAGAGCCAACTATGACGACGCTGCGCTGCTCAAGATGTTCAAGAAGGCGCAGAACAATCCGGAGACCAAGAACCTTGCTACCAACCTGGAGGCCTCGTTGGTTAACCAGCTGAGGCTGCAAAAGATGAGGGCTGAACTGGCAAGGCACGCCGCAGGTAACTAGATGTAGGAAATGCTTCGATATCGTAAGGTGTAGGCTACACCGTGTAGCAGTGATTGGAAAAAATATATTGGTCTATACGCCGGATAAATATTGCAAGCAAAATGCAAGACTGCAGTGCGGTAGCAATACAAAATACCCAATTGCATGTGCCGCGCATATTGCAATACAATATTGCAGCGAAACTCAAAATACTCAACTGTGGTCACTAAGGCGGTTCCTCATTCAGTTCTGTCACCTTGGCTTCTCCAGCACGCCCCTAGCGATTGTTTGCTGCTAATTTCCAGCACCCTGATATCGAATATAGAGGACTCTTGAAAATTCTGTTTTGTGTACATAATAAAGGAGTATTAGCCATCTGTATATTGCGTGCAGTAACATATTGCAACATAACAGAGTATTGCAGTGTAAATTGCAGTGAAGCCTTTGATTGCAATACCCAATTGCAAGACAGCAAACACTGCAATGCAAGACTGCAATGACGACAAATCACGCAACTCGCTGCCAATATATTTTTTCCAATCACTGCCGTGTAGCGAACCGGATCATCGTAAAGCAGAAAAGTATGTTTGCTACTGTGAACGGGAGAAATTCTAAGCGCCATTGCTACTAATAACGTATATAAGTGCGTTCTGATGAGGTGTGAAGTATTAATACTTAATTACTCATTGAACACTGTTCACACGAGCAGGAGCACTTATTGTACCCGACCTCGTGTTCGGGATAACCGCGACTACTGGATACTTACAAAGACTACAGAGAGATAAGAAGACAAAAGTAACAGCAGAAGAGAGCGATGAGACCATATTGATGTCAATTCAATTAAAGGATCATTGCAAGCCTGAGCTGCTAGCAAACAATATAAGATTGCATTAAATATGGTACGGGTGGTACGCATTTTTCAGAAAACTGTCGAGATGTATGTTCGCATCAATCGAATACAACAGCTACTTTATCTGGTCCTTTAATTAATTCATCTCTACTGTACAAGCACACTGCCGCCACCATACATTTACACTAACCAATTCATCTAGATGAAGGCATTGGTGTTCTTATCGATCTGTACATTGTACCTCATAGAAAGAATGTCTAATAGATACTTACATGTTAAGTAGAAAGTTAAAACCAGCTTTTCGAGGATTTGGTTTCATTTCGTAGCTATTAGAAAGCATATTCAAATCGCTGGTTAACATAAAGTTTGCAGCGTTTGGGAATCGCCTACCGAAATTAGAGCAACAAGCTTCTGTGTGGAAGATTACGTAAAGTTTTGACCGCCTCGGGCAGGACCCACGGCCTAATAACTAGTTGCAAGACAACGAGGTTTACAAACTCTTCCTCTCGAACCAGACAACTGAAGTGCTTGAGTAACTCGTTTTCTAGCTGTTGAATAACCGAGCTGAATCTTAACATGAAGAATGCTTATGTATTAGCATTTTAGTATCGTACTATTACATAAATGGTAACAAGAGCGCCAAACCACATGTGAGGTACGATACATTGTAATTAATATATGCACTAGCCGAGCGCCGCCGCTACGCGGCGGTTGGTAGACGCTGCGCTCGCTAAACTCGCTCCGCTATTGGGGCAGGCTGCCTACGCTTCGCTACGGCAACGACGGACCCGTTCCGCTCGCCTCGTCGGCTCGCTGCACTACTCGCCGTGTTAGGTTAGTTATGTAAGGTAGGCGGGCCCTGATGGGGGCCCGCAACGCAGAGTACATAAATCTGCCTAAATACCGAACGGGTATACAATACATAACCTCATATAACTAATACTTCAAGGTCCAACGACTGGTCGAACGGAGATGGGCAAAGGTACTGATGTAAAAATCCAGGATACCTTTGTTTGGCCAGAGGTACTAAGCTGTGCAGTTGAAAATTGGCGCGCTTTTGATTGCCTGTGCGGTCTTCTATACCTTTCCACTTTCACATTTTCAGTCAATGGACCATGGAATAATCTACTTCATCAAAAGGTATGTGCTTTTTGAAAAGATGATGCATGCACTAGATCAACTAGGAGAGGGAGCAGATAGTCCTTACAAATTAGAGCTACTAACCGCACTGATGTGGTGCGAACACGTTTGGTCAAAGGTCAGCGCTGAAACAATTCAGCACTTCTGGCTTCGCTTGGGCTTGATTAACAAAGCAAGCCTCAAAGTCCTTCTAAACTAAACTAATTCAGTACAGCCTTTTTTATGGTAACGCTGAGATCACTTTATAAACCTAGAGCCCTTATATATATCAGGCGTTCGGTACTCAGGCAGAGTTCTGTTAGGTTTTCGGGGCTGCCTTCGCTGCGCTCGGCAGCTAGTCGTACTTAGTGGTATTCGTACTTAGGGGAATAAGTGTGACGATTTCTGTGACCGACGGACAACGTCGTTCTGATTGACTCTTTAGACTAGCCGAGCGCCGCCGCTACGCGGCGGTGGTTATAGGTTTGGTCCCAGATGTGTGGCATCCCCGCCTCCGCTGCGCTCCGGCGGGCTAATTCATACAATAACCAAGTGCAAAAATTTGACGATTGGAGGAATCGAACCCTCACTGTGGTGAGTGATATTCAGATCACTAACCACACCGAGCCATATAGTAATGGGCTACTCTGTGGGTGATTATACCTATTAATAAGTATTAAGTAAGTCACAATCCACACAACAAAATTCTTTAAACAATTATAGTAAACGTAAAAGAAACTTATCAACAAAACCAAGTACTCGACATGCATTCGCATACTTACGCACATTCACTTGCTTATTACGGAGTTGGAAATCGCTGAAATGCAGACGATACGATGGTAAGTCAGAATCTTTGCACACACATCGCACAGACACACTTTTATGGCAACCACAAAAAGCAACTTATGAGCAAACCAAATTGCCCAACATGTGCGGCATACGCATTCACACCTACCGATCCAACGCTTACCTGATACTTATCGAAATGCAAACGATATGGCAGTTAGTCTAAATCTACGCCACACACCTCACGCACGTGCTGGTTTACTCAACACACACCTCACTCACTTACTTACTTACTTAATCAGTAGTAAGCCATTACAAAACTTTTTGTTCTTCCTTATCTTCTTCATTTCGGAGTAGCACGCCTCCGCTCCGCTTCGGCGGGCTCAACAGGCTAATGAGACCCTGGTCGTCGCGTTAACTTCGCTCTGATAGTGTTTACTTTAAACAAATGGCAAGTCAAAAAAAAAGTATACGGTGCGACTCGAACCCTCGGTTCGCAGCATAAATCTGAGCGTGCATACCACGGCGCCAGCTTGTAAGGAACCAATCTTCCTTGTATTAATGCTTAGAGTACTAAATACACACAGAAGAAGAGGTGACTCGGAGTTGGCCAGGTATGCTCACACACAAATTTGAAAACAATAGCAGCTGTAAAACCAAAGGATATGTATTATAAAGCTGTCTATAGATCAAACATTTGTCTATACACGATGTTGCTGGTGTACGCGCCGTCATCTTCTTCTAAGTCTGGATACTCTATGAGAGCTCTGAACTTGGAACGCGCGGTAACGCGAGAGAGAGCCACATAAAGCTGTCCATGTGAAAAGCATGGTGACGCGAGGTACAGTCCCAGATTCAGCACGGTTTGTCCCTGAGCCTTGTTAATTGTCATGGCGAACGCCGGTTGCACAGGAAACTGCTTACGGCGTAACCGAAACGGAAAGTCGCGAGTGTCATCTTCACTTACGAATACAATCTGCGGAATGAGTACGTGTTGGCCTCTGCGCTCTCCCTCCATAATGGTTGCGTGAATGACATGCTGTTTTAGCTTCACAACCCGTAAGCGCGTTCCGTTGCACAGACCGAGATCAGGATTTAAGTTCCTCATCATCATGATAGGAACCCCCTCCTTCAGTATCAGTCTGTGTGGCGGAATTCCGTTGATGTTGATCGTATGAAGCACCTCCTGCTCAAAAAAATCGCCGCTCATGTCGTCGTCCACCGCGTCAACTGACAGATACTCGCGGGCCGTGGTCGGTAGTCGTTCCGAGACCGCAGCATTGATACGATGTACCATGGCGTTGGTAGTCGTCAGAATGGTTCGGTTTGCAAAGTACTCGTCGGTCGCAATCTCGGGGTTGTTCACGTCGGCGTACATGTAATCGATCATTCGTTCCATTCCTCGTGGGATGGCGTCTGGGTTAATGTCTGCGTCCTGGTTGGGCTCGTCGGGAGGGTTTTCAATGAGCATGTCGATTGGTATCTTCATGTAATCCCCGCCCAGAGTCGGGTTCACCTCGTGTCTACCCTCCCCAACTTGTAGCAAGAAATCAGAAAACTCCTGCATGTCTTCGGCACTCGTACCGTCATCCGCGGAGCGCACACGCATATTTTCGGTGAGGTGGACCTGCTGAAAATGACGCCATAGCGGTGACATCTTGAGGCAAGCATCAATTGTCTCGGCAGGCGTTCCCCTCTTAACAACAGGCAGAATTTGCCGGAAGTCTCCCGATAGAACAAAGACCTTCCCTCCAAACGGCTCGCGGTCGTTGTTCATCACGTCCCGAAGGGTGCGGTCCACAGCTTCGAACGCGTGGCGATGTGTCATGGGTGCCTCGTCCCAAATTATCAAGCTGGCTCTCTTAATAAATTTTCGCAAGTGAGACTGTTTGGATATGGAGCAGGTGGAATGCTCGTGTAATTTCAGCGGGATCTTGAATGTTGAATGCGCCGTCCGTCCGCCCATTAAGAGGAGAGACGCAATACCACTTGATGCAACCGCGATGGCTATCTTCCCATCAAGACGCACCCGTGCAAGGATATTCCGAAGTAAAGTAGACTTCCCAGTCCCCCCAGGACCATCAATGAAGAACAACTTGTTGCTGATCTCCGGTTGATTGACCGCTCCAATGACTTGGTCGTAAATTTCCCTCTGGCCGGCGTTCAGCTGCTCTTCCGTCCGAACGATGTCTTCCAATGCCGCGTTGTTGTAAGCAGTTAACTCGCGACGAATAAGGCTGTTTTGTAGTAGCGAATCCTTCACCAACTCCGGGAAATGCTTCAAAGGAGGAAGGTCAAAGTCGGCCACACTGTACCCACTAACCTGGAGGAGATCGTGAATGTCTTTCAAAGTCTTGAACATAACGACGTGGGTTCGAATCGGCTCCATCACCTTGTGATGCGTGCGGGCGAAGTCTTCCGACAGATCATCGAAGAACCGGTTCCACAATGCACGAACATTAGTTGGCATGGAATACACCAAAATTGTAGCGAACAATTGGCGCAATTGTTTCCCCATCTCGAAACTCGCGGCCTCAGTCATGCAGGCGTACCATTCCGCGTCATTGTCAAGATAACCCGCACGAACCGCAGCCTCCTTGAAGTTAGCACACAGCTTACCGTCCACCGTCCTCAAATCCTCGTATGAAGTCGGGCCCCTGCGGTGACTCAGCATCACACGGAGATGAAAGCGGTCGATGTCTCTCGGGGACACGTGAATCATTCTTCCGAGTGCAGCCTGGTAATTTTTACGCCGAACCCACCGCTTGTCCTTCCAGCAAAATTTCCGTGGGATGTCTTGATACAGCATCGTCTTCGCTATTTGGTTTTCAGGTGCATCGCTCGCACAAAGCTCGAAGAATCGCGTCAACATCGTGTCACCACCACGCCGAATTACGTCGTTTGGATCCTCATCAGATTGAAACACAACGACTTGCTTTCCCTCCAGATGCACAGTAAGCTGCTCCACGGAATGGCTCTTTCCTTGAATGGATTGTCCAAGAAGACGCATGCAGGCTTCAACGGGCGATATATACCGAGCATTCAGGTATCGAATCACCTCGTTTGGTTCGTCGCGTGGGTTCGAGCCCCCCTGAGAACAATTTCGCACTGCTTGAACAGTGAGTACAGCTTTGTCTGAACCCTTGTACACGTACTTGTAAAGATACTTCACGGCTGTGATACCGGTACACACCTCGACGTTTATGTGGCAGTTGTACTTCTGAGAGAGGTAGGGGTTGTAGGGTACAACCCACTGATTGGCAGTTTCATTGTCGTACTCACGGTTGCGAAACTTTAGCACACCCGCAGGACGACGACGACGCCTGTACTCAGCGTATCCGTTAACGTTGGCGCGAGTGGCCTCGATCAAAGGCTTAGGAAACCCTTTCGAGCAGCGGCCGTCCTTCATGCAGGCACAGTTTGGGTTCTGACTTCCACACGGACCGTGCATCATGCAAGTCATAACCGTTTTGTACAGCTCGGGGTTTGTAGCCTCATCTGGTATTTCAGCGGAGACCAACTTGTCAATGATCTCGCGCGCACGTGGTTTGTCCTCGTCGGCCAGTATGATGAGTATGTGGGCGTGTGGAAGACCCCGCTTTTGAAACTCTACCACGTGAATCCGAGCCAGAACGCGTCCCAGCACCCCCTCGTCCAAATCAACCAGAAGTGACCGAAGCTTTTGGTCCCAAACGCGAGCAACAATGTCCGGGCGATCTTGAGCTGTTTGACCTTCAGGAAGTTGACTAACAATCTCCTCCCACTCGGGGTTGCAAGTTTTTGTCAGAAAAACGTCCGGTTTGCCGAATTCACGAACAATAGCCATAGAATCTTGGTACGACCGATACATCTGACGGGGACCACCGGTAAATGTCGCAGGAAGGATAATTTTCTGCCCAATGCGGTTCAGAAAGTTTGGCTCGCGCTCCAGTGTTTGAGTGCTGCGATTGAACTCAGAAAAGGTCGCGTCGACATCGCCCAATTCAGTCGGCTCCTCATTCAGATAAGCGTCCTTGACACCCGTGTACAGATCGGCCCGGAGCGTTTTTTGGTTGTTCGATATCCACCGTAACGTTTCTTGCTCCACCTTTGCCCGCTGGTCGACGCACCACTGCTGAAACAGACGCCCTCCTTGGTGTAGTACAGAACCATCCTCTTTAGGGAACAGTCTGTAAGCAACGTGTTCACGAAGAGACATCTTCGTGTTACGGCGATATTCTTTACCATCGGCGTACTGGTCTGTGTATGTCCACCCAAGTTCACCCCGCGGAAACAACAACGGGTACTGAAGCGGATCATACATCGGGTTCGTTTCGAAAATGCGAAGGAGGCTGTTCCGCGCCGTGTGCAATACGATGTCTCTCTCCTTGTTAAAGTTTCCGTCGTCAACGATGACAGCTCCAACCTCGTTCACGGTGGGCAAGTTGGTAGTCCGCGACCTGCGTTTGTCGGCATGGAGCTCATACTTCAGGTCTAGGACACTCTTTCCTTCCTCGATGCTCTGCCGGAGCTTGTCTGCGTGCGTTAGAAACTGCTGAGCGAACGGGTTGTAAGCTTTCATCATCCGCTCGAGTGTCGTAAGCTTTTCCACATCCAGCTCATGAAAAATGCCCTTTCGGCGCTCCGCTCTCTTTTTCAGATCGTCGTCCACGATGTAAATCTGCGCAAACTTGGCTGGGGTGAAGTCCACACCATTCTGCTCCATGCGCGGAAGCAGAGACCCCAAGTAATGACACATAGCGCCTTGGACTCGATACGTGTACACACCGCGTTGACCTTGGACTGAAGTATCCTCCCGCACCCCTCGAACGCGAACACCGTCACTACGCGCGACTCCGATTGAGGTGAACGCAAAAACCTGGTTGTAGGCTCGGATCAATCGCCTGAATTCCGGATCTTTGTAGTACTCAAGCAGATAGAACGGGACACGCAGCAACGGAGAGAGCCGCACTCTCCCCGCAAGACAGCAAGACACCTCCGACTCGCCGGGCCACTTCCAAGCTCCACAAAAGCCGCACTCATACATCGCGGGGAGCACGTGATGACCGTTTGATATGTTCTCGCCCGATACCTTGGACTTGTTAAAGTTTTCGTGGTTAGTAAGCGCATGACCTCGACGAACACACTTGCGACGGATCCGAGCAGCTTCCTTTCGCGCTTCGTCCTGCTCCTCTTTGCGTCGAACACGCTCTTCATCGTTTTCCTCCTGATCGTGCTCGGGAGTGAGTCCAGCACGTAACTCTCGACGGCGCTGGGTGTTCCGCTCGCGCTGAGAGTCTAGTTCTTCTTGCGATATACCCGCACGGTGTGTGCGCTGCCGCTCAGCTGCGTTATCTCTCATGGTTTGCGCACTCGCGGTTTGTACTGGAATATCACTCAGGCGACCTCCTTCATCGTTTAGAGCGGCCAATTCTTTGTTTAATCTGCTCTTGTGACTACTAATTCGACTGAGCCTTCGTCGCTTTGCAGCGGGTTCTTCTTGCTCACTTGGAGGACCATTTGCGAGCTGGCAGTCCCTCCACGCCTGTTCAATCTCCGCGCGAGTCCTCTTCCGTTTAGTTCGCGCCATGCCTGCGAACACGTAAACGTGACGCATTAGACATAAAGCCCAAGCACACTGCACGCAGCAGTAAACGTTCTATTGCCGAATAGCTTGTGGACGTCTTTTCGTACTACCCGGGTGCGCTTGCTCCCATCAAGGTTTACTATCTCTTAACGAAGTAACCGACAACGTACCCACAGTCACAGGCCTGACGGCCCGGAACGGTGTCATTTTAAAAGTCGGCAGGTCCGGGTTGGGCGGCCGGGCAGTACTGAGTGGCTTCGTGCGATATCCTTTGCCCCGTACAGGTTAACCGACCCTGATTGGTTTAAATAGCTCGGCTCAACTGGCGGGTACTGATTTAGTAACATTTATGGCCAATAGGCAGGCGCTATTTGTGCTCTCGCTCAGAGTGGGCGGTGGGCCGGGGCCCCTTGCACAGTACCTCCCAGCTTACGCTGGGCGAAATGCCCTATAACCAGCGCCGGGACCTTAAGGGCCCTTGCCAGGAGCCTCGGATTATCTGTGTGTAGTGGCGGAGGCTAATATGCAGTATTACATGCATACACGCAGCGTACCTTGTCTGATCTCTCGCTGCCGGCGCCTCGAGCTTTGAAAATGGCGCCAAAAAGTATTATCTAAAGTGGACCACTTAGTTGGTGTGGTCAACAAAAACTAAGTAGCAGCTAATTAACGACTAAGTATCCACAGCAAAAACCAAATTTCAGCCAATGATAACGCTCTATTTTATGTTACACTTTCTTGTTGTGCTTCGCCCGGTAGCGGTTCACCTTGCGGACGCGCTTGCCGGCGCGTCTGCGCGGCCTTTTCTCGCCGCTGGGAGGAAGAGATGGCGGCTCCGGCAGCGGGCCCATGGTCGCAGCCACCAGGGCCATGCGTTCCTGGCGTGGGTCTGGCCGCGGCTCCGGTGGCGTGGGCACCACGGGCGTGCTCACGTCTGGCCAGTACTGCAGCACCTCTGGCCCGTTGGCGCACGCGTTGCAACGGCGAGCGCCGGTCCTGGCGTCGGGCTTCGCATAGGCGCTACCGGCAAGCAGGGCCTTGCAGCACCCACACACCTTTAGCTCGAGGCGGTCCATGCCGAGCGGTGGTGGCACGATGCGCCAGGTAGCGCAGCTGAACGGGTCCATTGGAGAAGTGAAACGGTGGTTATTACCGCACACAGTATAGACCAATCATTTTAATTCCGATTATTGGCCAATATGCCGCCTTCGCTACGCTCGGCAGCAAAATGTTGCTTTTGCCATTTCTGGGTTCCTTTCTGGGGGCCGCTTGCCGCCTTCGCTGCGCTCGGCAGCATATCGTATTTCAAGGGATTCGTACTTAGCGAATAAGCGTGACGATTTTTGTGACGGACAACGTCGTTCTGATTGACTCTTTAGACTAGCCGAGCGCCGCCGCTACGCGGCGGGGAATTTAAGTTGGTAGACGCTGCGCTCACTAAACTCGCTCCGCTATTGGGGCAGGCTGCCTACGCTTCGCTACGGCAGTAGTGGACCCGTTCCGCTCGCCTCGTCGGCTCGCTGCACTACTCTCAATGTCAGGTTAGTAATACAGCGGCCGGGGCGGGTCCTGCGGCCCCGCAATATCCTCAGTATGGTGGGGGTCGCCTTCGGCGACGGAGCCGCCTTCGCTGCGCTCGGCAGCTATTCGTACTTAGTGAGATTCGTACTTAGTGAATAAGCGTGACGATTTCTGTGACGGACAACGTCGTTCCGATTGACTCTTTAGATATGCTCCTGAACGAAAGTGTTGTCAGTCTACAGCGATATCAGGACTCTATAGTTTAAACAAACGTAAATAGAGGACCTCTGAACATCCTGAACGAAAGTGTTGAGCTGGAATTCATTATACAGTACATGTACAGTATAGCCCACAATGCTCCGGGGATTGCTCTCTCCAAAGCCTTCATTCATTCAGTACCGCAGTCCCATCAACACGAACATGAACATGGCCGCATCTTGTTTGGTGGTGTCTCTTTGTGATGCATCCGGTCGTCTGACCGACTAGTTTGCTTACACTGGATACGTGAGGATACGTCACGCTCTATCTGTAGAACCCTTGTTTCATACACCAGAACCGTGAGTGGCCGGTATATGTACATAGCACCAAGACCGTTATCGATCATGATAAAGCTTGATGGTGGTGTGGATGTGCAGTAAGAGCAACATAAGAGAAGGTTCGAGTCAGTTCTGTACGTACAGTACTGTACCATCATGAAATGCTTTCCTGCCACGAGGACCGAGATCAAACTTTGGGATCTGAGGCGCAGAAAAGTGTTCTTCTGGCTCCGCCTTGTTCAAAGTGCTCCACCTTGTACCCCAAAAATGTCATGGGATCAAACGCCCTCTCCATCTGCTGGAGCGCGCCTCACCAAGTACAGAACTCTGCCTGAGTACCGAACGCCTGATATATATAAGGGCTCTAGGTTTATAAAGTGATCTCAGCGTTACCATAAAAAAGGCTGTACTGAATTAGTTTAGTTTAGAAGGACTTTGAGGCTTGCTTTGTTAATCAAGCCCAAGCGAAGCCAGAAGTGCTGAATTGTTTCAGCGCTGACCTTTGACCAAACGTGTTCGCACCACATCAGTGCGGTTAGTAGCTCTAATTTGTAAGGACTATCTGCTCCCTCTCCTAGTTGATCTAGTGCATGCATCATCTTTTCAAAAAGCACATACCTTTTGATGAAGTAGATTATTCCATGGTCCATTGACTGAAAATGTGAAAGTGGAAAGGTATAGAAGACCGCACAGGCAATCAAAAGCGCGCCAATTTTCAACTGCACAGCTTAGTACCTCTGGCCAAACAAAGGTATCCTGGATTTTTACATCAGTACCTTTGCCCATCTCCGTTCGACCAGTCGTTGGACCTTGAAGTATTAGTTATATGAGGTTATGTATTGTATACCCGTTCGGTATTTAGGCAGATTTCTGTACAGTACGGTGGCCGGAATACACGTTGTCCATCTCCATGCACTTCTCAATTCGCACTCTGGCGATACGAAGGCTCTTCGCCTGTTGTCCGAGTCTCGTGAAGCCCCATGCGCCTCTATTGCGCGGCGCTGATTGCTGCAACCGCCTTGGCGACTGCCAACGCCTCGGCGACGGATTACTCACTCTTCACTGCCGCTGAGGACCCGACAGGTGTGCAGAATGACGTTTCTTTCCGGAGGTTCCTTCGGGCCGACGCTGCCGTGACGGAGAGTGATGAAGAGCGCGCCATCAGCCTCAACCCGCTGTCTGGCATGAAGAAGATCACCAACATCGTGGACAAGCAGAAGGCGGCCAACTGGCTCAAGAAGGGCAAAGTGGCGGACGACGTCTTCACCAAGATGAAGCTCAACAAGGTGGCGGGCGAGAAGCTGTTCGAGAACAAAAAGTTCCTCGCCTGGGTCAAGTACGTGGACGACTACAACATGAAGAATCCGGAGAAGGCGACGTCCATGATCCCGACGCTGACCAAGAACTTCGGCGACGACGTCGTGGCGCGGATGATCGAGGCCGCCACCAAGGTCGAGGGCACCAAGAGACTCGCGAATAGTCTGCAGACGCAGCAGATCAAGTACTGGCAGAATCTCGACATGTCGGTGGACGACGTCGTGCGAGCGCTGAAGCTGGACGGCAAGGTGGACGACATCCTCTCGGACCCCAACTTCCTGGTGCTCAACAAGTACCTCGTGGACTTCAACACGTGGAACCCTGGTAAGTCCACGACCATGACCGAGACGCTCACGAGGTTCTACGGCGACTTGCCTGTCGCCAAGATGCTGGCGACCGCTAGCAAGGTCGAGGGTACGAAGGACATGGCCAAGAGACTGCAGGTGCAGCAGTTTGACTCCTGGAAGCAGATGGGACTGGACAGCGACGACGTCTTCAAGATGATGCACCTGGATGAAGGAGTGGCAAACATGTTCGCCAACCCGGTGTTTAACACTTGGGTCAAGTACATGGACGACTTCAACGCCAACAACCCGACCAAGAAGACGACGGTACTGAAGACACTGCGCAGCCACTTCTCGGACAACACGCTCTCGCAGCTCATTATCGCGGCTCAGAAGGTCCCGAGCACGGAGAAGTTTGCTACTAAGTTGCAGAACCAGCAGATTAGGATCTGGCTGGATAGGAAGGAGCTCCCGGACAGCGTCTTTAAGTTGCTCCAGCTTGACAAGAACTTGGACGGTCTGCTGACGAACCCGCAGCTGAGCGTCTGGGTCAAGTACGCGTCGCAGTACAAGATGGAGAACCCGTTCACGACGCAGGCGACGTTGATCGGCACCTTCTCGGCTCACTTCAGCGACAAAGCCCTCACGAAAATGCTCCAGGCGGCCAAGAAGGTCCCGGAAACGAAGAAAATGGCCACGGACTTGGAGACGGCTCTGATCAAGAAGTGGAGGCTCATGCGCACGAATAGGGCGACGTAGTAATACCAACCAGTTTGGCAATAAACAACGCTAGCATTAATGGCCCGACCATCGATACAAACAGAGAAGGTTGCCCCGCTCGCTAATAGATTGATTGCACTTGTTGCACAGTTATCAAAGACAAAATCTTCAATTATCCAGAAGGCAATTGATAAATGTTAATACGTGGTAGGTTGGACAAATGAAGACGTCGTCAACAGATTTACCGTTCTTGAGCCAGCTAGAAAGTTTTTCCGTGGAAACTGTAGTCACCATGGCTTTGGCTTTCTCAACAATGGAAGCCGGAAGTCCTACGCTCTCTTCCTCCTCAGTGTTGTATTCTCCCAGGAACCTCCAGGTAGCCACAACGCTCCGACCTGCTGTGTGAGGACGCGTATAGTACGTGCGGCATGTATAACCAACCTGCCTAAAACTTCCGCCTACATCAAATAAGTAAGAGCAACTACATGTACATGAAATGTGAATATAAAGGTGCTGCCTCTTATTGCTAGCCTAAGTCTCTATCAAGACAACTATCATACTCATGAGAAAAACAATACACCGATTCTAAAAGGGGGTGTCTTTACGGTACGGGCATCTGAAGTGGAAGGTACTAAGAATGTTGTGTTAATAATCAATATTGTGAATTCCGGTCAAATTTGCCGATTCGTGTCGGTTTTCAATTGATCAATACAAACATCAAGTCATTTAGCGAATCGCCGGCCCACAAATATATGGATGGTTATGTGCCCCCCAATCCGTACTTGATAGGGACTCATGATTCATAGACGGGCCGACCATAGTCGACCCAAGTGCTTCTGGCTGATTCGCCGGCGGTTTGCCCCGATCGATTCAATCCGCCCGGAACACTCAGGACGAACCCCAACTTCCTCACGCCACCTCGGGCGACTCGACTTTAGCGCTAGGGCTGCTGGCCTCGGTTCCCTGTCGAAGATTGATATTCGTACCTAATTGACTATACGTGGGCAAAAGGTGTGGCAAATTTACAATTTACGATACTCAGGGAGACAGCAGAACCCGTAAAATACGTGAGCAAAAGGTGTAAATATATATATTGCGTTGTACAATCTCTATCGTTCCCGACAGAGAATTCTGGTACATTTACTATGGAGGATGCCATTCAGTGGTACCGTATAAATCCGTCGTTGTCTGTAGGTAGTATGTATTTGTGTGCATTTGAGACAACGGCAAACAAAATGTTACTTATCAACCATTTAGAGTTATCGAGATAATCGTCTTTAAAGTTGACCAATCTAATTTCGTTAATAACCGAACATCAAAAAATTTAAAATGAAAAACACTCGAAAGAAGCTGAAAAAAATCGTTTGCTTTTAACAACAGCTTTCTGATCATGTACGATACTAGTATACAAATTTTGACAAAATATTGAAGTCACAGTCAGTCAGAACGTGGCGTGATTTGGCCACCCCCAAAATGGAGATATGTTTTTCAGGTGATGACTACTCCACCAATTTTCAACATATTGGAGCGCTTAAAATTTGCGCTAGACACTGTTTTTTTGTTAAAGCCATTAAATCGCGATTCGTACTTAGGTTGATATATAACATTTTGTTTGCCATTGCCTCGTCAAATTTTGACGACGCCTGACCTAACATCCAAGCATGGAGAACCAGAAGCTCCCCTAATGCACGACATGAAGACTCTATTGTTGATAAGGATCACACGAAGAGGCTAACGACGAGGTCAAATGCGGGTTGGTTTAATGGACACACAATACCAGAATCCACAGGGGAAACGAGCTTTATTTTCATCATAGACATCACCACTTTTTTCATCGACTTAGCTTTGACCGTTGATAGAATGTACTTAGCACCGCACAGAGTATAATTTAGCTCGGGTGGGTGAGGGTACCCGAAATCGTCTGGCCGGGCGCCTTGGGTGGGTGCGGGTACCGGAGTTTCACTGATTGCGAGCGCTGGCACTTACACAAGCTCTGGTAGTACAGTACATGTAAGCCACGTGTTAACTCGTGATGCACCTTGAAATTCATGGCCCAAACCCAGGTTTGACTACGAGCAAAACGTTCTTATTTTTACCTCTTCTAAGGTTTGGTGTCAAATGTGAACAATTTTAAAGAAACTGTCCAATTTTACGGCGGCCTGGTGCTGACAAATTCAAACTGCAACCTGTTGAGGTGGTAGGTTACCCTTTCATTTGGGAGTATGGCGTCGAGCCCCTATCGCATTGCTAGGTCGTCTTCGTGGTCGCTTAAAAAAGATCGGAAAGTGTTTGATAGTTTAGCTCAGCGCATCTCAGCATTGTTTTTCGGTGTATATGATGAGAAGGGATCTGAAGCGTAAGATGATTCTGTTTGAACCAGTCGATGACGCGCTGCCTGATGCGAAGCTCACCCTTCGTTTGGGTACCCACATTCATCGGGAAAAAGGGTTTATCACAAACTGGTAACTAATTCTGTACTGTATGGTGCAAGACCTGCAGCATAAACGAAATACTTTACGGATAACTCGATTGAAGGTAATGACCCCACTACGGATGACCAGTTACATATAAAACTCAAACGATACCTCTATTTTGTTCACATAGTCAGCATCTTACGGTTTAAACGAAAAAAGCTTGCCGCCTTCGTGTCGTACGTGTTGCAGTACGTCGGCGTTCGGACTGTCAGTCGAGTCGAGCTTCAGCACCTTCTTGTAGATGTCATCGGAGGTCTTCTCTCCAGCCATCCAGTGGTTAAACTGAGTCGTCTGGAGATCCTTGGCCTTTTTCTCTGTACCCGGGACCTTCAGAATAATCGCCGCCAGTTTTTCGTCGCCGTAGCTCTTGGTGAGCGTCTGAATCATCGTCGTCTCTGCGAACGGGTACTCCTTGTTGAACGCCTTCATGTACTTGGTCCAAATATCCAACAGCGGACTGGCGAGGAGGTCGTCTCTAGCATCGTCAAGTTTCAGGCGCTTGAGCATGTTCAACGGGTGGTCCGGGTTGGATAGCCAATGTGTCACCACCTCGTCCTTGAACTTCGTGGCTCCGGGCCCGTCGTCGAGTGAAACCACGAGCTTGATGAGACCTTCTTCAGTGTATTTGTCTACGAAGGCTTCCGAGGCATACATAGCCTTCCTCGGATTCTTCTTGTTGTAAGCCGCCAGGTAGTTGGACCAGGTAGCAAACTGTTTTTTTTTTTGTTCAGAGGTCGGTCCTCTATTTACGTTTGTTCAAACTATAAAGTCATCGCTGTAGACTGAGCCTCATCGATAAATATTGCTGGGTTGGTTCATTTATGGCCATAATGTGTTCTTGCAAGTAATCTCATAGCTTGACCGGAACGATTCGCCCGAAGTTCGGTCATGAGTTGCACGGCCAGCTCCCCTCACCGATAGCGCTTTCCCGACCGCATTTGATGCTTTTTTTATGGTGGATCCCGGGGTAATCCAGGTCCCGGGGCGGGTCTGGTTGTGTGCTTGTCAGCCTCCCCTCCGGTGCCATAACGGCTAGAGTGGAATGGATGGCTAGCATATCGTTAGCATCGCGCCGAACTACAAACAATATTGCGGAATATCGGGCGCTCTAAGCTGGGTTAAGCCATGCTCTAGCGAGAAAGATGACAGGGATCCATGTTGTCGGAGACAGCGCAATGATCCTGGCACAACTGAGTCGACGCCGGCCTCCGAAGGCACCGCATCTACGGAATTTATATGCTCAATGCAGGGGCATAGCTGATCGAGTGCACGTCTGTACCTGGACTCACTATCTGAGAGCGTTCAACAAGGCTGCGGACAAACTGGCGAATATCGCTATGGATGATCGTAAGAGCCGCCAAATTTTCTTTCAGACCAACCATACCTGGTTTCCCCCTGGGCGGAAGTCTCTCGTCTATTAGACGGAGATTTAACCCATTGGGGAGATGCATATTTTCATGTAGGGGCGGAAGCGCACGATGCTGACGCTGAATAAGCGGAAGCGATAGAGGCGACACGAAGTGTAGCCCCTCCCTTCAGATGACGAGGTTTGGCATCTGCGGGGCTGGTCTTTAGTTGTCGTTAGCGGATAGTTGAGTGACAACAATGATACTCAATAAAAAAAAAGATTCGCCCGAAGTAAATAAGGTACTGCAATGGTAAACTTTGGCTTTTTGTCGCAATTTGAGCTTTGTATAGGAAGGTGGCTTTCGCGCTAGGTGGCTACTGCGTTAAATGCTTGACGCATAGTCTTCACAACTCAAACCGACTTAATCTCAGGCATGTCTTAAACCGAGAGAGAGACCGTAGAAAATAGAGTAAGCGCTGATTTAGTAGAAAAACCATTCGAGTTTTGGTGACCAGTCCGTTCAATTGAGCGAAACCTACTAAGAACTCCTGATGCACCGTTCTATATCTTTAAAGCACACGCACGCTTCCGCCCCTATCTTCTCATTCCGCAAGCCGCGCTGGTACTATCTTTGGCGCATCTGATGGTGATTCGCCTCAATTTCTGCGATAGGTTTTTATTTTAGATTTTTATAGCAATAATGCTACTCAGGAGCGCGCTGGTCGACTTAACTCAACTCGACCTGGCAAAGAGGCCCTAAAATATGTCAACCTAAAAAACTGCCAACACAAATCAATTTCAGGTCATGCAGAGAAAAAAAATCATCTGGTTTGTCAAACTTTCATTAACAAAAGGCGAGACGCTACCGCTCTGCCGACAGACCTAAGACAGCACCGACGAATGTACACATTTTATTACGATGACTCGGTTTCAGATGCACTTAGCCAATCATGATTAAATCGATCATCAGAATACCACCGGCCCCCCAAAATCCCTAAATGGTAAATAACACACGATAACCCGAGTCCACTCATCCGTGGAAACCGTAAACTCACAATTTTCAATGGACTGCTCACCGGATGTACAAAATTGCCTCGGAGACAGTCAAGTCATTATACGACAGAAGCAGAATCGACACCACTCGCAGCAGACAAGTAGCACTAACCTTAACAACGTCGGAGGGTCACTTCCACAAGGTGGTGGTTCAACGTGCCGATAGTGAATTACGCCAACAGCTTGATGAATGTACCAACGATAACAGATCAAAGTCTTCTAGATTGGCCTACCGCACAAGACTCAGGCGCTACTAGCGATGTAGTGATTAGCAGTCGTTAGATGCCTATGGTGTGGAGTGGTTGAGTCACTTTAGAAACGTTGTATATACTAAGACGTGGCTGTATGGTGCCCGCAAAAACACTAATTGTATAGCTAATTCTAGTGTTTGCAAACTGTTTGGTAGTATGCTGTGAATCTGGCTTACATGTTTGTGGAGTTTAACTGTTTATCTTAAACTAAAAAGAGTTGAGGCTCTTTTCACTTTGTCGAAGCTGACTTGCACGTAAAGGTCTTCTTCTTACGCCAAATATGACTCTTCAAACTAAGCAACGCCAGATTACTTGCTACGCCGTGGTGCGTACATGGATTGTGGACTCGAAATGGGTGCTACTTAATTGTGAGTACACTTCACTGATTTCTGAGTAATTCTACATGATGTTACTTAGGAAAGATACCACGCCCGGCATCGCCTTGGACCAGACCGGAGGAGGATACAGTGTGAATGCATCTGGGGAAGTGACGCATCGATCGACTTATGCGAACGTGAGTAACCTAATAGAGAATTCAAGCATAATCTAGCAGAAAACAAAATATAAGTTGTCCTAAAGGGTTTGTAGCACGTTTTTTGTGTTCGTGAATGGCATCCCAACAAGCAACATCTTTAGAGTTTAGACAATAGCTTCGAGTTGACGCAGCGCACGAGTTTAAATTTTCGGCGATGAAATTTCCTTCTCGAGCTCCACCGTAGCTCTTCTGCCCCAAAGTAGAGTGAACTCTCCTCCGCCTCCTCCGAGATGGTACTTCACACAAAAGCACAAGCGAGAGAAAAAAAGAACGGAGGCCATTTGGGTTTTGCTGAAGTTCTAAAACCACTCGCGGTTAGTACACCGGTAACGCGACCGCCTAGTTCATATACTTCTGCTTCGGATCCACGCTGCATTTACGACACGTGACTGTGAAAAATAGTGGATCGCTGGCACGGATTGCTCGTTCCATCGGGTGAGCCGGTTCCAGTGGAGAGAGTAACCTATGTATGATTTCGGCAGATCTGAGCACCCCTAGCAAATGTCTGAAATCGGAATTGGTTGCGTGGTGCAATAATCACTGAACGCACAGATTTGTCTATTAGGCACCTCACAAATGCATGAAACCCATGAGGCATTTACAGTACTTTCGGCTTGTTCGCCTTGTAGAACGCATTGTACAGGCGCCAAATCTGTGCGTCCGGGTTCGTCATCCAGGTCGCCTTCTCCATGTTGAGCATTTTCCAGATCTCCGCCGGCTTGACGCCATCCCGGAACCACTGCTTGAACTGCGCGGCCTGGAACTGCTTTGCCACCTTCTCCGTGTTCGGCACCTTCTTGGCAGCCTCGAGCATCTTGGCCAGGTCTTCTCTGCCGAAGAACTTGGTGAACGTTTGAATCATCGTCGTCCCCTTTCCAGGGTTCTTCGAGTTGAACAGAAGGGCGTAGCTGATCCACGTGCCCAAGTTCGGGTGGGTGAGGAGGTTGTCCACCTTTCTATTGAGTTTGAGCAGCTTGAACACATCGTCCGTCGATTTCACGCCCAGCCACTGGCTGAACTGCGCCTCTTGCAGGCGTGTAGCCATCTTCTCTGTGGCGGGGACCTTCTTCGCGGACGCCAGCATCCTGGCCAGTGGCTCGTCGCCGAAGAACTTGGTGAACGTCTGGATCATCGTCGTCTTCTGCTCCGGGTTTTTCGCGTTGAACCGACCCAAGTAGCCGATCCACGTGACCAGGGCCTGGTTGGTGAGCACCTTGTTGACGTCCTCATCGAGCTTGAGCAGCTTGAACAGGTCGTCACTCATGTATCCCTTACGCACCCACTCGTTGCCCATGGCCGTCTCCAGTTTGAGCCGCACCCACCTCATGCGTCGATTCCGGGGCTGAGCATTGAGGAAGAGCTTGGCGAGGCCGTCGTCGCCGTACCGAGCCGTCAGGACCGAGATCATGACCGAGTTGGCGTCCTTCTGCTCCAGCATCGTCACGTACTTGAACCACGAGTTGAGCTGCGGCGTCTGGAAGAGATCGTCCCCGGCCTTCTGCAGGTTCAGCATGTTCCGCAGTCTTGCCTTCGGCCTTCCAGTTCTCCCTCTGCTGCAACGCCAGCCTCGCCGCCACCCGCTTTTGACTGGGATTGTTCAGCGCGTACTCGAGTTTGTTCGCCAGCGCCAAGTCTCCGTAGCTCTTGGAGATGATCCCAGCCAATGACACCTTCTGGTCCGGGTTCTTCTTGTTGACCAGGTCGATGTACGTGCTCAAGGTCTTGAGCTTCGGGTTGCTGAGCATCGCGTCCAGGCCGCCGTCGAGCTTGAGCTTCTTGAAGATGTCGTCCACAGACTGCTTCCGCCAGAGCCAGTAGCGAGCCTGGACGCTGTCCGTGATCTTGGGAGCCGAGCGACTTGACCCATTTCGTGAACACCGCCATACTGGGAGGCGGCACAGGAAGCGCGCGCTCTTCAGTGTCCTTGACATCTCTCAGGACCCTCGTGGCAGTAGGGCCCTCGAATTGACCCGTTCGTGCGCCAACATCCCCACTTGCCAGCAACGCAGTGGCGACCAATAGCAGCAGGACAGTCAGGAAGCGCATGGTGGGTGACTAGAGAGAGCGAATTGCGAAGTGGCGGAAGGAGAGACAGAACGGTTGGTCGACTGCAGGCAGAGCTGGCAAGGCTTCGTGACGGGAAGCGTCGAAGCCATGTGGAGCCCGGCCAAGTGATAAAATCGCCGACGAACTCCGTTTTCTGCGCAGCCAATGGAAGCCCTCCAAAACCTGCACATCCAAAAGTATGCGCGCGTCACATCGATCGCGCAAATTTAGGGCTAGGCGTGCACAACGCCATCGCAATTTGTGGAGACCACAAAACCGTCTCCACAAATTGTGCGCCGCCGCAACCTAAATGAATGGTAAAGCAGATCCACCGCCGCTGTTAAACGTAGCGAAACTGTGGCAACAAAGCTGGTAGTGTGGCGACTTCTGTAGAGAACATGCCATGGCGACTCCAATGGGTCCACGAGGGCAGCACTTGAAAGGCGCCCGCGCTCCTTGTTCAGGATACGTAGTCGAAGAAGCAGCAGTAAACGCGTCGTGACGCGCCTACGCCGACGGCGCTCTGTTGCCAGAGCAATGATGGCCGACAGGTTCATCTTGGTATGGCTGGCTGCGAAACTCAACGCTACGATCCGAAATAAGTGCTCTCTAACATACAATTTTCTTATCATACTACAAATATTTTGGACTGCTTTGCGAGGGTTTTGGAGGGCTTTAACTAAAGCTCGCCACACATGACAATGGAACAGGGCGCACAATCTCTACTTAATTGGCTCTGAGATGAGGTACCTCCTACAACACTGTAAAATCGGCTGTGAAACACTGACAAATCGGTCGTTTGCACTGAGGGTTAGGTAGGTCGAAAACACTGAAGGAACGGCCCTCAACACTGAAAAGACGGCCTTCACCACTTAACGGATACGTTCTCAAAAAGGCGATAGTTTCTTCACTCAATTAGTTGTAGAATGAATAAGAAGAGCATAGTTTGACGTTGTCGAGCATCACGTTGGTGGTGAACTGCGCTGGAGTGGCCAGCGGCGTATAGTTCCCGCAGTGCTGGCAGAATCAGAAAAAATAGTGTAGCTCCTCGTTGTACGCGGCAGATGGGTGCTCTAGTCCGCCACACACGACTACCTAGGCAACGATTAATGTTGCGGTGTGGAGGTGTCACTTGGTGCATGATGGCGTGCTATCGGACGAAGTTCACCTGGCCGTGTACCTTAACACAGCCAACTTGCCGTGTTACCGTAACACGGTAAGTTGTCGGTACTCGACATTCGCTGTCGGTGGAGCTCAGCCGTCACCAGCTTCATCATGTCGACGTATTGACAGGAGTCGAGCCGAAAATTGAATAAAAAGAAGATGCAGTGACCTGCTTCAAGGGTGTTAATACTAAGTATGTAGTAATGCAAGCACTGTAGTGGAGTGACCGTGACTAGCATCGACGACGTTTGGTATGGTCGCAAGACTCTCGGCTAGTGGATCGCGTGAAGCTCCCAGTCGCGCCTTGGCTGTCCCTTGTCATTTGTCGGATAACCCAGTCACTGTGGGTCGCTGCAGAAAGCGTGGATCGGTGCGCACGAACTGGCACGTGTAGATGGGTAGATTGAGTTGACGAGAGCACGTTGGCTGCTTCGATTGCTTGTGTGACTGGGCCGTTTAAAACTGGTACACGAGGGCATCGTGTCGTGACAGGAACGGAGCTATAGCCGAGATAATCAGTCCCAGCGTGCTCAATGCTGCTCATATTCTCCACCAGGTAGTCAGTCACCCCTTCATTACTACTGGTACTCCGCTCCGATACTATAGACTGAAGAGGCAGCTGACTTCCTCGCTTCCGCTGCGATCGCTTATCACGGGATTTAAAGCGGGGTACAGGGGGCTTGAATCCAGGACAGGGAAGTTCGAGTAGCTTGGTGGCTTCAATAATGTGAGGGCACATGTTGAACTTGCTGTGAAACCTACATTGACATGCTCTTGACGTTGCGTCGACCAGCCAACCATTCGCTGGCATTTCTTCCCATTGCATCCTTAAAGTGTGAGCGGACTTGATCGGCAGAGCTACATCATCTGACACAAATTCACACTTCTTCTTCTTGTTTGATTTCTTCGATCTTCGGCTTGCAATCGTGACCCGACGGGGCGTTGTTGGTGGTGGATCAGATTGAGCTGGTAGGGGCACCGAGTCAGTCACACATGCTGCAGTCTGTGCCTCCGCAGATGGTGGAAGATGCAGGACGACCACAAGGAGCTGGCTTTGCGAGCCCACCGGAAGTAGAGCCGTTGCATGCAGCTGACCTCGCCTTTTAATTTTGTTGTAATGAGACTTCAGACGCCTAGAAGCTTCGGTAATACTCGAGAACGTTGCCTTTTTAGCGAGAAAACCAATGCGGGATCGATCAAGGAGATGAACCATATCAATAGGCATAGCATGCCTGGAGTTTTCGAGTTTTAGCGTCCGGTGGTACTGCTCGACGGGATTGTTTGTAGTTGGGTACCCGGGACGTGTGTGGAACGCCTGCCAGTTTGAGAACCGAGAATTATTGAGCCACTGGCGAATCAGCTTCGTAGATTTGGAGCGAAAGCGTGGGCAAGTTCGGCCGAGCGTTGTCCACTCCGCGATGACATGCTCTTTCTTGGTATCGAATTCAGATTGTGTTCGGCAGAAATGAAGGTCGTTCAGGCCACGAAATATGACTTCGCGCTTGGCTTTTGGGAGGCGCTTCGATACCTTCCAGGCGTGTTGACACACGTGGAACCAACACATCAATATCTTTGTTGATGGTAACTCATCAGCACACGCCTTGTACTGAGCCTTGTCGGCGTCGGTCATTACGAACTCAGGAGCAAATCTCACAGCAAATAGTTGCATAGTGACCCTCTTTAGATACGCTAGGCACCAAGCCACATCTTCCGCGCGGCGTTGAGAAGCACAGTAGTAAACCACAGGGAAAAAATGACCACAACTGTCCGAAATCCCGAGAATGAACACGTTATACTTCATCTTGACCATGTTGTGGGTGCTGTCAACATGGAGTATTGTGGTGCACCGAGGATCTTGCTGGACATTGATGTAGTTCGCCAACAATTCGAAACAAGTGAGGCCAATACGAAATGGAGACTCGTCTGAAGCGTCCCCGAGGTCAGGAACCCGGCGGCCTTCTTCTAACCTCGAATCACAGAAGACCAACAACTTCTCGCGAGATTGATCCACGTTTTCCATAAGCTCGAACATGGAGCTAGCACAAATATCGATGACAGGCTCCATCGAGTCGTTCTTGTTCTTTGCGCGCCACCGTTTTAGATATCCTTGCACCTGAGTCTCCAAGGGCGCTCGGCCCGGCAAAGCAGTGCTAAGATGTGTGAAGACCACATGCGGAGCTATACCGGGGCTCTGAAGTAGTATCTCGTGCACCAGCTCCTTCGCTTCGTCCGTTAGACCTCGAGTAGCTCTTGGAGAATCCCCGCTAGTGCCCAACATGGTGTGCTCTCCCTCTTGGACAATAGTTACGTAGTCGCTTGACTGACACAGGTTAATCTTGTACCGACAAGCACATTTTACACCGCTCAATCTGCACCTTGTCGAGGTGCATCTTGTTATAACAGTGCGCATCTTGTGGTCAGTGTAGGCGAGTTCGTAGCGGCCGACAAGCGCGTGTTGCATCGTGCAGTCGTATTGATCGTTCTTATGAGTTGCATGGGTTGGCAGGCTCTGTTTCACGTCAGCGTAGCTCTGACCCGTGTTATCAGCCGAGCTCCAGACATGCTTCCATTTAGGGCGGGACTGCCGATCGCACTGAGATGATTCTCCCCCAAGGGAGGCTCCTTCAAGGTCGCTCCGCTGCAGAATCGGATTTTATTAGAGAAGCTAACAGAATTCATTATAGCTGTCAGCACACTACCTCGGACTCAGTGGATGGATCGGACTCGGAGGTGCTAGAAGCTACGCTCGACTCGGACTGGCTGCTCGAATCAGAGGTATCCAGCGTAGATGTCTCCATGTACACTACTGCGGTTGAAGCGCGCTACGTTCTGCGGAAGGGAGGTGAGTGAGAGCGAAGTGGGCGGCCAAAGTCTCGAAAACGCACTGTGGTCACCGGAATAGACCCGGGAATAGCTCGCGACCCGTTCAAACTTAGCACCTTCTTGCCACTCTGGTACAATTATAAATGGCTCAGTGCCCTTCAGTGGTGAAGGCCGTTCTTTCGGTGTTTTAGACCTACCTAACCCTTCAGTGCAAAAGACCAATTTTTCAGTGTTGAAAGCCAATCCTACAGTGTTGACAGCCGTCACTCCTCTGAGATTTGCGATGCGACCACGATAGTGAGAGTTTTGGAGGGCTTCCAATCTCAAAGACGGATGCGAATCGCGATGGTGACTTGTCTCCAGTCGGGAGCGGTGAGAGGAGTGGTGCACGATGTAGGCAGGTCGACTCACCTCACACTTCTGACGTTGACCCGAGCACGGTTCCGATTGCAGCCTCGATCTCGACTGACCGCACGAACGTCCCATTATTGACAAAAAGTAAACTTACTCTGCCATACAAAGTTGAAGGCATTGCCTGGAGCACGTGATAGATGCTAGGATAGGGCTGACGCACACAACACGCTCTGAGGTATTGGTCATTGTGCGGAACTCGCAGTCGGTTCACAAGTTACTCCTGCATGTACCCACAACGGCGGAAAGTCTTGGAACTTTGCTCCTGCATTCTGTAGCAAATCGCACAAGGCCAATTGTATAGTGAAAAATCAAGTAATATGAATAACACGGCTGACGACATCCGGCTTCTTCCTCTGCCTTGCATATCTTGAAACTTGCCTACATCTCAGAAAGTGGCAGCATCCTTCCGCCGATGTCGGTACACTACATGTACTGTAGCTACTACGGGTAACCAACCTACTCTGGAGCGCGTATGGCTCAAGCCAACAAACGGCATGCAGTGTTCGCGGAGCTCGAGCTAATTTTAATACCCGACGAATCTGAAGCCATTCCAATCATCGTGGTTGCCATTTGAGATCCCCCACACACGCGCCCACGTCGCCTGCACAAAACGCGTCGTTCCTTTCCAGTTTCTTCCCGACTCAAACTCGACGAGCTGTGGCCGAAACCACCATATCGCACGAAGCTCGCCATGTTTTTCACGTTGCTCGCCACGTACTGTACGGTGCTACAGTTCAACATCTGTCTCGGCCAAGTTGAAGTGGCTGCATCCCATACAAACTCCAAGACACATTTACAAAAACGAAGTTAATTCGTCTTCGACTTGGGATTGGTCGATTATCCCCGCCGTTTCGGCCGCCAATCGGCGCGCGCTTGAGCCATTTCAAAGCCAAAAAGACGCGGGAAATAATGGCTGCAGCGGACGACGCGGCCGCGCAGCTCTGGGCGGCGGTCCGCGGCTTCTCGGACGCGGAGCTGGGGCGCGTGCAGCGTAGCATCCGCCAGTTCCTCTGCGCGCAGGACCCGCGGCCAGAATCCGCTGCAGATGCTGCCTCCAGCGCCCAGGACGCCGCCGTGGAGCTCCAGCTTGGCGCCAAGACGCAGCGCGTGCGCGCGGACGACTTCGTGCACGTGTTCCTGGACCACCTGCACGGCCAGGTGCAGCGGCACGCCGACGCGCGCGTCTCCAGCGACTCGGAGCCCGACCGAATGAGCATGGCTACTACACCCGAAAGCAACATGGCTATACTGCAGGACGAGGACCAGTTTCCGCAGTTGAAGCGCACGCCGAGCAGCGGACAAGTGGCTCCAGCCAAGACGCCCAAGAGGAGGATCACCACAACTCTCTTGACGCCCAAGGACTCGACGGTGGTGGCTCGACCAGTTCCTGTAGCCATTTCGTTCCCTCCTCTGGGGGCGTCGGAAGGCACGAGACCCCCGGCCTGGGCCAAGCAGTCGCTGCTGGAGAAGCGCATGGGTGCCGCTGCCCCCTCTTCCAGCTCTAGTTTCAGCTCCAACACACCTTCCACGCCGTCGGCTTGGGGGCCGAAGCCTTCAGCGTCAAAACCCACAGCGTGGGGCTCGAGTAATACTCCGAGAGGTGTAATGGCTACACCGGTGGTCAAGAAGATGACGCAGGTGGCTACAACCATTGTACCCAAGAAGAAGCTCAGCGTGGAGACGGTGAATCGACCTCAGCAGCTCTCGGTAAAGAAAAAGTCTCCGCCTCCGTCCAACCAGGTGAGCGATTCTCACTCGGACAGCCCGAAGAAGAGCAAACAGAACTTGACATCGACTTCAAACCAGCAGGAAGAGGCGGGCGCGCCCGTAATCGAGAAGAGCAGAAATGTAGCCATTTTGCCGGACCGTTCGTCGGACGACTTCAAGGTGAACAAGCAGGCGGCCAAGCTCTACGGGTTTCTCATCAGGGAGCGCTTCGTCAAGAGCACGAGCGCCGAGCTGCAGGTGCTCATCAGTCTGCTGTACAGAGCCGACTGCGCGGCCTGCAGTGACCAGCCGGAGTCTTCTTCCTGTAGCGACGCGTCGGAGTTCTGCTGGCGCGTTCACTGCCTCGACTTCGCGGAGATCGTCTTCTGCGAGATCGAGTCGGTGCTCGCTCACTTGGGTGCAGATCTGCTGGGACTAGTGAAGCACAGCTTGAGGGACGGCGAGGGCATCTGCGCGTCGATGCTGGAGCGTCTGGACGAAGTGTCGCGCCGGCGCGAGGAGTTCCGCGTGGCCGAGAGCGCGCGCGTGGGCTGCCAGCTGCCGATCGAGATGAAGGCGAGCGCGGTGCGGGACTTTGCCATCCCGTTCAACGAGGAGACCGACTCGCGTCTGCACTATCGGACACCAGAGGAGTCGCTGCTGTACACGAACCGCGAGAAGGTGCGCGACGGGTTCCTGGGCTTGTTGCGCCAGTTCCAGCAGAAGCAGCACAGCTTGGTCGGTATCGAGAACGCGGGAGTGGCGACGGCGGCCATTGCAGCGGCACGGGAGCTGCTGGCTGAGGTCTCGCCAGAGAACCGCTGGTGGTTCGCCAAGTTCTTCGTCCAGGAGCTGGTCCAGGTCGGCTCGAACCCATTTGGTGAGAGTGACAAGGACCTAGTGTTGAAGATCATGGCGGATAAGCTCGTTGTTAAGAACCCGGACCGACTGCGGAAGCTGCACCGCCGATTCTCGAGCCAGAAGCCGTCGAATAAGTCTCCTCAAGCGCAGGTTCATGCCACCGGGGGAAGCTCGAGCAACAACAAGAACAACGGTAAATTCAACAACAACAGCAGCAACAACAGTAACAGTAACAACTCGCTGCGGAAGACTCGACAGGACACGAGAGCTGCGACCAGCGAGGACGACGCGACCAAGAGCTTCACGGCCACGCTGGACCGCATGCGGAGCTTCTTCACGGACAACCAGCTCTTCTTCTTCCACTTCCTGCACAGCTGCGACAGCTACGAGTTCTCGGAGCTGGTCAAGCACCAGCTGGAGCGACAATTCTACTCCATCCGTGAGACTATTTCGCCCTCGGCTGACGCGCGCAAGGACTTCACGGAGGTGGTGCTGAGACTCAAGGTGGTGGCCAAGTTCCTCGGGTATCTCCGCTTCTCCCCGCAGTGGCAGGTAACGTGCTCGATCCGCCAGCTCTCCGCGCACAACGCCGCGTTCAAAGCTGTCGAGCGCGAGGGGATCAGCACGTTGGAAGCGGCTCGTGACTCGAGTCTGGACGTCAAGAGGCTGCTGGAAGAGAGCATCCTCGAGTCTTCGATCTCCAAGTGCGTCCCGTGGCTCTGCGACTACCTCTCGATGCTCTCGCTGGACAAGCTCTCGTTCGGCACGACGTACTTCAAGCAGCTTGTCGTGCTGCTGCATCACCTGCACCGTTCCCCGCGCTTGAGCGCTCTGGGCGAGACGGGACTCTACGTGGCGCTGCAGATCGAGCGCATCTTCCGCGTACTCAAGCTCGACGCCGGGTTCCTGCACGGCGAGGACTATCAGTCCCGAGACTTGCTGCCGTCCTCTCGTGTGCGCGTGGCGCTGGAGAGTGAGGACGACACGTCCTCCGAGGCCGGAGCTGGGGAAGATCATCTGCCCTTCTTGTACAGCCAAGTGTTCGTCCAGAGCTGCGTGAGCGAGCTGGAAGACCTTCGAGGCTTCATCCAGACGCGCGCGCAGCCGACGCCACGCAGGAAGCTGTCGATCGGCTCGGGATCGATGACAACCAACGGCCACCCAGTGACGCCCATGCGCAAGCTGCGGCCGCTGCAGGTTGTGATTGAGGACGGTGACACTTCCTCCTCCTTCGGTTCAAAGCACGACGACGTCGTACGCGCTGCTAGTCCAGGGGTGAAGGCGCCTGCGTCTGGTGGGTTTCCGAGTACTTTCCCGCCAGTGCAGGAGGAGAACGACGAGCTGTCCGAGGCTGTATTCAAGGTGCACCCCAAGCTGAAGGCGGTCGTGGAGTTTGTGGTCGGCTCTGTGACAACGGACGTCTGTGAGCACGTGATGGCTCATGTGGTCACGCCACGAGCTGATGAACTGGTTGATGGCTGTGCGTCGGAGAGCGGACTGCTCACAGTCGGGCGCAGTCCGGCAGCGGCTGGGGACGACGCGGCTCTCGCTGCTCGGGCGTCGTTCCAGATGATGATCACGTCCAAGACGCGCCACGAGGCGAACTCTGCGGTTGTATCTTCGCTGCAAGAAGCTCTGCGGCTTGGAGAGGAGCGCGTGAGTGCGGCAGTCCCCCCGTTCCTGCCCCCGTCGTCGCACCCAACGCTGACCAACGCGATCGTGTCTGTGGCGCTGCAACGCACTCGCGGCGCGTTGAAGACGCTCGTCCCCAAGAGCTGCCAGTCGGTGTTTGTCAAGTGCGTGGCCTTCCGGAACAAGAGCCTGCTCAAGGATCTCGGCGCTGGGTCCAAGGTGGCCGCTGTTGCCCTCCCGTCTTCTGCTGCTGGCGCAGTAGCCCAACAGAAGAGTGCGGACCAAGCTGCAGTCCAAGAAGACGCACAGCGACGCGAAGAAGAACGGCGCTATCGAGAACTGAGACGATGTAGTGCTGCGATATTCAAGAACGCCAGCCTCAAGAGTGCCAGTCTTGCTGCGTGGGAGCACCAGGCCGCCGGTCTTTCACAGTGTTTGGGCGAATTCACTACCTCACTGAGGGTGTGTGTGGAATCCGGCGACGTGAGTCGATCTACGACATCTCCACTGAGGGGTAATGCGCTGGTGCTGTGGGATTTAACGTGGCGTGCCGTGACCTCCTGCCTCAAGCTTTGGGGCTCGTCGCTGGATGTGTTTGCTAGGTGTGAGCTGGCTTCGATGAACGAGGCGCGCGTACAGACCGTCGAGAAGATGTTCAGCGAGTTTGTGGCGAGCTTCACGACGTTGCTCCTCGTGGTAGTGCGCTGCAGTGGGGAAGGGGCGGATTGTTCTCGATTGCAGTCTCTGCTGACGTCCGTGTTGGACTCCGTAGTGGGTCTGCCGAGCCGCGCTGAGCATGCCGAAGTAGTCGAGCGATTCGCTGTCCAGGCTCGCTCTCAGTTCATCGCAGAGCTGCGGTCGTGTATCCAAGAGGGTGACAACCAGCAGCTAAGACTGGAGCTGGACTGGGACCGATGGACAGAGCCACGGAGAGCCGCACGCAAGGGTGCACTCACACTGGAAGCCAAGTCTCGACAGGATGGATGGAACGCCGTCACACCATCATCAATTGCAACGACGGCAGCGTAAATTTACTGTACATGTAGGCTAGAGAACGAATACGTGTAAACAATTTTGAAGCATTTGTGAAAACCGACGTCGCTCTGAATCATTATTCAGCTCTAATGAGTGAGGGTCATCGATAGCTTGGTGCTTACTAACGTTAATTGCCTAAGCTTAGGTCTTGATCTCCCTGAGATGGAACTTGTTGTAGTCCTTCATGTACTTGTCCCACAGCTTCCAGTTGGCATCGGTCTTCTCCTTGACATTCATCAGCCTTACGTCCGTGAACTTGGTGAACGTCGTGAAGAGCGGGCTGGCTAGGAGGTCGTCGTCGCCCGCCTTGTCTGACAAATCCGGACCGAGTCTTCACACTGTTGAACCTGGATAACTTGTCAAGGTTCAACAGTGTGAAGACTCGGTCCGGATTTTCCCTGCCGCTTAGCCAGTGCTGGATCTGCGCAGTCTCCAGACTCGAGGCGATGCTCTTGGTGGTCTCCACCTTCTTGGCCGCGTCGAGCATCTTGGCCAAGCCTTCATCGCCGTAGTGCGTAGTTAACGTTGCGACCAGATGAACTTGGTGTTTGAACGTCTCGAGCTGCGGGCTGCTGAGGAGGTCATCTCCGGCCTTGTCAAGCTTCAGCAGGACGAATAAATCGTCCGTGGACTTCCCTCCAGCCATCCAGTGATGGAACTGCTCGGCTTGCACCGATTTGGCGATAGCCGACGAACTCTTGGCCTTCAACGCCGCCTCAACGATCCTCGACGTCCCCGTACTTAGCGGCATCATCAATGAAGCCCATGTTGACACCGAACATTCTCTCTTCCTCCTCAGAGACAGCAACGATCTGAGTCCGTAGGAACCTCGCAGTGGAGACGCCGTTACGATGGACGACACCTGGAAGTTTGGAGGTTCTCAACTTGAACCCCGACGAGGTCGAGGCGGCGTCAGAGCTTGCAATGAGAACTGCAGCAACAATCTAAAGAGTCAATCGGAACGACGTTGTCCGTCACAGAAATCGTCACGCTTATTCACTAAGTACGAATAGCTGCCGAGCGCAGCGAAGGCGGCTCCGTCGCCGAAGGCGACCCCCACCATACTGAGGATATTGCGGGGCCGCTGGACCCGCCCCGGCCGCTGTATTACTAACCTAACATTGAGAGTAGTGCAGCGAGCCGACGAGGCGAGCGGAACGGGTCCACTACTGCCGTAGCGAAGCGTAGGCAGCCTGCCCCAATAGCGGAGCGAGTTTAGCGAGCCCAGCGTCTACCAACTCAAATTCCCCGCCGCGTAGCGGCGGCGCTCGGCTTGTTACGAGGTACAGTACTGGACACGCATCTTCCATGTGACGGAAGCTGGGTGCTGGTGCTATTAATAAGAGGTGAGAACTCTCCATGATCTCAAAATATTGCCGGTACTGTGCATGTGGCAACCTGAAGTTTATTTTCCAATCTGGCTGCTAAGTGTCCGCACCGGTAAAGCTAAACCCAAAGCTAAATCTGAGTAAACCTATACCCGCTTCATGTATGGCAGGTCGAATTTGGCATCAGCCAACTGTAAAAGGTACATGCTAAAGTGTCTTGGACTTTGTATGACCCACCAGCCCGGATATGCCAAATTTGGCATCAGATTTACTGGCGGCCTAATCACCTATACAAAAACCAAGTCGTTGTTTCAGATGGTTTCACCAGCTAAATTGCCATAGGGAAGCGAGATTTGGTTTTGGAATTTAGCATTACCGGTGGGGACACAAGTAATCGTTGGTGGGAAACAGAACTTGAAATTGTTGGCTATTATGTATAATATTTGCTTTTTACCTTAACATTTCAATTAGGAAATTTGTGTTTCACATTGCAATAATGAGCCGCGAGCACCGTGCGTCTCCTTCCCTTTCTGCTGCCTCCTGCTCGTCCTCTTCTCCTTCTCACCCCTCCTCTGTTCTCTTGACTCCTTCCCCTTACCAGGCGACAAGGAGCGCAAGCACTCGAGGAAGTCCTCGTCCTCCTCGAGCCGCAGGTCCAGCAGCTGCAAGGAGGAGGACGACCGCTCGTCTCGACACAAAAGTCACAAAAGCAGCCGCCACGAAAAAGAGCACACCAAATTGCCCAAAGGCGCAAAAAAGGTCACCGACGAGGACTATTTTTTGCGCCAGACGGAATTTCGCGTCTGGCTGGCCCAATCAAAGTGCGTGCAAATGTATTTGCATACGACGAGAAGAATATTGTTTTTTTCTGATCATTCTCGTTTCTTGTTTATTATTATTCATATACAGGGGCAAATATGTGGACGATCTGTCCACCGACGAAGCAATGGAGCTGTTCACCGACGAGTTCGCCAAGAAGTGGAACCGCGGCAAGCTGGCCAAAATGTTCTACGAGGGGCTGCCCGAGTCCGTCGTGGAGCAGACGAAGCGCACTCGCCATCGCTGGGGATTCGTGGCTAACCTCGGGGAGAAGGAGAAATTTGAGCTCGCAACGGCCAAGGACTCGGTCGGCGTGGCCACGAGGAAGGAGAATCTGCTGAGCTCTGGAAAAACGAGGGAGAGCAAGGGCCCGTCGAGCTACGAGGAAAGCAGGAGCAAGCATGATAAACGCAGAGAGAAGGAGGAAGATCAAGAGGACGACAGGGAGGAAGACAGAAAGCGGAGGAAACTGGAGCGCAGAAGAGAACGCGAGTACCGTGACACGGTCATGGAGGAGCTGGCGCCGAAGGCAACAGGCAGAGAGGCGCAGATTGAGAAGAGGCGCCAGCTGGGGCAGAAGCTGCACGGTGCCGCGCGAGACCGAGAGGATGCGCGTGACGGACTGGATCTCAGTGAAGATTTTCTCATGGGGGGAGGCCGTGGAGCGGGTGATGACGACTTGAAGCGCCGGATGGCTCAGTGTGATTCGGCACGGCGTCGCAAGCAGGAGGAGCAGCAGGAAAAGCTCGCGGAACTGAAGGTACGGGGAAGTTATTGCTATTGGATGCTGTCGAGTGTGGCTAATAGGTGGCGTTTATACTTGCCGATTGGGTTTGCAGGCCAAGGAGTCCGCGCGAATGGACAAGTTTCTGGAAGATATGGGGCTCGCTGGACCTAACGCTAACGGAGGCAAGCCCATGATGATTCCTCCACGTGGCTAGATACCCCAAGCTGATGGGAGGCAAGGTTTCGGTACACGACAACGCTATCGACTCTGAAGACAGAAAATGGAAGTTACAACGAGAGTTTAAACGGTTTGGTAACGCGGGGCTCAAATCCGTGGCTGGCTATTCTATTCCGACGAGCTTATTAGAATATGCAAGTCAATGCTAATAATTTGGCTCGCAATGTGCACGCAGTAATGTTGTGGGTTTCTCGTAGTGTTTGCACAAAATACCAACTGTATAGCTAACACTGGCGTTTGCAATCTGTTTGTCAGTGTATAGTGAATATGCATGTGCAGTTTTTAGTCACCGGAAGCGGGTTTACATCAGTAACGATATGCTCTAGCGTGGTGCGTGCTTGGAATAGAAATTTGACAACCAATAACAGTTTGCTTGACGAACCATGATTTGAACGCTTCATGTAATGATATAATTGCAAACATACAAACGCGTTTGCAAAGAGCACTTACAGTGCGTGTATTATGAAATCACTAACGCGTTTGTGAAGTACACCAGTTACTCGCAATTGTGAGGTGAAAGCTACTGTGCGAGAAGCCAAGCGCAGTGCATCGAATTCTGCCGACTTCCAAACAAAAGCGGTTGCAAAAAGAATAGTCTCGTATTCGAGTTCGCAAGTACTAGGATTCTGTGGGGCCCAAAGCTTCGCTTCTTCACAGCAGCTATCATTCGGATCGACCAGTTGCCATGCCGTGTTAGCGGCATCAGTAACAGTGACTGCGAGTTTGCATTGTCAGCTCGCTCTCTAGAGCGGATCTAGCTGGCTTCAGCTGGAAGTAAAATAACATGCCATTTTCCTGTAAACTGACACCACACTATACAAGAATTAAGTCAATATTTTGCTCCCGTTCCAACCCAAATAATTTAAACGGGATTATATAAACAGGTTTGACACATTCCCGCATCCAGTGTGCTGTACGAGCCTCGTGCAGACCACGTACTGCACGGTACCTCTCATGTAAGTACAGTACATGATCTCTCGAAATTCCAGTGCCGAGGGTTTCTGTACTTACCGGGATTGTACCGCCGTCACGTAATGAGTGACGCAAACTACTTTACAGTACCGTATGTTTGTATTTTTTTATTTCAACTTTTACAGCCCCCCACCCCTCCCTCCTCAGTATCCATACCTCTCTCCTTTTGGATCCCAGCGTTTTCCCGCAAAACCTCGAAAACATAAAAGTAAATACCTTCAATGTTGACATCGGGGAGCCTCGAACTACCTGTACATCGGACAGATTAAGAAACTCTCGTGGATGCTCGAGCGTTGACACTCGGTCCAGGATCAACTCCATCTATCCGAAATGGGTCTTTCGTCACGCGTTCTTAGAAGGTGAAGGTCTTGAACCCCATCGTCTATACACAGGCACCGCTCTATAACTAACACTAGCGTTTCCGCCTTGTTTGCTATTGATTGCAGCTAAGGTTAACTTGTTCGTAAAGTCAGACGATTTTCATTCGTCCATCATGCAGCCACTCGGAAAATGTAAAAGCTGACTTGCACGAGGACCGAATCTGCTCTTCTTAAAAAATATTTATATATCTAATACGCCTTACGGCCAGACCTCGGAAAATACAGAATTGCAAAAGTTCGGTCTCCATAATAATCATTTCAATATATCGTTCACCAATAATATGTATTCATTTCAATTATTTATATAGGGAGAATCACGTTAACCTTGGTTTTTGTAAAGACAAACATTTTACTGAGAATTGGGCTTAAATAATAATAATTTTAATACGACTGGCAACCAATAATACATATTTCCGTAGAAAAATACAGTAATTGCAATGGAATAATTATTTTCCGAGGTCTGCTTACGGGTACTTGAAAGTTCGATTAGACAGCCCGGTACCGCGTGCAGTTTCCTTGAAGGGCTTTTGGTGTTAACGTAGACTTATACTACTTAGAGCAGCAAACAACGGACGCGTTTGCAATATATACATATCGTTGGTGTATTGTCAAAAGCTCGAGCATGTTTGCCGAGTACGCTATTCTGCAGCATGTACGTCATGCGTGTGAACTACTCATGCAAGATTCACAAGCGGATCAGCTTTATCGCGCTTGACGAACAGCCTATCCAGCACAAGATCACGATCTGCACCAAGTGCGTTGAATACCCAGAAGACTGTTCAGAGCCAAGCTGTTGGTTATGAGGCCTACAACGAGTTTTTGACCGCCTTGCGGTCAGGTATGGAACTATATAATAACTTTGTGGCGGTAGCACAAATACGTTTAGCCCAACTGACCGGGGGATCTTGCCTTTAACTACGGCTGCAACACGTCAATTTTCATCTTCTATGATCAAGGAGAAGTGGGCATAATACTCGGTCGGCTTCACCTCGATACACGTACAGGCATAGCGCCGCTATCGATCTATTCTCTAAGCGGGTAAGCGTCATTTCTTATCAGACCATCAGTTTAATACATTCGGTACATTTTAATATGGACTAGAGTATCCAAAGTCTCATGGTATTACCGGTATAAAGCAGCGCAGCGTCCGGATCGATGCTTTTAACAAGTTTTCGGATTTGGAATAAAACTTAAGCCAAAACAAATTGCGCAGTTTAATTCACACCAAACCATTACGATGCATACTTTGCACACTTCGGTACTGTGCGACGTTGGGGCCCTAGCAACCTGCGGAATCCTTAACGAAGTGCGCACAGCGCGACAGTAGTGTGAGCAGTGTCTGGACGTCGCACCACAGTAGTATGCGTAGTGTTTTCTGGACGTCGCATCATATTGAGCTGCTGTAAGTACCAGTAGAGAGACTGAATAGTCTATGGTGGTGCACTTTAAAATGTTTGCTGCAGCAAGAACCTACGCAGAGCAATATGAACGCATAACGCTGCGAAATTAGCGCCTCAAGCCAATTTGCGCCGCGTACTTCATAACTGCGGTGACGTGTAAACTGCATATGTAGTTAGTAAAAAGAAGTAGGTGCAGTTTGCGAAAAAGTCTCGTCAGATGACATCATACTGGGTTGCAACAGCTCAAGCACCATTAAATAGACCTTGACAGTTTTCCTTCCTGATCGTGGGGGAGCAGAAAAAAGTTAATAACAGAAGTAGCGATAACAATATCAGTAGCAAAGTCATTCATTAATAGCGGTGGGGTAGTTGCAGTGATAGCGGGCAGTGAGGCGGACAGTTCAAATAGCAATAAACCGAGTAAGAAATATAATACTTCATCTGGATATTATTTACGCAGCAATACAAGTCACGCACACTATTTGGAAAAGAGGCGAGTGATTTACAAGGGTCTAGAGGACGATAAGAAGTTTTCATAATCAGTAATGTGTGGACTGCATCGTTTTCACCATGGTGGACGAGGATATTCAGACGGCATCTACTTGTAAATTTAGTCTGAGCAAGCCATGAGATGCCCCGTGATATTATGCAGCAAGTCAAGCAGCGTGAAGTAGAATTTGGCAGTCTTTCTCCGGCAATGAAGAAGAAAGCAGGGGAAATATCATTACAATGCCTATTTCAATGCTGAAATCGTAGTTGTAGCGTAAATAACAACGGTAGCGGTAGTGGCAGCAGATATTAAACAGTCGCAGTAGCGATAGCAGCAGGCAGACATGAACTAGTAATTCGCAGTTCGAAGAACTGTCGTTAGGCGGCCCAGGCGAGTTTGTCATCGAGTGACATTCTCGCGACATCCACCGCAGGCCAGTGTCTCATCAAGCGACGTTCTCGCGACATCCACGACAGGTCAGCATGTATCATCGAGCGACATTCTCGCGACAACCACCGCCTCGGCGGCACATTCGCCTGACTCGAATTTGCAGTTTCGAAGGAGCGGTGTATCATTTGAAGTATGATACCAGGGCAGATGCTGCGGCTGCGAGGCAGGCGCAGGAGATGCTACCGATATGCAGTAAAAGAGATTTCTAACCCAGATATAATAAATAATGCTATTTAAAAAAATGCTGTTATCCTAGTCTTATCAACATTAATTTTAATACCGTAGTGTGAAAATTAAAATATCGTGTGTGTAGTATGAACCATTTCACGTATAGTACTCACAAAATAGTGATAATGATAATAACAGTTACCAGTGCAAACTCGGCGCGTCCTAACCATTATAGTAACAAAAAACGCGAAACTGTTCGGTGTGTTTACCCCGCTTAGAGACCCGCACGCGAAGCGCGCCCCAGTTTAAATTTGTTTAAAACAAATTTTGTACAACTCGTAAAATTCACTATTGAAACTCGATAAATTATTTTATGTCCTGTTTTCCTAAAATATTATATTGCAAAGGTATATCATGTTAAAAAGTATGTCGTTCTACAATTTTACCGAATGACTTTCCCGTATTTTGTGTGAAGCAACGCTTCCAATGGAAGTGGCGTTCACCGTTGGAACTTCCCCCGGGTGAACATTGAGGAATCTGGGCCAAACGCAGGTGCCAGCAAGGGGCCAGCGTCGATAACGTCTATTTCGATGGAGCGAACACCGAGGCAAAAATAGGGGAGCTGGCAGCGTGGTCGGGTAATGGGTGCAGGCAGCAACGCGCAAATGCGCAATGTTGCCGTGGCCATTCGGGTGGACCTCGAGCTCGAGCTCATGAGCTTTTCGTTGGGCAGAAAGAAGATCGCATCCTGTCGCTTGAGAATGGACCACAAGTTATCGATCGCCCAAATCAGGCCTGCCGGTCTTCTACACTGCAAAGGGATCTGGGGGAGCTCCGGCCTGTCCAAGGCGGCAGCACTGAATTTCGTGCGTAGGGGGAAATGCCGAGCGAAGCCAAGCAACTCGAGCAAGTCGATCGTGGCGCGAGACCATCGTCGTTTGGTCGCCACGCGCAAAGAGCCGGACGCCCATGCAGAAACGAAACGCTCAGCTCCCGCTTATTTTAGCAAAGGCAACTTTCGTTCGCAGCACGTCCGACAACAAGCGGCTTTGCGTCCCATCGCAGGCAAGCCGCGTCTGCCGCTGCTGACTGTCGCAGTGCCCCAAGTGTTCACCACGAAGCAGCGCTCGAGGCGCAGGCATGCAAGTGTATCAACGCGGCGAGCACCTGGCAGCGATGACCACGTGTTTCCCAGCACAGTCTGTAACCGGGGGCCGGTGGCCATCACTAGCGGCTCGCTTCCCGCCTCTATTCGAAGAAACGCTTCTCGATCGTATCTCGACCAATAGCTGGGGAGGGCGGACTTATCCGAGCGCGGCGGTGCCAAACCAAGCCGCTCGCGGTTTCGTCTTCCGAAGCCATGTCCAGCAAGGACCCACCACTGTCAACTTAAGCGGGAGCTGGCTATGGGGGTAGGTGGAGTTCAGTTTCTGGGCTGCCCGTTCTGATTGGCCGACGGGACGGGAGTCAGAGGAGGGGGGCGACCATGTGATGGTCTCGTTGCCCCGCGCGTGCGCACTCAACCCCACACAACCAAACAGGCGTTTGGCGTCTCGAGTGCGCACTCGGTGTCGACCATCACTCTTGCAGCCCGCCCGCAGGCAAGCAGTACGTACAGGCAGGCAAGGCAGCAAGCAAGGACTCGAGCCTCTAGACTGCCATGGCCACGACGCCCGGCGGCAAGATGGACCGCCGCCGCGCCGGCTCCAACTACTTCCAGCTGGACGCGGACCGCAAGCGCAACACGTCGGCCAACCGCAGCCACCTGAACCACGGCGACGGCCGCGGCACGTTCGGCGACCGCCTCAGCATGATGGACGTCGTGCCCCCCGCGGGCGGCAGCGCCATGCGCGGCGGCGGCCTCGAGGGCGACTTCGCGGACGAGGTGTCCATCGACTTCTGCTGCGAGGTGCTGTACAACAAGTTCGGCTTCCAGTCCGGCTCGGTGGACAACCAGCGCGAGCACGTGCTGCTGCTGCTGGCCAACGCCAAGGCGCGCTCCAAGCCGCAGGACCCTCCGGGCCACCACGTGCTCTCGCTGCACAAGAAGCTCATGAGCAACTACACGGACTGGTGCCAGTTCATCGGCGCCCAGAGCGTCACGTACACGGGCCAGCCGCAGGGCGACCTCAAGAACCCGCTGCACATGGACATCATGCTGTTCCTGCTGCTGTGGGGCGAGGCCGGCAACCTGCGCCACATGCCCGAGTGCCTTTGCTACCTGTACCACCAGGCGCTGTGCATGCTCAACCAGGACTTCCTCGGCCAGCAAAAGGTGCCCGAGGGATGGTACCTGCGGCAGGTCGTGCGCCCCATCTGGAAGGAGGCCAGCAACATGCAGCGCAAGAACAGCCTCGGCAAGAACCTCGAGCACACGCAGGTGCGCAACTACGACGACATCAACGAGTACTTCTGGAAGAAGTACTGCCTCAACATCGACATCACGCAGATCGGAGAGGAGCTCACCAAGAAGCACACCAAGACGTACTACGAGCACCGCAGTATCTTCACGCTCGTGCTCAACTACTACCGCATCTTCCAGTTCAACATGATGTTCATGATGGTGCTCATGGCGATTGGCTTCATCTCGGCCATCTCGCCCAGCGGTGGTCAGCAGTGGTTCGCTCAGTTCGGCTCCATGGGCCAGGTCGTCGAGCCCTACCAGCAGCAGGATGTCAAGCTCACCTACGTCGGTATTGTGTTCGCGCTCTCGTCTATGGGTTTCTGTAAGACTGTGCTCGAAGCCTGCCACGGCTGGCACTTGCTGACGGCCAACGAGTCGTCGCAGACGTCGTCGCGCTCGTTCAACTACGGTGGTGCTCTGGTTGTGCGCATGCTCTGGAACGGTGTCTTCGCTGGTATCTTCGGTCTGATGATCTACACTCCGTTGATCACGAGCAAGAACACAGAGCTGCTGGACAAGGCCGCGATGGCGTCGGCCGCCTACATCCTGCCTGGCGCGATCATCATGACCATCCAAGCCTTTGCGCCGTCGATGATCAACAAGACGTTCGCTGCCAAGTTCATTCGTGAGGGCGAGACGTGCTACGTTGGACGTAACATGGCGCCACCGCTGAGCTACCAGATCAAGTACATCACCTACTGGCTCATCCTGTGGGCTCTCAAGGCGTACATTTCGTACTTTATCCTCGTGCGCCCGCTGATTCTGCCGTCGCTCGCCATTTACGAGATGGAGCTGGAGTACGGCAGCAACGTGGTGTCGTTCCACAATTTCGGTGTCATCGCTGCGCTGTGGCTGCCGGTGATTTTCATCTTCAACTACGACACTCAGATTTACTTCACCGTGTTCCAGGCTACGCTTGGTGGCATCCAGGGTCTCATCATGAAGACCGGTGAAATCCACGGCATCAAGGAGATCACCAAGGCCTTCCGTGTGGCGCCTCAGCTGTTCGATCAAAAGGTGGTGACCAGCCTCGCTCGCTCGAACGATGCCGCCGCCGATGGTTCCGCTGCTGCGTACCAGTCGCAGATGATGCTCCGTTTCGTCGTCGTGTGGAACGAGATCGTGAACTCTTTCCGCGAGGGCGACCTGGTGGACGACAAGGAAGCCGCCATCCTGCAGTACGACATCCAGAGCTCTGGAGATGTGTTCGAGCCGGTGTTCCTGTCGGCAGGTAAGCTGGTGGAAGCCCTCGACTACACGGTCAAGCTGGCTAAGGAAGGCAAGGGCGATTCCCAACTGCAGGTGTACATGGTGCAGAAGGACTGCCTCTCTGCTGTGCGCAGCTTCTTCACAGCCAGTATGTACGTGATGGAGGCACTTCTCGGAAGCGACGATGCTGATATCCTGGACGCACTCCGCCAAATGGAGACGATCGCTGCGAACGGCAGCTTCATGAGTACCTTTGACGCCAAGAGCCTGGTGCAGCTGCGAACTGTGTCGATGGAATTCTTGGAGGCTGTGATGGATCTCCCCGACCCGGACGCTCAGTCGTCGCACCTGACGACGTCTCGTGTGCACACCATGGGCGTCGTCCGCAACTTCGTGACTAAGATGGAGAACCTGCTTAACGCCATTCGCATCCTTGCCAACCGACCGGAGCTAGCCGCCAAGTTCAGCAACTCCAAGTTCTGTTCAAGTGCGAACGGCTACGTGTTTGCTGCTCGTGGTCTGGTGAACCTCTTCCACAACGACACTGCTATGGGTGCTGCAACGCGCGCCTATCTGCTGATGTCGCTTGAGAAGGCGGACGCGATGCCGCGTGTACCTGAAGCCCAGCGTCGTCTTGGTTTCTTCATGAAGTCGCTTGTGATGGAGATCCCGCAGCTGATGTCGGTGAAGGAAATGCACTCGTTCTCTGTCGTGACGCCGTTCTACAGTGAAAGTGTGCTGATTTCTCTGGCGGAGCTGAACGATCCCCTGGTGAACCACCCTGTTTTCGAGAAGGTCGAAGAGAAGGGCAAGAACATTACGATTCTGACGTATCTGATCACGATTCACCCAGAGGAGTGGGAGAATTTCTTGGAGCGTATTGATGTGAGTTCTGCTGAGGAAGCACAGGCTAACTATCCGCTGGAAATCCGTCTCTGGGCTTCCTACCGTGGTCAGACGCTTGCGCGTACTGTGCAGGGTATGATGCTGTACGAAGACGCCATCAAGATCCTACATTGGCTGGAGATTGGTTCGAGCCCTGGCAAGACTGCGGAGCAGAAGCAAGCTCAACTGGAGGACATGGTGCGCCTCAAATTCTCGTACATTTGCGCTTGTCAAGTGTATGGTAAGCATCGCAAGGAGGGCAAGGCCCAAGCTGACGACATTGACTACCTTCTGAAGACGTACCCGAACCTGCGTGTCGCCTATGTCGACACAATTGTGAGTGACGGTGGCAAGCAGTTCGACACTGTGCTGATCAAGAGTGAAGGCAATGAAATCGCGGAGGTGTACCGTTACGAGCTGCCTGGCGACCCGATTCTTGGTGAAGGTAAGCCCGAAAACCAGAACAACGCACTTCCGTTCACGCGCGGCGAGTACTTGCAGACCATCGATATGAACCAGCAGCACTACTTCGAGGAGTGTCTGAAGATGCCGCAGCTTTTGGTGACCGCTGACCTTCACCCTTCGAAGAAGCCAGTCTCGATTATTGGTATGCGTGAGCACATTTTCACGGGTAACGCTTCGTCGCTGTCGAAGTTCAAGTCGTGGCAGGAGCTGGTGTTCGTGACGCTGTCCCAGCGTGTGCTGGCTGACCCGCTGTACGTCCGTATGCACTACGGTCACCCCGATATCTTCGACAAGATTATTGCGATGCCTCGTGGTGGTGTGTCGAAGGCTAGTAAGGGTATCAACTTGTCTGAAGATGTGTTCGCCGGATTTAACTCTACGCTTCGTGGTGGAGTTGTGACGCACGTGGAGTTCATGCAGTGTGGCAAGGGTCGTGATGTGGCGCTTTCCCAGATTTCCATGTTCGAGGGTAAGCTGGCTAACGGTGCCGGTGAAACTTCTCTCGCTCGTGAGGCTCACCGCATGGGCCAGTTTATGGATTTCTTCCGCTTGAACTCGATGTACTACTCGCACACGGGTTTCTACTTCGCTACGTGGATGACGATTGTGACGACGTTCGTGTACATGTACTGCAAGGTGTACTTGGCTCTTGCCGGCGTCCAGCAGCAAATTGTGTACAGCATGAACTCGACTGCTGTGATTACCGACAACATTGAGAACAACTTCGACGAGCGTGTGTTCAAGGACCTGAAGGCAGTGTTGAACACGCAGTTCTACATCCAGGCTGGTACCTTCTTGATGCTTCCGCTGATGTGCGTGTACTTCGGCGAAGGTGGATTCGTGCGCGGTATGACGCGATTCATCGATATGATCATCACACTCGGCCCCGCTTTCTTCGTGTTCCAAGTTGGTACAACGATGCACTACTTCGACAACAACATTGTGCACGGTGGTGCCAAGTACCAGGCCACGGGTCGTGGTTTCAAGATTTCTCGCGAAACGCTGGTGTTGCTATACAAAGCGTATGCAAGCTCACATTATCGAAAAGCTTGGGAGCTAATCGGTTTGTGTCTTGTGTACTTGGCTTTTGGTAACTTCTACATCTGTCAGACCGACGCGTCTGCCAACGACAACACTTTCGCGTCTGACTACTGTGAGACTGCCCAGGCTTACGGTGTGCAAACGTTCTCGGTGTGGTTCATCTCAATTCTGTGGGTGGTCGGCCCCTTCATGTTCAACAGTGACGGTCTCGACTTCAGGAAAACCAAGGTGGACGTGAAGCAGTGGTGCATGTGGATGTTTGCCCCGGAAGACTACAAGGATGATGATCCGGCGAACAAGGGTGGCTGGGTAGGCTGGTGGAAGGATGACCTGGAGCAGCTGCACAACTCTAACATGATCTCGCGTGTCACGGTTATTGTGCGTGAAAGCCGACACTTCCTGCTCATGTTCTACGTGGCAACCCTCGAGACATCTGACATCATGTACGTCGGATACTCGCTTGGAGCTGCAATTGCTACCGTCGTTCTTCTTGGCGTGTTCCACGGCGTTGGTATGGGAATGCGGTCCATGAGTCCGGTTACTCGTGCGGTCATCTACTTCGTTACCATGGCCGGTCTGGTCACGGCTTACTTCCTGGCCGCGTGGATCGTGATGGACTGGAAATTCAAGTACTCGTTGTCGCTCTTCTTCGCGTATGTCGCTGCGCTTTACGGCATCAATGAGTGCTTCCGCATGTGGAGCTTCCCGAACTCGTCGATTGCTGGCATCCCGGTGTTCCAGCAGCTGCAGTTCCTCTTCGATTTCATTTTCTGCACGGGTATGATCATCCCGCTGGTCGTCATGTCCTGCATCCCGTTCTTGAACATCATCCAGACGCGTATGATGTACAACGAGGGTTTCTCCAAGGTCATGTCCGCCTCATCGCAGTACGCGTTCTCATTGGCTGCTTTCATGGGCATTCTGGGCGGTGTCGGCGTTGGTTGGCTGTTCAACCTTCTCTCGACGTTGGAACAGTCTGCAAGCTTTGCCAGTTACGTGGTGACGTACGACGGTGTGCTCAATGGCAATGTCGGCGACGGCACCACCACGTACATGCTGTACGGTGCGTGCTTCGTTGGTACCATCATCTCTAGCTTCCTGAACTTCTTCCTTGGCCGTCGCCTTGCCATCGTTGCTGGTGGCCTGTTCAGCACCCTTGGTATGGTGGCTGTCAGTGCGAACGATAACCTGCGCAAGACCCTGCTCATGCCTGGTATCGGTCTGCTCGGCGCGTCGTGTGGTATTCTGCTGCCCTCGCTGGCCATCTACATTTTCGAGATCTCCACCAAGGAGATGCGTGGTAAGGCCATGCTGCTGCTGGGTATGGGCTTCATCGCCGGCAGTTTGCTTGGTGGAATTTTCGCGACTGTGAACCAGTTGGGGTGGATCTGGCAGACGTTCGCTGCCTGCATCGTCCTCGCGCTGGTCACTCCAGTTGTCAACGTATTCCCGGAAAGTCCGTACTGGGTGCTGGAGCGCAAGGGCTGGGAAGCGTGCGAGGCTTGCCTCGTTATCCTGCGTCGTAAGCCTGATGTGCAGGATGAACTCAAGATTATGCGTGAAGAGGAAACCTCGGACGATAGCGGCTCGGGTCCTTTCAAGTTCTTGATCGGCCTCTTCCTGATGCTCGTGTCCTCGCTGACGACCGGCTTCCTCAATGCCTTCATCAGCTATAAGGGAGCCAGCGATTACACGGACCAGGAACAGCTCTTCGTCAACGCCATGGCGCTGCAGATCTCCGGTGCCGTCATCGCTTTCTTCTTCATCGACAAGCTGGACCACAAGTCCGTCCTGTTCGGCACGCTCATCCCTGTCGCTATCTGCGCTGGTGTGCTGGGCTTCAACGAGACATCTCAGTTCTTGGCCAACACGGAAGGCTCGGGCTTGTACGTGAGTCTCGTGGTCATGCTCATGTACTTCTTTATGGGTCTGGGTACGAGTTCAGCCCCGTGGTCGGCCTGTGTCGGTATGTTCAACACACGCGGCCGGGCGTCTTCGACGACGATGCTGTTCGCCATCTTCTTCTTGGCCGACTTGGGATACGTGTACATGCACACACATGACACGATGATGGAGAAGGAGTACCTATATCTGTACGCTATCGCAGGCTTCAGCGTGGTCGCCCTTGTACTTATCCTGGGCGCAGGCACCAAGAGGAACGGCGTCATCTGTACCAAGGCTGAAGCTGAGCGTGATCGTGATCGCGCGGCTCGCATGCGTGCCGAGCGCGCAAGTCGCAACACGCGGACTCCTGGCAACCCGCGCCAGCGGAACATCAGCCGTGTGCGGTCCAAGTCCAACGCCGGCGGCCAGCGTGGCAACGCTACGCCCGGCGGCTACGCGATGTACGAGACCCCCTCCAACGCTGCGCCGCCCCTCATGCACGCGCGCCCGTAGAGGGACAAGCAATTACTCGAGCTCAAGTGGCTTGTGTCTTCAGGCTGTCCATAGTGTCATGGTTTGGTTTGTACATTCATTTTTGCCTCAAATACAGACTTGCGTCAAATTTTACATTGATAAATTATCAATGATAATCGCCCGCCCTCGATGCTTTCAATGAACGGCATGTATGATGCACTCAACGACATCCTCATGAGGGCATGTCCACGAGCACAAGGGTTGCCCCACGGGGGGGGGGGGGGCTGTCACCGCATCACACAGGATAGTTAATTACTGTCGCAAAGTCGACATTCTAAAACAAAAGGCCAAATCGGTTTGCTTTTGTTCGGTTACAACATCTTAGGGCTGGAACGAGAAAAGTTTGCCGGAGTACTTGTACTAGTATTCCTTGTCGTAAGGCAAAGTGCCAATTTAGTGGCCTCGGCGGACCACCGGCACAAAAGTAGCAATAACTCCGGAAGGAATGGTCGGATTGACACGTTCCTGGTGCCATCGTAAAGAGGAGACGCCAGCGGATTTTTGAGATTTTTTGTGACCTCAGCTAGACACGTAGGCGAGACCTAGCTAACGGGCAACGCGTGGCATCCATTTCGTGGTGGTGCCAGTTTAGTGGCCCTGTAACACTTGAGTTCAGTATGAGGGGCTATCAGACAAAACACTCCCGAGTCATGCGAGGGTTAGGCGAATACGTTCCTTCCCTACGTCATATTTAGTGAAGCTGACGATTTAGTCGAGTCTATTAACTCATACAGTGCTCCTACTACACCCATACTTCAAACACGGGAGGCGGCGCAGTCTGCTTTCGCTTGAGGGCCCTCCCGCCTTGCTTGCCTTTGGTGCGTTTATTCGAAGCCTCTTCCTCTAGAAGCTGCCGCGTCAGGATACGGCCGCCGGTCTTCTTTCGCTGCCTCTTTCTCGCTTTGTTCGCACGCGCAGGCAAAATGAGGATCTCCCGTCTGACTGTCTCGGAGACTTGAACCCACGCGGCATCACGGTACGAGGCGGGCAAGCCGTTCTGCTCAAAGTTGGCCAACTTCGCGTGCATGTTCACTCGAGACAGAGGATAGATCCCGCAACTGCGGAACCCAGCCGACATGTTGCTGCCCAGACGGAGCTCGTTCCATGCCAATGCCGCTAATCCCAACGCTGTCTGCTTGTCGATGCTTGCGTCTCCGATGCTGGGGATCGAGATGTCCACGAGCATCTTGAGGCTGTTCTTGAACGAAGAGAAGACCGCCACATCTAGCGGCTGCAGCAGATGTGTTCCGTTTGGTGGGAGGCACACCAAAATGACCCCAAAGCGCTCAGCTTCCTCGACGATCGGCACGGAAATGTGGGACGCGCATCCGTCCATTACGAGTAGGAGGGGCCGTTGAATAGGAGTAGGTACGGCTTCAGCAAAGAACCGCAGCCATCGTGCAAACAGCGTAGCCGTCATGAATGCTTTCTCGGTAGTAGTCACACCTGCGCCGGGGATCTGTTCGTCTTCTTACTCGTCGCCTTCATCTCGGCGCCGGCGAGGACTTGTAGGACAGCCGCGTCACGATCGGCTTCACTGTAGTTACCGCGCTGCTTGCCCATTCTGCAGAAGGGTGCTGAGGGCGGCGTGGTGGTGGTGGCTTGGTGGAAATTTGAGTGAGGCCAGATCGATGGCGGGAAAACGGACGGTTGGCGCGGATATCAAGTCCTTCAGGTTTTCACTCAAAACCATGTGTTTGCTTTTTATCAAATAACAACGAGTATAGGATGGCTACATTAATCGTATTGGCCAAAAACGATGGAGCTACTAAATTGGCCCAATCTACTAAATTGGCACTTTGCCTTACGCGTTGTAGTACGCACGCCAAACGTCAGCGTTCGGGCTGTCGGTCGAGTCCAGCTTCAAAACCTTCATGTAGATGTCGTCTGGGGTCTTCTTTTCGGCCATCCACTGCTTAAACTGAGCGGTCTGCAGGTTCTTCCGTCTCCGGGACCTTTGTGCCGGCTTGAAGCATCGTCGCCAGCTTCTCGTCGCCGTAGCTCTTGGTGAACGTCCGGATCATCGTCGTCTCTGCGAACGGGTACTCCTTGTTGAACGCCTTCATATATTTGGTCCACACACTCAGTAGCGGGCACTTGAGCAGGCCGTCTTCAGGCTCATCAAGTTTTAGGCGCTTGAATATGTTCCAGCCAGCTCTTGACTAGTTGATCCTTGAAGTTCGTGGCTCCAGGACCGTCGTCGACCGCAGCCAGGAGCTTGATGAAACCCTCTTCGCCGTAATTTCGTTTGAAGGCGTCCGGGATAGAAATTGCCTTCTTCGGATTCTTTTTGTTGTAAGCCGCCAGGTAGTTGGACCAGGTAGCAAGCAAGCTGGGGGCTATCAAAAAGCGCGTCAGTCGCCTTGTCGAGCTTCTGCACCGCCAATATCTCAACGGGCCTGAAGTCACGCTGGAGCCAGCGACTTCTTTGGGCAGCCTCCAGCGCTGTGGTGACTTGCTTGCTCTTGGGGTTATTCATTGCCGCGGCTATCGTCTTTGAGTCGGTATCACCGCCCAAGCGGGCTGTCAGTGCCCCGACAATGCTTTCGTCGACGTCTTCTGTACTCACCTTCCTCACGTACCTGGCCCACGCGTTCCATTCCCCGCTCGCCAGAAGATTGTTGGAGATGACCAAGGCGAGGGTCAGCAGGGAGTCGCCAATGAACTGGATCAAGTGCCAGGGTGCCGTTGTATACTGCGAGCGGTGGCGCGCAGTCTGGACCACGACAAAGAGCTGGAGCAGAGGGCGGTCGCGTATAGCAATGCCAACAACTGCGTGGATCCGGCCACGGCCACGGGCACCACATCAGTTGCCATGTTCACCGACAACACTGCTAAAACCGTGCCTCCTAATTAGTTCTTTGGCTAGGGCGACAAGCGCAACGAGCCTGTTTCGCATTGAGGTGGTAGCGTTTTATTCAGGTCAGAGGCAGTTCAGTTCATGCTCAGTTCATGCACAAAAACTTCGCCACATATGATGCCTGTGACGCGATTATAAAAAAGCAATCACAAGCATGGCTAGTCGCGACGAACAGATCATGTGGCCTCGTATGGCTTCTGAGCCATGTTAACTTGCCATCAATATCAAAAAAGTCGCATCCTCTCATTAGGACGGTAGCAGAATTCTATCGTAATTTTCGGAGTGATGGAATCGCAATCTGGTGATTTACTCTCTGCTTCTTCTCACTTCAGCATACGCAAGCAAGTGAGCAAGTAACGTGTCCTGTCCTCTCCTTCCAATCGACTCCTGCTACGATGATGCTTGGTGGCGCCGCCCGTGGAGCCCGTAGCTCGACCGATGCGCGCCGCAGAGTGACTACGGGCTTCCAGCGTGGTCGCGTGGGTGTCCGTAGCGCGATGAAAGTCGGAAAAAGGTCTGGTGTGATGCGTATCCAGACGCTGAGGGCTCCAATTCGCAAAGTTGCCCTGTATACCAAGAATATGGGCAAGTGCAAGCCTCCAGCTACGCCTAATCCGGGTAGCCCAGTGCTGACTACACTAAAACAAAATGCTGCTGCTGAGAAGACAGGCGAATATCGCGTTTTCGCGATAGTTGATCGCAAGAAATCCGACCGAGGTGTTTTGTATCGAGTTCAGTGGTGTGATCGTGAGGACGGATTTAGATGGGACGATGCCTGGGAGGCCGGCTGGAGTTTGCGAGAGGATGGTTTCATGGAGGCATGCGCCGTGGTTGATGCATGGAAGGCCTCCAGCAATGCCAATTTCTACAAGTTTTGCAGAAACAACGGTCATGTGCATTACATCGGTGCTTCTCCGCAGGGTATGTGTGCTTTCTACGCTATCGGGCTTGCTGCGGATCTCTTAGGCAACACTGGTTGGCACACCTCCGATGTAGTTAGCAAATTCAAGGAACATTGTGCAGCGCGAGGCAGACCGATTTCGCCAAGGGGGATCACGTACGGTGAATTAAGGTTCTACGTAAAGTTCGCGAATGACAAGGTGCCCGTACAATGCAAGCAAATAAGTACCCGGACGTTGGATGCGAACCTTCTTGGTGGAGTTAGCGGATCAAGTACGGTGCAAAAGCTGATTGACTTGGCGCTTCACGACGGGATTTATTTATGTGCTGGGTACAGTTCGCTCCGAGTTAGCCACTGTCTAGTGATTCGAGTCTCCGAAGGCGAAAAGTTTGTCAGTGACGATACTACGTTCAACCAGGGCATTCAACAGTGTGATCTGGAGTGGCTGTATGGGATTTCGTTTCTGCGCAAGGTTGAGCTCTATTCTGCTGATTCGGCTTAAGGGATTGAAGTAATTCCACGACGACCGCTACGTGTTTCTATTGGTACTTCATGTATATCTGCCTCCATTCAATTTTAAGCTTTACAGCCAATACAACCATAAACCGACCTCATTATTATTCCGTTTAATTATCCATCGCCTTATAATTAAAGCTCACAGGCAACGCTCTCCAAATGTTCTTTATTTAGCTCATACAATTTCATTTATATCGCAGCTATAAAAAAACAACGTAGATAGGTTGCAGTCAATCCTCAACGTGCATATCCTATCTTACCATCTGTCTGACCATCTATCTTTAAGTAAGGGCTTGCTCCCTTTCATTGTTGCGCGGTGAATCGCTTCATCCTCACAACTCGTTCAGCCACAGCACTAGCAGGATACCATGCGCGTACACGAAGCCGTTTGGCGCTATGCAACCTCCGCAGACAATGACCTTGAGCAAGATTATCCTGAGCAGCGCCTTCAACTCCGCGAAGAGGACCGTCGCCGTCGGGATTCAAGTTGGCTTCGTGGTAGCGGAGGCAAAAGGCTCAGGCGTGCATGGCTAGCACTACAGCGCAGCGAAAGACAGCGGCTAATGGATGCAACTTCTGACCCCACCTTTCCAGAAGGAACCGATGGCATTTTGGACGAACGTACCCGCACGGGCAGACAAACACGGCTCCCTCGAACAAGAAACTAGCCACGCTTGCCGAACCAAGAACCAGTGGCGGATCCAACTCCACGAGATCGCATTCGAGATACCATCGGGGACGCTGTTGTTGAAAACAACATGCCGAGATTAGCGCGCGTGAGGACCAGTGTGGAGGTTTTGAACTCGGCACGTGTCAACTTTTTTAGAGTGGTTGAGCAGGAAGCGTTGGTCGTGTTGCAAGCTGAATACAATCAAGGCAGTCTTAGCGGCTCCCTCGACTCAGTGATCAAGAGTGTTGAAGCTGCTGTTCAACTTACAAGATTCTACGACACATCTGATACCCCGCTAAGGGCCCTCGAATCGTTGGCGCGGCGACTGGCACACATCTTTGCATGCGTTCGGGGAACGACCGCGTTCGAGCCAGATCCGAATGATGATCTGCCCTCACGATCTTTTTCAAACGCGCGAGTTATCAGAGCTCGTGTAGTGTTCACGGACGCGTTGGCAAACCTCTCGGGCGATCCGCAATTTGCACACCGAGTTCACGAATTTGACCCCCCACTTCTACCACCGTTCTATAGATGCTTCGGTAGTATCGCTAGAGAGGCGGATTCACGCAACATTGAGTAGTCAGTCCTGCGAGCTTGCGATCTTTGCAAGAACACGTATATTCAAATGCATATTGATTGATTTTATCGCCCTGTATATTCAAATGCATATTGATTGATTTTATCGCCCTGCCTCGTTTCGATATGTCTTGTTCCCCATTACGCGCTTCCTCCTTCGACACTGCTCCCGCTGCTTCCGATCGCATCCTCAATGACGTCGCCAAACGGTTCAGCTTCGTGAAAGCGCTGTAGTGTTGACATCTGGATCGGACGCGACAAATTTCGCTGAGGTAACACCAAACGTCTTCTATCATCCCGCAGGCAATTAAACTCTCCTCCATCACTGGACCGTTCACTTGGTGTAGGCGCAATATCAGGGAGGGCAACAGGCCGCGGTAGACGGATGGGTGGTCGTGCTGGGTGGCGCGCTCGACCAAACTCAATATCGCTCTTTAGGTTGGCATATCTCCGCGCTAACTTCTCTATGCCGGCCACGAAGTCCGGAAGGTTGGTGTGAGTACCAGGAAACACAGCGTTCATCTCCCGGTTGAAGCGCTCAAGGGGATTGTTCGTTCTGCTTACAGCGTCACGTGTGAAAGGTTCGACGTTCCACAACTTGGGCGGGAATTTGACGATCCATGTCCGGTGAAAGTATCCCCAAAATGACGCCCACTTAGACGCTGAATACGTGATTTCAGCGGACTCACATTTAGCCTTGATCTGGTTCGTGACCCACTGGACACCTTGCTTCTCCACCTTCTCCTGGGGGATGACTGTCAGCATATCCAACACGCCACTCCTCATAGCAATTTTGCACTCACGATCTTGTATCCGGTACTTCTTCATACGTCTTCTACATGCCTGTTTAAAGTGAAATAGGCAGCCAATCGTGGCTGCATCCGGGAAAAAGTCACCAACTGCGCGAATTAGGCCGGCCTCGAAGTCGCAATACACAAATTCCGGGTCCATTGCGTCGTCGGTGGCGTCTAAAACATGACGAACAGCATTGAAGTACACTGTGTACTTTTTGGAAGTCGCCAACACATACGCGCATGGATAATAACCTTTTGTAGGCCTGTCGTAGGTTGTGAACACGATGCACTGCTTGAACTTGGGCGGAACACATCGAAAGGTTCCATCCACGAAGAGAGAGGGCTTCTTCTGCTTCAACATGTTCAACAGGACGGGGTGACCCCAACTCAAGATTCGTTCACGGGTCTTACTGGACTTGTCAAAGTAGGAGTAGTGGAACAGCAAAAAATTGGTGTCGGTGGCCAACCCGCTGTCACTCAGCACTTGAGGCCATGGCGAGACTTCGATCTGACCGTAGATGGAGCCACCGAACTCCTCCGCCCTCACGCGGTTAACGCGTCGAATGACATACTCTCTTGACAAACCAACCACAGCCACACTGGCGTCGGTACTTCCGTAGAACTGGGCCCGAACGAGATCCCAAATGGCTGATCGACTGATAGTCATTGATATAGCCATACGATCGACTTCACGTTTCATCTCTTCTGTCACATCTCGCTCGATGCTGGGGGTATGTGCCGTATCAGCGCTTGCGGAACGCCCGCACGTGTGCGGCACAAAGTTCACATAGCTTTGAAGCCTAAAGACGAACTCGCAGGCGCCCTTGCATGGTAGGCGATAGTGACTGCATCTGTAAGTCACCTTCGTTCGGTACTTGTTGGCCCTCGCGTACTTGTATCCGCCAATCCATCTTGTAGTTTGACCCGTGCGCCGACGCGGCTGCATACCACCGTTATTCACCTCCCTCAACTCGTACGCCGTTCGTTCATCAACTTGAACAACCTGGTCGGTCATGGCGTCGTCACCAAAGTCGAATTCGTAGTCTTCGTCGTAGCTGAATGCTTCACCACCGGAATCACCACTGTGCGTTTCTCGCGCTGTAGTGTCGCCGTTGTTTGCAGTGTCGAATTTATTCAGCAAAAATGCCAAGCTGAACTTGGATGGCGCAGCTAATACACCGAGCGAAGTCGGAGCTGTGAACGTTGTACTAACCGGCGTTATTTCAGGCGGAGATTGAGATGGCGAGATGTTTTGCTCTGTAACACGATACAGCGAATAACACAGAATTAGGGCGTAGACATAGACAACGTGAAGGTTTGGATCGACCTACCGCTACTGGCTTCCAAAGTAGGTTGGGCTAGGCGCTGGCTTCGCCGCAGCGGACGGTCTGGTCGACGTGATGTGCGTGATCCACGCGAGCGACGACCCGCCATTCTGGAGATCTACTTGTCTGTTTGTTTGCGAAGTTGATAATGACGAGAACAGCTCCATGCAATGGAGTCCCCTCGTATCAAAAACGTAACGGACACAACCATAACGGACGATGAAAAGGCGTTCGCTGTGATTTTTGCTTACTTAAGTATTCCACAGTTCCCATGGTACACTGTGACTGCATAATTGCTCCGTGCAATTACACACGACAGATGCGTAACATACACGTATATATGGGACCCTATGGTCAACCATGGGGTTCAATCATATGAAGATTTGAGCATGTGTGTTAACATGATCTAGGCTGAACTGATCTGCATATGAACTGTTTTGCGCTCTTCCATTGAGGTACATTGGTGTCTGTTAACTTCTTTGGCTATTGACATCCTACGACCTTGAAAAGCGCAACGAGCCTGGCGACAGTCGCGCGAACAAACTGTCGGCCGCCTTGTCCGCATTTAGTAGAGTCAAGGCCTCACGTACGCTTGTTCCTTTGTTCTCCATGTTCTTGAGCAGCCATGGCACTTTCAGGTTGTAAATGAACTCGTCTGCGGTGCTCAGCAGGTTGAGTCCCTTCTCTTCGCCCTCTTCAGGTGTACAACAGCCGAGGTCGTGTGAGTTCGCAATAGCCTATTAGTGGGGATGGCCTCGCCCACTGGAAATAGGGGGCGTGATTAACTTGGAAGCGGCGTGTGCACTTGCAACGCGGACTGCGGTCACCAGCGTAATGTACTGGACACGCATCGTGGGCTGGTCGAGGCTCAAGTGAGAATTGAGAAGTGCTGGCATACAGGCGTACAGTAGTGTTGTCGCTGGAATAATGAAAAGAGGTGGGATTCAGTAAAAACAAGTGAGGTCATAGAAATCCCTGACAACGCTCAATCACTCTGATCACCTGGAAATTTGATCACCGTTTGAAAGCATAACATGTAAATTGGGACGCAAGTGGGTTTTTAGGCGGAGCTGATAGGCACGGACAATTGCGAGTAGGCAGGGGGTGGATAACTCGTAAGTCTTTGAGCTAATATTGCTCTCCTAGGCAAAGTTGTAACTGGGCGCGGCGTAAACTAAAACTTATGATACACGCTTGAAAGGCGTGTATTAATACATGTACATGTATGAGATCTATTGACCAAGAAGTAGTCGGGCTACAAACATAGTGGTGGCTGACGTTCTGTAGAAGACCGAGTACATGTAGCAACCATGCAAGCATGCTTGAAAGTACCGACTAGAATTCAACTTGACAATGCAAACGTGCAGTTCGGAGGTCGCTGTGGTACTTGTACGTGATCACCAGTGCTTCTAAATTTTAAAATTATAATACGGATTACAGTATAACTCGCAGGGATTTGCGTCGGTGCTGGAATCTCACTCTGACTTTACTGGGCAACATACTAGTTATGTTCCTGCAAGCATGTCGCAAATGCTTCCGGGATCACTACGCACCAAGTGATCACCGACTTGTCCGGGGACAAGCCCTTCACTTTCCAATTCGTATGTACACGAGAAACGACGCTGCAGAAGTACTTCTAAAGCTGTCAAGTAACTATCGGTACATGCATGCGTGTCCTGTTGTTTGGGTGGAGCTGCTCTGGTCAGTAGTGTGGATGCTTTCTCATGGCGCACTTCAACCCATCACCGCCTCTGAGTCACACCGAAGCAAGCATGCCCCAAGACAAAAAGGTGGCAGTGGAGTAATGCTAGTGTACCTCGCAAACATGGTACCGGTAGTGTTTTCCGCAGCACTAACTGTAAGTGCTGTTAGCAAGCGCGTTTGTATGTTGCGCATTATCACTTGCGTTCAAATTAATGACCCCTCAAGCGTATTGATACATCTATCTTCCATGTATACGCATAGCCAGAGAAAACTGGTAAAAGGATATCATTATTTTAGTGTAGCGACGAAGAACTTTTCGTATCCAGCCAGCTTTCAGTACGAAAATAAAAAAAAAAACGATGCCTCAAGCTGATTCCCCGCAATCATTTTAGCGAGATTTACTAAATACAGTGAATCAGGGCGGCGTCGTTACGAAGATATTTTTTCGTACCTTTTTTTGAAAAAATGTTTCAAACCAAAACAAACCAGTCGAAGGTAGTGCCGGTAATAAAAAAATGCATACAAAATGCAATGACTCCACAAGCGACTCTAGACTCGGCTTTCTTAAAAAAAAACTTTAGCAATAGTGAACCTTAGCCGATATGACAGGGTACAGAACCTATGAAAATTTCATATTTAATACTGCTACTAGTAGTATTAGGGGGAGTCGAACATCTCAAAAACGCCAAAAATAATTAGCAAAACCGAGACAGATATCTAAGCAGGAAAGTGTTGAAAAAAATGAGCCATTTTGGAGGGGGGAGTGACTTGTTGATCCCTCCTTTTTCGCACTTAGTTGAGTGGAGGGAACGTTTCCGCCATCTGTCCCACTACAGATCCCGACCAGTTTCTTCAATAAATAATTGTGTGTACAGTCGATCCCCTCAGTAAGCGCGGTGGGGTTTTGGAAGCGATTTGACAGGACATTGGAAATAAGGAACAGTGATTGGCTTGTATTATCCAGCCGTACTTGATCTGATTTGATGGGGTATTCGAAGATAGTGGTGCGCTTACTGAGGGGATCGACTGTAACTTCGTAGTGAATACTGAATATGCAAAATATGTGATACCGAATCCCATACTGAGGACAAGCTAATTTGAGGTGGCCCTTTCTGACAGCTTCGAAAAGTCAGAACGCATATTAAAGGTTATTGTATAGTAGGAAAATTCGGAGGTATTTGTAGAGGAGGGAACAAAGAAGTGAATTGCTTATCTCTGAAATGAGCTGCTCATTTCTGAAACAAGCCACCTCCGGAGGTGGCTTGTTTCAGAGATAAGCAAAACATTGTCGAGATTGTGAGCACGCCAAGCTCAAAACTTGAGCACGTTTTTGGCGATGTTCGACTCCCCCTATTACCAATTACATGTAATGGATTACGGCAAGTGCAATGCCAACGTGAAAGCATATGTTTTAGCCGAGTCGCTTAGTTGGTCATCAGCTGAAGCGTAGCGACTCGCTACGCTTCAGCTGATGCCCGATTTGCCCCCGGGCCGCAACGACAAATGCTTCAGTTTTCTGTTTCCTATTTGTCCGCGAAACCCAGCTCTACTTCAGAAACCACCCAAGCATGAACGCCATGAATGTGCTGCTGCTCATTACGGTTGTTGTGGTCGCTATTGGCGCGACGGGTGCTTCTTCAGTGGTCGCAGAATCGACGACCGTGCACCTCAACACGGCACTTGATCACGTGCTTTTGAGTCACACCGAAGCGACGAGGTCACTAAGAACCATAGAACAACAAGGGGGCAGCGAAGACCGGGGAGCGAATCTCAACTTCGTTACCAAGATCAAGAATTGGTTCAAGCCAAAACAAGTCTCAAAGGCGACGTCGAAGGTTGAGCCGGTGCTATATGTAATGAATCCGCAGGGCAAGCAGCTCCACGCTCAGCTTAAGGACTTGAGCCTTCACGATGCTGAAACTAGACCAAGCGGGTGCAAAGTTGTTTCAAGGCACGGGCCTGCCACTTTATGTCAGATACAGCGAACTCACGAGCAAGAAGGCGGGAAACCTGGAGGACGTATATGGTATCGAGACGCTGCTGCGGCACTACAAAGAAGACGACTTGACATTGTTGATTTCTGCCGGAATGAAGAGCACGGATAAGCTCACGAAGGCCGCTGCCGAGCAATTGCGAAGTGGGCAGTACAGGTTCTGGTTGAGCAATCACTTGCAGCCTAGAGACGTCTTCCAGATGCTTAAGCGCAGAGCCCCCATGAACGACCACAAGAGACAGATATATAGAACATACCGGCATCCCTTTGTCATCACACACTGCTTGTTATGACACACAGGCTAATATTAATCAATCAATGGCATTTTCGGCATTTTCACCCTGAGCATTTGTTATGGCATACAGGCACTCCTCGCCTACCAATTACGCTCAGTTGCGGACTGACTCGGCCTCGCTTGCCTGGGCAAAGGGGAGGAAGGCATTAAGGCAGTCAGCGACGCCGTCCCCGGCTGCCGAGCAGCTGAAAGTACTTGACCAAGCATGGAAACATCCGTGCCAACATCAACAATTTCAACCCTACTTACACTACCCAACCAGATTCGGCGAACGCTCACCCAGAGCTGGAAGCGCGGTCGCGCCAGCATCGGGCTGCTGTACGCAGAGCCAAACAAAGCAGTGCAGACGACGGTTGTGTAGGTACTGCTCGGCAAGGACAGATCCTAGTGTCGTGTAGGAACACGCCGATTTTCTAGTAAATGTAGGCACAATCCCTTAAGACAACACCTACTGAGTCACGATGAGTAGCGATGACTCAGCAGGCTTGTCGGGTTAATGAATATGAACCTAAAGGCCCAGCTTCACACCCGTTCCTCGGGTTGGTCGTTTCCCCTTGTGCACCGTGGTTTCCGTAGGCCACCAGCAAAGCCCAGCACTTCCAGTCACGAGCGACGACTGGAATGCTCACACGCGCTCAAACCTCACGGTCCCTCCAAAGGAAGGGTCCCGGCCTCTGGTAGGCCTTACGCGAGGGTGTCAGAGAACTCTCCGACGGTAAGATATCGATGGGGAGCACTTAAGCTGCGACCCAATACACGGCGACAATTCGCCCTTCGTATACACGGCCCTTCCTCTACTCTCTTGGCCTTGCCGGGGTAAACGCACACCACTATGCTAGTAGGCACGCTCACCGACAGGCATCTCCCTCCCTACAAGATTACCTTGGACACGGGTCGTCCACCGTGCGCTCGAGGCCTTGTCGCTTGAGAGGAAAAGCTGTTCTGTGTTGTTGCCCAAAGGGCTTATCTGTTCTATCTTGTCTTTCCTATAGTTCAATACAAATACTAAGTCTAAACATGTCCGTTTCGGATCTTCTAGCACCAACAGTCGCAGCCGAAGAGTCGCCGAAGACTCGTAGGTACGCGAACCTAAGATAGGTGTGACTTAGGTGCGAAACCCCTGAGACACCTCGACGTCACGATCCACCGCCGACATGTGGAGTGGACCACAACTTCAACTCCGGGACGTAGCCATCCACGACGGTGCTTGCGACGAGGAGACCATCACTCACAGTGATCATTGAGGCAATTCTCGACACCACAACTGCCCCCACCACGATACGAGCTGTGTCAGCTAGTGAGTGTCGTGGTGCCTCCTGTGTTGGCCACCGTGAAAGCGTCTGGCGTGCAGTCGCTCGCCCCGTTCGTGAAATGCATGCTGGTGAGGCCCTTCCTACTGTCGTTGCTCTTCTCGCGCTTGTGCTACCGCTGACTCGCGTCACCATGTTCGTCATTGTGTGTGCAGCCCTCGAAAGAGCTGGGAGACGGCGAGATCGCTGCTGCTGCTGCTGCCGCAGCGTTGCATACTCCTTCAGTTGGCGCTGGTGACCGTCCTGCTTCGTCCGTAGTCTCGTGTCGGCCGACATCTCAGGTGCGCTTGCTGCGGCACGTGTCGTGCTGCTCGTACTTCATCTTCTGACCCACGTTCTGCGCCTGCACGTGCATTGTAGGCTGCTACACCTGCTACTCCAGCTGTTGTCACTGCTGCGTCGGCTGCGCAGGCTGCTGGGTCTTCGCTGCGGCCTGCATCTTCGACTTCGTCGTCTGCTGGAGCTGATGATGACGTGGTACGTGCCGCGAAGCTGCTCGTGTTGTACTTTGATTGCTTGGCGCCTCCTTTATCTTTTACCCTATGCTGTTGCAGCGCTCCACGTCTGGGCTTGAGCGTTATCTCGCCCACGGTCATGCTCCATCGTCCGTGCCCCCGCTTTCTCCAATGTTGCTTGTTCCAGCCATGGGAGCTCCTACAGAGCCATCTGCGCTCTTGGAGACACCTTCAAACATCGAAATGCTCGCGTCCATGCTCGAAGAATCTTCGGTTGAGTGCTCGGAGCGGGTTATCGCCGTCCTGGGTCCTCGCTTGGAGACCGATGTCCGCGCGTTGAATCAAGTAGCCGTAGCGTTGGCGCTTCATGTAGTTTCTTGGATCTCCTTCCAAATCGTCACGTTCAGTTCAAATAAAATCATGCAAGTCATCTGCAGTAGTCATCTTCGTCTGCATTCCAGGGCTGCATTGCCCCAGGCGCAGGTCGTCATCCTCCGCAGTAACCATTTTCGTCTGCCCTCCTGGGCTGCGTTGCCCCAGGTGCAGTTCGCCATCTTCGAGTTGTCAAGATTGGAGCTTAGTCTTCGTCGGCGACTTGCACCATCTGAAGTCGCTGCTCACTCCGCTTTCGCCGCAGGTAGTCATAGAGAAGACTTCCACAAGAGAGGTGCGCTGCTGGTTCCCACGTAGGCTCGCCCACGCGTACTTGAGAGTTCGCCCCGAGCGTTCCGGTCACCTCGTCCTTGGATTTCGGCCAGGAGGTCGTCCATCGAGGCATCGGCTAGCGACACGCGCGGCATGTTCCGTGAGTCCTCACGTCGGTCACGGTCGTCATAGCCACGGCGCGAGTCATCATTCCGCCGGTCGTCGAGTCTGCGAGAATCGTCCATGCGTCGATCGTCACGTCGCCGCGTCGTATCTCGGTTCCGCGATTGCAATTGTCTGCGGCCGGAGTTCCTCTCGTCGATCTTCAGCATCTCCACGATCATCTCCAACTCGTGGATGTCAGTGATGCGGAGGTGGCCGACGCGTCGCTCCAGCTCGCGGTCGCCGCAGGTCTCGAGAAAGCGCTGGACGTGATCACGCGCCTTGCGTCCGCCGTTCTCAAATTGGACGCCAGCATTCCTCGCATAACCGTTCAGACGGTTCAGGTAATCGCACACGTGCTCTTTGTCGTTGCGCTTGGCGGAGTAATAGCGAGTCTCCGCCGACTGGTTGAACTGCGAGCAATAGTATCGGATGAACGCTTCGCCCAACAGGCTCCAGGTGCGCTGAGTCTTCTTGGGTAGTTGTCGGTACCAGTGTAGAGCACCGTCCTTGAGGCTCAGCTGGAAGGGCGTACACCACTCGTTCGGCGAAGACTTCGACCCCTTCATCTCGTAGGCAAAGGCACGCAGCCACTGCATCGAGTTCTCGCTCCTGTTGCGATGGCCGGAGAACGTCCGGATGTGTCCCAACGGACGGTGCATCGCCACTTCGAGCCTCGGCGTCGCATTGAGTTCGTCAGAGTTGCTCGCGTCTCGGATCTGCTGCAGGTACTCCTCCACTTGCGCCCCAGCGTCGTCGACAAACCCACCGTCATCGTCGGATGAGTCGTCGTCGTTGGATCGACGTCGGCGACTCGAACTCCTGCTAGTACTGCGTCGAGAGCTCCGAGCTGGCTTGGAGTCTTCATCTCTTCGTGAGAGACGTTCGGTTCGAGTCGTCGCCGGTGGAGTCACCATGTGTGAGTCCTGGAAATACGGCGATCGCTCTCCCGACGTACTAAACACGCCTCCGGTTGCACTGCCAGTTGAGTTGTCGCCACCAGTCTTCCTAGGAGTCCTCGGCAGCGGCACTCGCGCCGGGTTGACAACTTCGCCAGTCGCACTTGTCGGCCGCGACTGTCCCAGCGAAAACGTAGTCACCCCAAAGGCGTTGCGCAATTTCTTCTTCCACTTCCACAGTTCGGCGCCGGCTTCGGCTGGCACCCAGGTCTCGAGGGCTGACGGCGACGGCGTCAGCGTGGCTCTGAGGCCCAGCGCCTTCAGGAACGTCACTGTGTCCTTCGCGACTTGCTCAATCGTGACTGCGTTCACCGGCCGCGCCAACTCGTGGCTCAGGTCGGCCCACACAGCCTGGCGAATCACACGGGGCTCGAACAGCTGGCCCCACTCGCTCGCCCTCATCTCCTCGAGACTCCGGCCGAGCACCTTGTTCGCGGCCGGCGTGTCGCCATTGAGTGGCGGCTGGTTACCCGAAGTCTGCTCGGTCACTTGAGTATTCAGCACCGGCGACCTCAGGTCTTCGGTGCTGTCCTCGAATTCTTCAAATTCATCATACGCTGGCTCAATGCCATCCACATCATCCAGCTCGCCGGCAAGGTTGCGCGTCACAGAACGCACGTCGTCGTCCGTCTCGCTCGCGAGACTTCGCGACAGAGAGCTTGAACCCCCGCTGCGTCCTGCTGACATCACTGCATCTTCCGGAGTCTCGGGTGTCACCACCGCTGGCGCAGGCGCCTTCTCCTTCAGCTAGTCGTCGTAGTCTTCGTTCATTTCTTCATTCTTGGCGTCGGACCCCGTAATCGACTCTTCAAAGCTGACGGTCCGCTCAGCAATTGGGTCGAGCTGCGGCGTGATCAGGGCCGCAGTCGTGTCGTCGCCACGCGTTCCGCCGGACTTCATCGGAGTATCTGGCACCGCCGATCGAGATCCCTTCACCACCTTCTTCTTCTTCACTCCTTCTTCTTCACTTGGTTGTTTTGCTCGTTCGCTTGGTCGCCTCTGTTGACCACGTCACGCAAGAAGGTCACGCCAATCCCGGGTCGCGGCACCAGTTGTCGTGTAGGAACACGCCGATTTTCTAGTAAATGTAGGCACAATCCCTTAAGACAACACCTACTGAGTCACGATGAGTAGCGATGACTCAGCAGGCTTGTCGGGTTAATGAATATGAACCTAAAGGCCCAGCTTCACACCCGTTCCTCGGGTTGGTCGTTTCCCCTTGTGCACCGTGGTTTCCGTAGACCACCAGCAAAGCCCAGCACTTCCAGTCACGAGCGACGACTGGAATGCTCACACGCGCTCAAACCTCACGGTCCCTCCAAAGGAAGGGTCCCGGCCTCTGGTAGGCCTTACGCGAGGGTGTCAGAGAACTCTCCGACGGTAAGATATCGATGGGGAGCACTTAAGCTGCGACCCAATACACGGCGACAATTCGCCCTTCGTATACACGGCCCTTCCTCTACTCTCTTGGCCTTGCCGGGGTAAACGCACACCACTATGCTAGTAGGCACGCTCACCGACAGGCATCTCCCTCCCTACAAGATTACCTTGGACACGGGTCGTCCACCGTGCGCTCGAGGCCTTGTCGCTTGAGAGGAAAAGCTGTTCTGTGTTGTTGCCCAAAGGGCTTATCTGTTCTATCTTGTCTTTCCTATAGTTCAATACAAATACTAAGTCTAAACATGTCCGTTTCGGATCTTCTAGCACCAACAGTCGCAGCCGAAGAGTCGCCGAAGACTCGTAGGTACGCGAACCTAAGATAGGTGTGACTTAGGTGCGAAACCCCTGAGACACCTCGACGTCACGATCCACCGCCGACATGTGGAGTGGACCACAACTTCAACTCCGGGACGTAGCCATCCACGACGGTGCTTGCGACGAGGAGACCATCACTCACAGTGATCATTGAGGCAATTCTCGACACCACACTTGCTATTATAAACATGCTGCGGAACTGGCGGAAGAAGTGCGGCTAAAGGCAATAGAGCTGGTCAAACAGGCAACTGAGCTTATTGCCTATTTGCCGTTGATAAGGCAGTAGGCCAAGATCTGCGAAGCTGACGACTTTGACAAGAGTTTGTTGCTAGATGAATCGATGCACATGCTTGCCTTGCATTGCTCCAAGTGTAGGTCGAGTTTCACCTCGTTAGTGCGGGTAGGGTAAATAGGTGTAGGTGGGTTGTATGTGATGACAAAGGGATGCCGGTTCCTCGATATGTTCAATAAAAAGTATATCACCCATGCTGCTTAACTAAGCGGACGTGGAATGATATACTATCATAGTGGCTTGTCCAATACTACTGTAGTAACATTTATAAAAAAAGTCAAACAAAGTAATGAATAGCCAGGTGTGCCATTTATCTACTAAAATCCCGTTAACACGAGCGTTGGGCGCTGGCGCGAACTCACACTGTCGTCGACGGAATATCCATCGCCCTAAGCGTTACTTCCCACGCATTTATCCACTCGTGGCCTTTGTTTAAGATCTGGAGCACGTTCACCAGTTCTCCGATTTGTCATCTCTGCTTAACCCAAAATTCGAGGACGACACCGGACTGTAGAAAACGTAGTAGCTATCCCCTTCATCCGAGCTCAAGGTGAACCGGAACCTGTTGGTACCGTCGTCGTTCAGGTCCATGATGCTCTCTTTCGACGAATCCTCGAGGCTTTCATGGCCCTCGTCCAGGGATGACGTCGTCGTCGGGTTCAGGGACGAGTTCCAGTTCTGAGCCGCCAAAAGACCTGGCCGATGCTCCTTCCAGTCGATGAATGCAGCGACAGACTCCTTCGCAGGCCGCACCCATGGCAATGGAGAGCTCAGCAGCGTCGAGTGTTTAGCTACTGGCTCGGTCTCCAAGAACGACTCCATAAAGTAATCAGCTACCACTGCGTACTCCGGTTCGGTAGGTCGCATGCCGGTCATGTTTGGGCGCAGTTTGGGCAGCACACGCAGGTCATGTGCGGCTTGTTGTTACCCAGAAATACGCGCTTGCCCTTGACACGGCACTTGGAGCACACTGCGATGCCACAGATCCGACACCACCGAAGCTTCACACACGAGAGCAAGCCCGTCCCCACGCGCCTGATGCAGACCGAGCACAAGCCGTGCTTCGGATTGTCCTCGTCCACGTTCAACGCGTCGCGAGTCTTGCCGGATACAGCGTTATATCGAGCCAGCAGTGTGAGTTTCTTGGCCTCGGCACAATTCACGGCTTTAGCCAATCCTCCGACGAACGCGGCGGTGGCGTAGGGCATCAGCGACGCGTACGGTATCGACAGTCTCCGCAACTCGCCGGAAGTTCCGAAGACACCTCGTAACACAACGTCAACCACCCCCGGGGCAGCATCACGGAATATGCAGGAGAAGAAGAGCTTCCCACGCAGGACTTTGGCCGAGTGGTCGAACGGCGGACACTCGGGGATATCCACCGAGTGCAGCACGAGGTATCCGAACTTGTCGTCGTTGGCGTCTCGCTTGACGCCCATGGCCTGGAGATAGCAAACGTCGCGTGCTTCGATGATCGGAGCCGAGGCATTGTACAGCCATTTGAGTCCGAAGAAGTGCAGCGGGTCTTCCGGAGTGGCCAGCTCGAATGTCCGCAGGATGGCCGAGTCCGTGCCTGCGTCCAAGAAGGACGTCGCGGTCCGCATCTCCTCGTAGTTGGTATCCGATAGCCCATAGAGCAGGTTCTCCACAGTGCCTGCGATGCTGCCCGTGGCGACGATGCTCGGTTGTCCGTCCGCTACGGCCTGCACCGCCTCGGGGAAGTCCCCCTCAGCTGCGACCTCCTGTAGCGAGCGACCGCGACGTCTCCGCCAGTAGATTTTCAGTTCATCGTACGCGCGCACGTACTTCCAGTCGGCGGGTGGGAGACACGGCAGTTTATTCGCCCTCCGCTCAATGTAGCAGCGCTCGTCCTCCAGCGGCGCATCGATTCTCTGCTGTGTTATCCTTTTGTACTCGGTCCTTTGCGCGGAGGTGACCTGAACGTGGCCGAAGTAGTTTTTCGGCAGCGGGAAGCTCACGCTGGACGAGGGCATGGCCAGAGTTTAAGAAGTTGACAAGTGACCATAGCAAAATCTGGCGTGGCGTTGCGTGTAAAGCTTGCAGCTTGCATGTCCAGCCACGCCAGTCGACGAGTGCACGCCCAGCAGACGGGAACCACACGTTCTGACCCCTGCTCAAGTCGCAGACACGCACGCGGCGCCCTGGCACTGACGTAGCGCTGTCACCAATGCATCAATGGTTCACGGCTCCGTTTAACCAACACTATAACGACCATGCTGGTGTGCAGGTTGAAGTGCAGGTCCAGATGACTGCCACGCCACGTTGCGATTCACTCGGTAGTTGGATGGCAGGTCCGAGTGTACCTCCCTCGCCCGAGGGCAGAGCCCTGTAGATCGGCGAGCCGGCACTTGCGATCGGGAAGGTGAAGTTGTTGAAGTCTCCACACACACGTCACAGATCGGGTCTAACTTCATGTTGCTCTACTACCTGCAGCTTATATTTCCTGCCTACCGAAGCCGTCGAGACTGCGTTCGCTGCATCTCGCGCATGACCGAGTCGTTCTGCTGCACTTGGCTACCGATGGACGCGGCTCGGCGGAGCAGCAGCGCCAGGGCGTCCGACGTGGACTTGACTTCAACCTCCTTTATCTCCTCTTGGTACGGGGGCTCGCGCCACTGCTGCACTGCTTCAACGTCGAGCGCGTAGTCGTCGTCCTCTTCTGCGCTCGAGCTGAACCCGTTCACGTCGCTCAGTGTGGACGCGTAGCCGTCCATGAAGTCGCGCCCCACCCAGCTCTCGTCCACCGTCGCGTCCGTGGGGCGCTCTGGCGATTCCTCGCGCAGGGCATCGGGGACAATGGAGCCCGTGTCGGTCTTGCTGTCGCCCCACCACTCGCTCTCGTCGATCTCCGAGGCGCTAAGCGAGACCATGTACTGCTGCTGAGCCACAGCGGCGTCCAGAGCGCCGGAATACGACTCAAGCGCTGGCCCGTGGAGATAAAAGTCCGCAACGACGGAATACTCGGGCTCACACGGGCGCATGCCCGTCATCTGCTGCGCTTCGAGGACGCAGTTCGGACAACACACGGCGAACGCGCACGGCCGCTCGGACCCGAGGAACAACCGCTTGTTCTTGGCCGAGCACTTGGAGCAGATCGCCACGCCACACACGCGGCACGCGCGCAGACGCGTCGACGAGAACAGGCGCTTGCTGCGCTTGATGCAGACGGAGCACACGGCGTCCTTGGCGAAAGCCTCGCCCTGGTTTACTGCGTCCAGATTGAAGCCAGAGACCGAGTTGTGCCGTGACAGCAGCGTCAGCTTCTTGGCCTCCGCGCACTGGACGCCCCTGAGGATCCCGGAGATGAACGACATGGACGCGAGCGGCACGGCGTGTCTGGGTAGATCCCCGGACAAGTCGAAGACGCCGCGCACCATGATATCCAGGAAACCCGGCGCAGTTTCGCGGAACAGCCCGGCGAAGAAAATCTCGCCGCGGATGATATCGTTCCTCCTGCGGTCGATCGGGGGGCACTGCAGAATATCCACCGAGTGCAGCACTACATAGCCAAACCGGCGGTTGTGCGCGTCCTGCTCCACCCCCATCGCCTCCAGGTAACACGCGTCTCGAGGCGTGACGATCGCCTGCAGTGGCATCTTCTTGAGCACCCACCGGAGTCCTAGGAAGTGCAGCGGGTCGTTCGGCGCGTCCAGTTCCAGCACGCGCAGCAGCGCGCAGTCCGTAGGCTCGTGCATGTAGGCCATAGTCGTCTGCGCCTCCTCCTGCGTGGTGCTGAAGTTGCCGTAGAGTAAATCTTCAATGGAACCGAGCACTCTACCCAACGCGATGATACTGGGGTCAGGTAGACTGCCGGTCCTCACTCGGGTGTTCTGAGCGTGCCCCCGCTTCCGCCGCCTGTACATTTTCACTTCATCCTGCGACCGAACGAACTTCCAGTGGCTCGGGTCGAGTCGCGGTTGGTGTGCCGCTTTGCGCGCAGCGTACAGTTCTTCGTCTGCGAGGAGCTCGTCGACTCTCCGCCGCACCAGCGCCCGGTACTCCTCGGTCTGTTCGATGGAGACGTTCACCTGGCCGAAATGGTCCTTCGGGAGCGGGAATTTGACGCTCGAGGCGGTGGAAGCCCCCGACTCGGAGTGAATCGACTGCATGATGGCGGACACACTACTGAGACGCGATCGGGCGCTGGGACTCGGTGGTTGCATGCAATGAGCGAACGGGGGGCAGTTCTCGAAATTCAGGAACGGGCTTCTTGGAATTCCCGGATCCGGGGTGACGTCAGTACAGAGGGAAGTTGGCAAGTGTCGGTCGACGGGACCAAGCGTTTGAGGCAAGAAGGATGTGCAAGCAGCAGCGGAGAGATGGTGCCTCGGCAAGGTGCAGGTCGGGGGCGTGCTCACAGGCGCATGGTCTCCGGAAAAATACTTTTCGCCATCCCACAGTGGTTTTAACATTCCTGTCAAATGTGATGATTGTAAATCCTGGATGAAATAACCAGATTGATTTTCACTATCGAAGTATCGGTCAATAGGAACGCAGTTGTTTAAAACGATACCTCTCCAAAATTAATATCTAAATCGTCACGTTGGCTGTCCATTATTATACAGTTCCTAAGCTCCTGAGGTTTCCTTCGGTTGCTGCGTGGTTTTACGCAGGTTCACTTGCCGAAGCTGACCTCGACCAGCTGCTGCTCAGGCCGAGCCTGCAGGGCACGCAAGCCGAGGCCGAGAGCGTGCCGCAAAGCCACCGGCCTCGACCACAAGTCTGTAAACGAGCGATGCATGCGTTGGATTCAACTTGCGGTTGCATTCAAGGGGCTCTATTCAGCTCCTGTACGTGAACGTACCCCATGCACGACCTGACTCAGTGCAACCTGCTCTCATTTCCGGATCGGAGCCTGCATCTTTTTGTATCTGGCAGTGCAGACCACCAGCAGCCGCCGGCAAAAACGCGGTCCAGCTCGATCTCGGCGACATCGTCCGCCTCCACGATCGCCTAATACAGGTAACTCGTACAGTCCCGTGTATCATCAAAAGTCGAAAGTCAGTTCGTCATGTGCCTGCTCCATTCCTTGTAGTTTTTCCTGCTCCATTCCTAGTAGTTTTTCCTTGCAGTTTTCGAGCGAAAACTTTGACGGTCGAGACCAAAGCGAGACATTTTCCGCTTGGTGTCGAGCGCCACCGAGAAACACAGGCTCCCAGGGGCATGCAGTAGGAGTAGGATTCGATGCCTTCTTACGGGCATGTTGACCAGCATCAGCTGGTTCGGCCACCAACGGTGTGTACTACAGGTATCCTCGTTGCGTTTTGGTCACTTTGGATGGTTTGTCAAGCTCAATCAAGCGGCTGGTAGGCGCACTTCAACATACCAAGACTCCCTCCCCCTAAATTGTCGGAGAGATTCGGCATTACGCGCGCAAGTTCACTTTCGCGTTGGCTCCCGCACGACCGCAGGTGGTTTTCGGAGGCATTAGCTTCCTACCCGCCAAATCAAACACCCGTCAAAGTTTGCTACTGTACAGTAGGTACTGTAAAGTACTCGTGGCGGCGACTGAACCATGAAACCATCACCGAGTTTCGAGGCTCGATCGAAGTTTGGGCTGAAATGCAGAAGTGCGTGCACATCGTGATGGAGTCTCCGCCTTCGTCTCTATTGTTGCGTGCTGGGTGTTTGTGTGTATCGCTATGGGTGATTGCGAGCGCCAGCAGGGCTGCGTCCTTCTTGGTCTCCGCAGCGATCGCCTTGGCGCAGCGTGAGCCAAGCTCCGGAGACGGCTTAACAGCTGCCTCAATGTGCTGCCCTCCATCCAGATGTGGCTGCTACGCAAGTATAAAGGTAATCCTTTGGCCAAGGTCTGAGTGTACTGGATAATTCTGTACAACATGAACACTAACTACCCTCTGTTTGCATTGAACTCCTTTGGGCCGATGCAAATGCAATTGCTCCGACCGATTCAAGTGCCCCGAGGGTTGACGGCCAGCTCGAACAAGAAAGACCCTGCCTGACTCACAAGCAAGGTGCCGGTCTTCCGGTATATGGCCGACTCAGAACGGAAACAAGATGTGTTTCGTGTTGTAGACCCGACGTGTAACGCGGCGAGCCCAACTTCTGGCCGCCACTGCTGTCAACCAGGAAGAGCCGCGCCAAGATTCACCAAGGCTGAAGTCTGCATAAAACACGGAAACTCGCTGCTTGCCAAGTGCTTGGCGGGTTTCCAACACGTGCATAGCAGCCACTGGTCCACCCACCAGACGATCCGCAGCCTGACCGGCAACAGCAGCAGCAGGAGAACTTGCAGCCCGCGTTACATGTACATGTGCGTCTTAGCAGGCGTCAACCTTTGCTTCCGCTGTGGCTCTGCCCCACTTGTCAACCGGAGCAGGAGCTGCAAATAGGCACGCGATGGCAGAACCCGTACGACGAGCGACATCGCCGGTGCCGGTGGCCCCAACCCAAGATGATGCATCCATTCACACTTCTCTTCCGAGACGCGCGACGGCCCCGGAGGATTCCGACGCACGCAGGAACAGATACCGGTTCACACTTCTAGAAAGTAAGACGCCGTCAATGCCACTGCCTTTGGTGCGAGAGACGACGTCCGTGTCGTCGTCCCAGGCGACACTGGAGCCCGGCAACGTCGAGGGGTTCCGCCATCTAGCTCACAGCATCGTGTCGCGGACACTGGCCCTCGAGTGCGAGTACGACCGAATGGGACGACCTCCGCAAGACGAGCACGTCTGGAAGCTGCTCAAACGACAGAACCGCTTGCGGGTCTACAAACGCAAGGCGCAGCCCACGAACCAACTGGACCAGGGTCGAACGGGAACCTCGTCCAGTAAACCCACCGTGATCTGCGTTGGGTCAGTGGAGGGGACGGTGGAAGACATTCTCTACGGAGTCCACGCCAAGACGCGCAGCGAGATGGGCGCCACGATGCTCTTCATGGACAGGAACCCGCTCGACTGCGACGTGCTGTCGGTACTCGACAGCGGGTCGAAGCAAGACCCGTTCCGTCAACTCTGCATCAAATATCTGCTAGCCGAGACATTCGGCGATACGCGCGTGGTGAACGACCGAGACGTCTGCGTCCTCGAGTCCATGGGCTTCAGACTCGACTCGAGGGGCCAGCGCTACGGCTACTACCTCCTCCGAAGCGTGGACGTCCCCGAGTGTTCCCCGCTACCGGAGGACAGCGGCGTGGTGCGAGCCAGCATCACCATGTGCTGCATCTACAGACAAGCCCAGGGTTCCGTCAAGGTCTACAGCAAGGCCACGGTCGACTTGGGCGGCTCTCTGCCTGCGTTCATGGCGAACGACGTGGCTACGGAGATCTTGCTCTCGACTGCGGAGGCTACAGTCAGCGCCACCGCCAAGCGTGTCACGGCGCTCGCGCTCCAGAACCAGGTCACTAGGAAGACTCAGGAGTCCGAAGACCTCACGTCCTCGTCTGAGTCGGAGGTGCTGCTCACCAGCTCTCGATACGCGAGCTCGTACTTGTTTCGCGGCGCCAAATCTGTTCCTAGTATGGAGTCGTCTCGCAGCGATGAGGAGCGCAAGACGACGACCGTCAAGATGCCCGTCAAACCCTGCAGCGTATGCGGCAAGAAGCCCAAGATGGCCAAGCTCGTGCGCTCCACACACCGCAATTGCGGCGTATGCAGCCAGTGCGTCTGCACCAAGTGCTGCGTCAAGCAGAGATTAATCGCGCGCTCGGAACCCGTGCCCATCGTCTGCTGTATGGTCTGCCTGCTCGCAGCCAAACAGCTCAAGGTGGACCCGCGCGACCCGTTCCCGATGCTACCATGAACGTAGGAGTACGTAGTCCAACACAGTGCAATGTTATCAATATAAAGTCATGTCCTGCCCGTCAACTTGGCTATCGATCTTGTGTGTTCAGCACCGTTGTATCGACTCAGTACACATGAGTAAGAGGTTGCAAGGATAGCCAATGATCATCAACATGTATTAATACTGTCCAGCTCATCTTTGCTTGTTCTTGTGTTAGATCTTCACGCTTCCAATTATAGTCTTTTGCTCTCAACTGACGGATTCCCGTAACTCTGAAGTTGCTATGAAGCTTTGATCTCGCCCTAAAGATTTTCTTCATGTTACTGTTTGAATGTTGGGGCGATCCGCGTCCGAGCAATTTCCATAATCCAGTACATATGTACTGGATTAGTCCGTATCAACACTCGAATTATATGTACTGTAAACAGTATATATTAAGTTGTGTCGGCGAACTTATTGCGGCGTCCTACCATAGCAGAACCACTACTACGCACCTTCACTGGCTGCAATGAGCAGGCTACGCCGTGTTGGCGGCACCGGGCGACGCCTTCCTCAGGTGGCCTCGTACATCCAAACAAAGTTGATTGTCGCTAGCTCAATGTCGATTTTTAGTCTACACGGGATGTTTTTGGCGGGCTCCCACGTCAGTTCACGGTACCCCACCCACTGCACGGTGCAGTGCACCAGGTAGAATTCGAGGTCGTGAACCCAGCGCTTAGCATAAAGACGCTCGACGTCGTCAAGAGTCTCAGCTCTGCCGCGGCGTGCTTGTGGTCGTGAAAACAACCCGCTGCCGGCTGGAGCGCCCGAAACGCCAATTCTGGCCTCGTCAGTGGTAGGCTGGCGAGCTGGTAGGTTTTTGTTGAGCGTTAGCTGCCAAAATGACCCGTCAGTCTTTCGCTTGAAGTTACGGGCATGGCGGTGGCGCTTGTTCGGAGGTGGCATCTAGCTGATTCGGACGTGACAATCGCAAAAGCAACATAGGAGAGTATGCGGCTGCTGCAATCTCTAAAATACGGTTTGTGCACTCCCCGAACTTAACGCCGACACTACGATATATTTCGCTGAATTAATTCTAGGCTTTTGGATAATCCAGTACATATGTATGTACTGGATTATAAAGGAGCAAAGGTAACCAAGCGAGCTTGGTTACCTTTGCTCCTTTTGCTAGTTTGTCGAGAACTGTGAGCTTGTGCGTGTAATCGACTGGGATGCGAGTGTACGTCCTCCGCCTCCGGCCATTGGGGCTCAGATTTAGGTTACGTATTGCCTATCCCAAACAATAAGCTAAAAAAATAATGCGTCGCTATTGGCCAATACAAAAGGTCGCTTAGGAAACGAGTTCGCTAAGGACAGGAGCAATACGGTAATTCTTTATTACATAACGCCACAACAATGCGAGCGCTCAAGAGTTTCAGGGTCAGAGTTGCTCCTGTTCATCCGGCGTTTCCGTTCATGTGGATTGGCCCGCGCCAACCGATTGAGACGCGACTCAGGCTGTTCTCCACTTAAGGCCACTAAACAGCGTACACCATGAGTGTGCGACGTTGTTCACAGCTTTTTCTACAGGACGCCTGCTTTTCTGGAAAATAGCTAACCAGGATCTCAACTTTTCGTGACGCTAGCTAACCTAGCGCCATCAATAGCCCCGAGCTAAGTAGTACTGGTGGGGAATCTTCATCCACAGCTTCTCGGTGCAGGGCCACGAGTCAGCGCCAGCTATTGTACACATGCAGTACAGCGTACGATGCCGTATTGCCAGCGCCCGCCTTGCGTCTCGAATCGCAGCATGAAGAGCTCCTAACTGCACCATACGGAGGCCTGATACCGCGCGTCGTCAATGTGAACGGCTCCGAGTATCCAGCTTGCAGGTACTGCAGCCCTAGAAGCTGTGGCCCCAGCGAGACCGCATGTTGAATACACAAGTCACGGCCAATTAATAAACATACAATTCGGTGGTGACGCCCCTTCCTCGAGACTCTACTGCGTCCGAATGTAGCGCCCATCTGTCAAACGACACTCGAGAGACCGTGAGCAAGTCCAAAGACAAATTGGCAAATTGATCGTGTTTCCGCTGCTGTACAGTACCACATGGGCTGGGTGCTTCATGTGGGCGCAACCAGTGGGGAGTGGACGGTCCTGCCGCTGGCGATGAACGTGAGCTATCGCGACTAGCGACTCAGGCTCTGGGAACTTGGCTGGAACCTGCGTCGCTCACCTTCATCTCCCGCGTCACTGTCGAATTTGAGCTCTGCCGTCGACGCCTGAGTCTCGCTGTCTGTATAACATGGTGCCCCCCACCCGACGAGCAACCGACTGCATTCCGACAACTTCGTCCACATCAAAGCCCGTCGACCGTCGAGCGACTGTACCGGAAGACCAAGCCTACGAGTCCAAGCCGGTCCCTCCCAAGAAGGTTACGACCCCCAAGTTGAATCTCACGGACGGAGAGGTGCAGTCGTTCAAGCACTTGGCGCACAGTATCGTCTCGAGGACACTGGCTCATGAGATCGAGTACCGTCAACTGGGCTGTCCCGAACCGAGCTCCAAGGAGTGGAAGCTGCTCAAGCGCCACGACGACCTGAGTGTCTTCAAGAAGCGTCTCCCCCCTTCAGCCGATGAACAGTCGTCCTCCTCCAAGACGTACAACGTCATGTGCTTGGGCTCATTGGAAGGCACGCTCGAGGACGCCCTCTACGGTACGCACTCCAAGAACCGTGACGATATGCTGGCGACTGCAGCCTACCTACATCGCAGCCACATGGAGTGCGCTGTACTCAACGTCCTCGAGAGCGGGTCGGACGAAGACCCGTACCGCCAAGTGTCGCTAAAGTGGTTCATTGCCGAGATGTTCGGTGACGCGCGGCTCGTGAACCACCGCGACTGGTTCAACATCGAGTCGATCGGTATCACGACGGACGAGTTTGGACACCGCTACGGCTACTTTCTCGCCAAGTTCGCCGACCACCCTGGCTGTCCGCCGATGCCCAAAGACAGCGACGTGGTGCGGGGCAAGATGGACATGTGCTGCATCTACCGACAGGAGCCGGGCTCTCGAGTCGTCAACGTGTACGCCAAAGGGTCCGTCGATCTGGGCGGAGACTTGCCGGGATTCATCAACAACGGCGCGTCTTGCTCCATGATGTTCAACATGGCAGTGTCAATGGAGAGCGCCGAAGGGAAGCGCCTCACCAAGCTCGCTCTCATGCACCAGGACAAACGAGCAAAAGAGAGGGACGACAAGCTGGACTTTGGCTTGGAGAGGTCCCAGAAGGACACGACCGACTCGATGGTGGACCTGCTGGCCGCCTCCATGATCTCAGCCTCCACGAACAGCTCGTCGAGCGACGTCAGCACGAAAGAGTCGAAGAGTTGTCGAGAGCCCTGCCACGTCTGCGGGAAGAAGCCGTCGCTGGCGAAACTCGTTCGAGCCTCCCACCGGAAGTGCGGCATCTGCAGAGAGCGCGCGTGCAGCAAGTGCAACGTCAAGAGGAAACTCTTCGGCCGCACGGGGCCCGTGAACGTATTGTGCTGCAAGGTCTGCATCCTCGAGTCCAAGAAACTTAGCGTCGATCCTCGTGACCCGTGCCCAGTCCTCCAGTAAATGCCAGTCAAAAGTTGATAAAAGTCCAATAGAGTAGTTACCGCCTTACTTAACCGTACTGTACGACTTGTAAAAGTTGTGGTATTGCGTGAGGATCGACTGGTACGGCTCAGGAATCGTCTTGCCCTTGGTCGGGTCTAACTTGAACATTCTTATGTAGACTTTGTCGGGATTCAGACCTTTCATCATCCAGCGATTGAACTGTGCGACCTGCAAGTTCTGCGCGATTTTCTCGGTACCAGGCACCGTCTTCGCAGCTTCGAGCATCTTGGCGAGTTGATCGTCCCCATACGCCCTTGTGAAGGTCCTGATCATGGTTGTTTCTCGTCCGGGATTCAGATAGTTGAACAGGTTCAAGTACGCAGCCCACGCATCCAGGTTCGGATTACTGAGCGGGTTGTTGGCGGCTTGGTCGAGCTTCAAGAGCTTGAAGACGTCGTCCGGGGTGAGCTTCTTGCTGCACCAGACCTTCATCTGTTGGGCCTGTAACTGAGTTGCCCTGGCTTTCGTACTCGGGTCCTGCTTCGCTACTTGGAGCATTTTGGACACAACGTCATCTCCGTGGGCTGTCGTGAACGTCTTTCCTTGCGAGTGCAGGTCATGGGGACAAAGGAAGTCCATTCACATGTTTAGCCGAGGACTCGTCGAGTCAGGTTGAGGGGCGTCGACGCGTGGGTGATGAACCGCGGCGCCGGCCTGAGAGCTGGACCGGAGAGGCCAACCCAGGGAGCGGCGTGGTGGGTTGAAAGCGAGCGCGACCGCGGCGTGATGAAGCCGAGTGAGTCCGTCGGTGGAGCGTGATGGTCGCGCCGCAGCAAAAGAGCAAATGCCCTCTCCGTGAATGGACTCCCTTCCTTTCTATCCTAACTAGCGTTGGGAAAACCTATCCGCTCGGAAACTGCACAATGCAGCTCCGCATGTTGGATAGGAAACCAAGGCACCTAAATATACAACATGCAGCTTGCGAGGACGAGCTTGTGCTGAACGTTGGCTTCGTGGTCTTGACGTTGAAGCTCGAGCACTTGATCTGATGACCTTCCCCCTCCAGAAAAAATCACCTTCCGCCTCGCCTTCGGCTCCTCGGAAACTACCCATTTCCTTGCGAGTGCAGGTCATGGGGGCAAAGGAAGTCCATTCACATGTTTAGCCGAGGACTCGTCGAGTCAGGTTGAGGGGCGTCGACGCGTGGGTGATGAACCGCGGCGCCGGCCTGAGAGCTGGATCGGAGAGGCCAACCCCCCAGATAGAGGCGTGCATGTGAATGGACTGAGAGAAGCCTACATGATAACAAAACGTACACATAGTGAGAGCACAGAGTTCGGAGCGACTTACATGGCTCGCGTGAGAGACCGGCATGCAGATTGGTGAGTGACTCGGTGTATTACTTGAGCTTCCGTCACCGCTTGACTCCAGCGAGGGGACCGTGATGAGGGCGAGTAGCGTTGGCGTACTCCTGGAGAAGGCAGCCGCAGTCTTGAGGTCGATGCCCGGCCATGTAGATGAACCTTGTAAAAGGCGAGCGGGTCTGCCAGCGGACGCTGTGCTCCTGGGGTGACCAACCGCGTTGCTCCCAGTCGAACTGAACCCTGGGGTCGAGGCTGAAGTCTCGACGGCCGAATTGTACTCGTGTAGCCGAAGTCACAAACCACAGCACGGATTTGCTCTTTTGCTCGCTCTGTCGGCGATTCCGTCGGGGGAGAGCGAGCAGCCCCCAAGTAGGTGTAGGAAAGCGAGCGCGACCGCGGCGTGATGAAGCCGAGTGAGTCCGTCGGTGGAGGGTGATGGTCGCGCCGCAGCAAAAGAGCAAATGCCCTCTCCGTGAATGGACTCCCTTCCTTTCTATCCTAACTGGCGTTGGGAAAACCTATCCGCTCGGAAACTGCACAATGCAGCTCCGCATGTTGGATAGGAAACCAAGGCACCTAAATATACAACATGCAGCTTGCGAGGACGAGCTTGTGCTGAACGTTGGCTTCGTGGTCTTGACGTTGAAGCTCGAGCACTTGATCTGATGACCTTCCCCCTCCAGAAAAAATCACCTTCCGCCTCGCCTTCGGCTCCTCGGAAACTACCCATTGATCAGACTTGTGGACTGGTCAGGGTGCTGGTGGCTGAAGCGGCTGATGAAGTTGACGAACGTGTTCACGTTTGGGTTGGTGAGGAGGTTCTCAACGCCGTCGTTAAACTTTAGGAGTTTGAAGCAGTGTTTGGAAAAAATCTCTTGCTCTATCCGCCGTACAAAATTTTTTCTTGCAATGATCAACTGAGGACGGCGCCGCAATACCAATTCTCAATTGCAGAGACGCCAACGATTGCAATCTTAACTGCGACCGCGACACTTACTGCAATCTCGTATTGCCTGCTCAACGCATGCTGCTGTCTAGAGTGACGATTCCAAAATGAAGAATTTCTCTCTTTCGGCAAACAGCAAGCTTATCCTTGACGATCTCTCCGTTGCTCTCTCCCAAATTAGCTATACCAAAGCCATTTTTAACCCGAGCATTTGCTTAGAAGTCCTAGCTCGGGTGGCAAAACCTTATTGCAATTATCATATGGCACAAGAAATGTATTATTGCGGCGACGGTGCGTATTGCAATTCACGATTGCAGCACGATCGATACTGCAGTAGCTGATTGCAGCATGAGTACCTACTGCAGTTGGAACTGCAGTGTTTATTGTGTCTGCCAATCGCCGCCAATTCATTTTTTCCAAACACTGGTTTGAAGACGTCGTCTACCGACTGTTCGGAGCACAGCCACTCGAGTGAGTTCATTCCGGTTCCTTTCGCGGTGTCGCTAATCCTCAGCCGCCTCGAGGAGACCTTCGAGTCTGCAGCCGCTGGGGAGGTTGCCACCACAGCAACGACGACCAGAAGCGCTATAAAGTAGCGAGGCAAGGCGAAGTTGACCAGCTTGCTCATGCTTTCTAGTAGGGAGCCAAACTGCGAAGACTGAAAATGGGGGAGCTCCTGTGGCCAAGGGGAAAACAACTCCCAAGAGCGACTGAGACACGCTCTGAAGTGAACCACATGGAGGATCATTGGAAGGTAAGATGATCCAATGCAAGTGATCGTCCTACAATGTCCTTACATGTATTGTGCTTTGCAAACGTTTTGTCGTTTTGACTTGGAGCTCTCCTCGATTTATAATATCTCGAGGTCGATTTAATTAAACGAGGTCAAAGAAAGGGACAGATCGACCTATTTAAGCCGGCCAACAAATCGAGCTACGACAAGCCAAATCAGGGCTCGAGGTCGATCTCCTGGCAGATTTGAGCAGAACGAGGTCGATCTACGGCAAATCGATCCCTTTTGCGTTTTCAAAAGCGCAATTCGAGCCGATCTATAATAAATCGAGATCATCCATGCTACCTCCTGTGATTTGTACCCTGATTTGTGGACCGGCCTTCCTCGATCTAGGCCATAAAACGGGGCGACATTTTATCTGCAAAGCACAATACGCCATTCAATACAAACGCGCCTCCTTCCAGTGATACTGAAGTATCCCAAATAGTGATATGACAGCTAGATACTGTGTGTAAGCTTCAACCTCCCTCCCGATTATGATAAAAAATAATGATGCTAGCCATGACATAGTTTGCTTATGATCATCCTGAAATCACATTTTAGATTTGTGACGCACATTTGTCCAGGTTATGATCAGGGTTTGGTAGTAGTGAGAATTTTGACTAGTAGTGATACTACTACTACTATCCGACTCAGAGTCGATAGCACTGATACTACTATTAGTAGTTGGAGAACGTCGTTAGTAGATATCACTACTAATATCACTACTATAGCACTACTATAGTACTACTACCTTCACTGTAGCCATTTCTGCCGCCACGCGCGCGAGCTAAGACGCCAAAGCCGCAGCGTAAAAGTCAATTCTTGTTCGTAGTGGCCTCATCACGAAGTAACCAGCCGGAACACACGTTCTAGGAGTGCTGTTCAACAACCACGCCTCAGCTAAACTCGAGCAAGTTAAGCAGCTGACCAGTAACGCCGACGAGGACATCACCATCTAAGCAAGTAAAATGTATTCGCAAACGATACAGTGAGATTCAGCAGCTTTGAGCACAATGGTAAATCAGACACGCACCATCAGCCACCGCACGATGCCACCCGAAAATTGCACTTGGATCCTTGAAGTCAGTACGGTAGTGAGCACGTCTCCGGGTACACACACCGCAAAAAAATGCATACAGTACATGCCTTGTCCTTGTAGTAGACGAGCTCCCCACCGAGTCGATCGACCGCGAGTGGGTTATGAATGACGTAGTCAGGGATACTGCTGGTGGCTCTGCTCCTAGGTTCTTGAACTCCTGCATCGCTGTCTGTAATGCGCGGGCGGCTGCAGAACCTGGTGGTAGAAGTATTAGTCAAGCAAGTTGATGCGTGTTGGCAGCCCTACCGTTTTATGTAGTTTGCGCACAAACTCTTACTGTAAAGCTAACACTAGTGTTTGCAAACTGTTTGTTAGTGTGTTGTGAATCTGGCTTACATGTCTGTGGAGTTAGACAATTTTAAGCTATTTGCTTCGAAGTATCTTGAACTAAAATTGAATCTCTTGCCACTTGTCGGAAGCTGAGTTGCACACAAAGGTATTCTCTTTAGACCAACCGAGATCTCTTCAAACTAAGCAGCACTAGATTACTCTTGCTACGCCAAGGTGCGTACACGGAATGTGGACTCAGCAACGGGTGCTACTTAATTGTGAGTACATTTACTGACTTCTGAGTAATTCCACGTAATGTGACTTAGTAAAGATGCCACGTCCGGCATCGCCGCCTTGGATCAGACCGGAGGAGGATACAATGTAAATACATCTGGGGAAGTAAATTATCGATCCACTTATGCGGACGTGAGTAAGCTAAAAGGGATTTCAAGCGTCATCTAGCAGAAAACGAAATGAAGTTGCCCTAAAGGGTTTGAAGGACGTTATTTGTGATCGTGAATGATATCCTAACAAGCAACGTCTTTATAGTGTAGTCAATGGTTTCAAGTTGATGCAGCGCACGAATTGAAATGAAGTGTACGTACTCGGAAGTCCGAGCACACTAGTTTTTACTCAAAATGTAGTCAAAAGTAAGGGTGACCGATCGACAACGGGTAACAGTAGCCATTCATTTGATCTGCTAGTGATAGAGCAGCAAACATACAAACGCGTTTGGAAACAGCACTAACTGTAAGTTAGTGTGTTGTGGAAATCATTAACATGTTCGCGGAGTACACTGGTTTTGAGAGGTCGACGTACTCGAATGGTGAATACAAACTGCACGATGAAGTATTTGCTTCCTTTCACCAATTGTAGCCCTCCTAGCGCGCTTTAACTGTTTGTTCCCCTCCCTAGTATCGAAAAATGAGCCAAAGAGCGCAAAGCGCGGGGAGGGGAGCGCCGAGAACCATCTATTTTCGCTTCTTTTGAAGATCTGACGTGGGTTGAAGTTCGGGATAGTAGTAGTGATATTATCACTACTATTAGCACTACTAGTGACACTTTTTCTCGCTACTATATCCATATTACTACTATATGGCTCAGACCCCAAAGCTATAGTAGTGCTATAGTAGTAGTAGTGATATTATCACTACTATCGCTACTATTCTGCTGACTACTACCAAACCCTGGTTATGATACATGTACAATGTGATTATACTATCCCGAGTCACTAACATCTGCATCTTGCCACTTCTTACGCGTCTCTTTTAGTGCATGAACACTACACCTTTTCAACTTCAAAACTGCAAATTGTATTAATAAGTTGAAAACAGCAAAAGGTAAGATCAAAACAACAATACTCTATAAATGTATATTACAATCTGTATGATATGTATCATCGTATATGATTATAGAGTACAACTTGCCTATTGGCTAGCTTTGCTGCGCGCGAACCAATGAGCTGTGTATATAAGTACGAAGCTAGCCGGGTCTCTGCTCGTGCAGTTTTGAACTTACCTTTTGCAGAATTGAACTTACAATTTGCAGCTTGGAAGTTGAAAAGGTGTAATTATCTTGACCACCGCGGAGTAATTATCGTTGCGAAACGAGACAGGGATACTCTCCATCTCGTAGCCTGCCTGGTATTTGGTGGCCCTTGCAACTTTCCTCCACCACGGCAACAGGTCTTGAAAACCTGCAAGCGCGAGTTGTCCAGCCACTGTTTCATCTTTGCATGAGTTCCTTCAACGGGGGACGTGGTGTGGCAGCCAAATTGGTTGTACTTGTTGGTGCACGCGCTCACAAATTTGGCTCGGTATGGCCACCACGTTCTGGTCAGGTACTTCTGCATTGACGGGCTCAATGCATGCAGTTCTGCGCAGAGCATATCATACTCACTCTCACTGGAGGCGCTAATTACATCATCGAACTTGGGCATTTAAATCTTGACCCGTAGTTCATGCTGTTTCTTCACGGCGGTGGACTCGGTGCCTAGATCTTCGGTAACGGGAAGTTTTTCTTCGCTTGGGCAAGGACGTTGCGGCGGATATGCCAGCGGCACAATAGATTCGCCGCCATGGGGAAAACAGTGTCTGAAGCTTTGTTGCACGCCAAGTCTCGGTCTGTTCCATTGACCTTCCGAATTCTCACCATTTGTTCGATCATAAATGCCTTCTGCGTCGACAGCGCCCAGATAAGCCAGGCTCCACTTCTGTATATTCACACTACGTGTTGCACTGCTGATATTTGCGTTGAAGTTGCTCGTATGGTGAGTACCGTAGCTACAGGTAACGCCATGTGCTGCAGGTTTTCTGCTCCAATGCTTCCCAGTTCATCTTCTCCCTAACTTTTCCCGTTATAGTATATACTAGGGCTACGCATAGGCTGGGATAGCAATTTATAAGGGAAGCCAGAACTTTCACCACATCAGTAGTATTACGACGACTACCAAAGCGTGCGAGCGCAACCTCAAAGCTTAACGACTCGTCGCCTCTCTTGCCTAGCAAGTGAGAGGAAGAACTATCAGCTTATGGGCGATACCTTTATGATAAACCTGGAGCATTAATTATCTTATATCATCGTTAACGTTACGTTTTGTTTTCTTTGCATTGTTTGTACACCAAATGTGTGACCGCAGGAGACACTTACTCAATGTATGTAGTATAGCTCTCAATCATACCAAACTTTGACGTTGAGCAGACTATTTATTTTAGAAACCCTTAAATTTTAAAGCTTACGACTACGTCAATGGCCCCGCGACCGTTGCATGCGGCGATAGTGCAGCTGGGAGGGTGTATACGGCGCGCATCTTCGCTAGAAATCGTGGCCTACAGAACTGGCAGGCTTGTAGCTACTGCATTTTGTACTTCGTATTTAAAACGCGTGTTTTCCTCATACCGCTCCAAACTTACCAGACAGTATCACATTACCTGGCAGGAGACGCCAATGGGTAATGATAAAAAGCCTGTTATATACGGTTAAAACCCTCCTATCCTAACCATCACGGGGTCCTAGTGCCGTGCTGGTGGGTGGTGCTCAAGCAATCGTTGTAGAGGCGGGTGGCTAGGTACGTAGGCAGGCTGCTTGGTTTAGTGGTGCAAAATGGCACAATAGCTGAAGTGCCATGACGCCTGTCAGCGAGACCGAGGTAGGCACGGCCTACTACAACAGTCAGCCAAAACCACGTCTCGAATTCAGCGTCGTAGTGAACCTGATAGTGGCGAATTATGGCGAAAAACGCGCGACCATGTTAGTTTAGGGAACTTGTGGCTGTACTGAGCAATTGTTGCAGCTCGCGAGATAAAGGAAAAGCAGGGAGATAGGTACGTACGTATGTGAAGGTTGCTTTAGAATGCGAAATGGCTGAAGTCATGCCCTGACTAAACACGATCTCTGGAAGACAGAAAACTAATGACTCGAGATCGGGCTCAGTTACCGGCTCCAGCTACCGGGTCACCAGTAGAAAGACAGCCAGCGACAAAGGACCACGATACCGGCCTCAGTTTGCTGGCTTCAGTTACCGAGGCGCGAATTAACCGATTTGAGCTGCCTAGCAGCATTTGTTTTTTGACCTATCGGCCACTAGTATAAGACCATTCCTGAAAACACAAATATACTACATGGCAAAAGTGAAAGAAAACGTTCATGAACAGGGGTACAGTCGTGCACCTCTAATTCGGCACCGGTATTACAATATAACCTGTCAGACCTAATGATAACGCCCAACCGATTGCACAACTACCTCTGCCCATCACCACGTCCTAATTAACCTCAGCGGTTTTCCCCTCCTCCGGGAGGGATGACACATCACAAGGCTCCGATTTCAAATCTTGGCGCGAACGCCAGCAATACAAAAGCTCACTTTAATTTTCACCACGACACACATGGGACGTCAGCCATCCGCCTACGTTTCGCTGAGCTTAGAGCAAAAGAACCTCTTGTGAGAGAAGCACAAGGCCGAGCCGTCGCTGACACACTCGCAGCTCGCCTGCTGGGCTACTCAGCAGTTCCAAACCCAAGGCGACGTCAAGCGCTCTACAGTCCAAGGCATCCTCAAGCGCTCCGCGGACTTCGTCGACCTGCCGGACACCCAGCGCCAGCGCAAGCGCCGCTGCTCCGTGGCCCTTTGCGCCTCCGACCAGAAGGTCATGCAAAAGTTGGCTGAATACAAGACGTGGCACGACACCACCACCATCAAGGGTTCCACGGTGCAGAAGGTCGCGCTCCACGAAGGGGTGGAGCTACCCAGCGGTGGCCGACCGAGCCGCGGGTGCCTCTACCGCTTTCAGCAGCGGACAGGACTGTGGTTCTCCCTGCGGCACGGCGAAGGAGGGTCGCTGGACCAGGATCTGGTGGAGGAAGGGCTCAAGGAGCTCCGGGCTGTAGTTGCGGTCTATCGCCCGCACGACGTCTATAATATGGACGAAACAGCATTTTTTACCGTAGAGAGCCGCGAGGCTCGCTGACGGTCGACAAGAAGGAGAAGGGCAAGAAGCAAAGCAAGCAGCGCATTACGGTGTGCGTGGCCACCAACGCCGACGGCAGCGATCGGCTTCCGTTGCACTTCATTGGGAAGTCGAAGGTGCCGATCCCGTTGAGGAACCGCGACGTACTGGCGGAGATCGGGGCCACCTACACCAACACTGCGAAGGTGTGGATGAACACAGTGAAATACTGTGAGTGGCTTCTAGAGCTAAACGAAAGAATGCGGCAGGAGGGGCGGCACATACTTCTCCTAGTTGACAACGTGTCATCACATGATGACGGCCCCGGTCAGCTGTCCAACGTGGTGATCCACAAGCTGCCCCAACACTACAGCAGCTCTGCAGCCCATGGACCAAGGGATAATTAAGAGCCTGAAGGACGAGTACCAGGAGAAGAAAGAAGACGCCGAGCTCGACATGTTCTACAGCGGAGTTGCATACAAGCCTGTCGATATTTTCTCTCCAATGAAGTGGCTGTCTGAAGGGTGGGAAAATATATCCACGAAAACAATCAGGAACTGTTGGTGCCACACAGGCATTGTATCGAAGATGGATATGGGATATCTACTGAATTAACATAATAAAAATCAGTGCTTGTCATGATTTGGCTTGTGTGTTGTCTTTTTTGGCAGCTGATCGCTTCGCAGCTTTGATATGGTCCGCCCTGCCGAATTAGAGGTGCACGTGTGGCGTAGCGGGATCAGCAAAATCTGCGAGATCGCCGATCCAACTTGCCAACTGCGCCCGAACACCGACTTACGGAGGGGGTCCCCGCTGATCCGTGATCTGTGTGCTGAACTTGGTCACCTTGTGTACCCGTCGGTAGGGCTGGATCTGCTCCTCTGGTGTCTGCTGAAGCGTCCGAGCCTTGAAGACAGAACAGTCTGGGCGAGACGCGGGGATGTGGGTGGAGCAGCGCGGAAATCTTCACTCTGCTCGCGGTTTACTCCAAATCCAGTAGTCTTGTACTTGGATCTGGCGGCCTGGATCTGGATCCGGCCGGGTTGTTGCCTTTCGGTTGTTGTAGTTCCTTTCCGATGCCTTCGCAGGTCTTCCTTGGTCGTGTTTGCCGCCTCCAATGACGGTGTCGTTGACAGTTGAGAAGCGAAGGACGCACCGGCCAAACAGATAACTCCGGTGGATCTTGGATCCGCACTTGACAGTAGTTCACTAGGAAGGTTTTGGATCTGGCCAATGTATTACTCCAGTCTTACCACCAACACTAGATCTGCTACGGCTAACCTCTCTACGCCGCGTAGGGCCAATGTAGTTCCCGTTTCCAGGCGAGTGAGGAAGCACTTGCGTTGATCAAGGCAAATTCGTTTCTGATTTATGCTTAAGTTCGTTCCTATCCCAAAGTCCTATCATCATGTGGATCCTATCATCCCATCTGTACCTACCGACTTTATGGGCTCCCTTTACCTTCCTTGCGTGTCAGCTGCTTGCCCGTCGTGTTGTGTTTACGGCCTCTTGATTACGCCCGGATAAGGGATTGAACCCATCTTGGATTGAACCCATTTGGATCTGGGTGCAGATCCAGATCCATCTGATTCTGGATCCAGATCCATCTGAGTCCGGATCCATCTCTCGCCCAATCACTTGCCATCACACATTTCCGAGAATTGCGCTTCACCACAACCGCCTCCTGACCGTAGTCGTTGCCGACCAACGGCATCACTGCGGGCACGTTTGCCACTTCTCCACTTCTCCAACGACATGCCCAAGTCCAGACGTAGTCCCTCTCGCGCCTCGTCGGCCTGCCGCGACCGCCATGCAGATCGGGCTTCGCCGGATCCGCCCGGCTTAGATCCCCGGGATCCTCGCGGGGAGGAATTGCATGCGCTAGTTGCCTCCCGTGATGCCGCCATTCGTGACCAAGAAGAGATTGCGGCTCTGCTGCTACACCAGACGGGGGAGCTGGACGCCGCTCGGGCGCACATACGACAACAGAACGCGGAGCTGAACCGCCTGCGGTCGGAAGCCGACGCTCATCGTCACCAGGGCACCACTTCTGTAGCTGGTGTAACACGGGATCTCCAATTCCAAGCCCAGATTGATCAACAGGTGAACGAGATCCGGGATCTTCAGCGTCGTATCGGGCAGATTGAGCATGAGCGGGATCGCTTGCAGGAGAACAACGACCACTTGGCTTCTGAGGTCAACTTGGCTGCCGCCGAGATCCAGCAGCTTCAGGCTCAAAACACGGATCTGGATCGCGACTTGGAGGACACCAACTACGAGCGGGATATAGCTGAGCACAGCATGGATCGCGCACAGGCGGAACTTCTGAGGGTCGAGGCCGAGCTCCAGGCAAGGGCCAAGATTGCCTCCGCGGATCTGCAGCGGATCAAGACTCTGACGCAGGAGCGGGATCGCGCGCACGCATCCCTGGCCGACGCCACCCGGGATCTTGCGAAGGTGCGCGAGGATCTACTTGCGCACCAACGGATGCACTCGGAGGCCCGTACCGAGTTGAATCAGCTGCGAGCCATCCACAGAGCTACCATGTCGGATCTGGATCAAGCGGTACGAGAGCGCGACAACCCGGAGCTGACTCGCCTGCGTGGCCTCCAGGAGACGACCGTCGCGGATCTGGCGCGAGTATGTCGGGAGCGGGATGCCGTTCGCAGTGAAGTGAGCCAAGTTCATTCGGAATTCGACGAGCTCCAATCCGACTTTGACGCTTCCGAGCAGACCGTCACGGCAATGGGGCACCGGATCCAGGCGATCGAGTCCGAGAACCGAAGACTGGCGCAGGATCTAATCCGAATGAGTCATGAGCGAGATGGGCTGCAGCAGGATCTCTCGGTCGCGCGTTGGCAGCTGACCTCCATCACCACCCTGGCGAGGGCGCGGCCCGGTGCGATCAAAGAGATCTTGGATCCAGCATACGTTCTCAGTCTAATCCGTATTGCGCCCCCCGGATCTGCTGAACAGCAGGCCCCTGGCGAAACTTCCGATCCAGCTCGGCAAGATCCAGATCCAGAGACGGATCCAGCATTGAGTCGGCGGCTAAACTTCGGCGCTTCGAAACGGGATCGGGATCCGGAGACACCCGATCCAGATCCAACTCCAGTGGTGAGACGCCGCCTCTCCTCGACATCCTCCCAGCGTGATGAAGCTCTGGGCCAAGAGGGTGACCGTAGAGATCCCGGTTCGGCCATAGAGGGCGAGATCGACGACGACGGAGCCGGCAGCCAAGAAAACAACGAGCGTCATGGCGACCTTGAGAAGCCGGAACAGAACAGCGACGACCTCGACAAGGGAGATATCGATGACCAAGAGGAAGGCGACAACCAAGAGGAGGATGACGACCAAGAGGAGGATGACGACCAAGAGGAGGATGACGACCAAGAGGAGGATGACGATGAAGCGGAGACCGAGGCCATGGCGAGCGAGCTGTTTGAAGCCCAGACCCGGGAGGCGTTATCACGGTCCCGATCCGACGAGAGACGGCGTCAGCACGCCTCTCCTCGTCGCCAACAGTCTTCGGGGGCAGGTGGCGCTCCAGATGACGGTGATGATGATGGATCGGATCCGCATGAAGATCCCGATCCGACTCCTCCGCAAGATCCCGATCCGCGCCGACTTCGTCCGAATCGCACCCGTCGACCTCCCGTGCAAGATCCATTGGCTCCTGTGGTCCCATTCGCTCCCGATGCCGACTGTATACCGGGTCGAGAGCGCCCACATGTACTTGTGCCGACTGACTGTGCCCCATGGCTGGCGGACCGGCTCAACAACGTGGCTATGACGACTATGTTGGTCGACGCTTTGTTTCCGATCCTGCCGACTGCTCCAGGCTGGCTGTTTCCGTACTTCGCTCCTGCGCAGGGCCGCAAACCGAAGATCCAACTGAGCGACTATTGCTGGGAGCTCATTACGGAGGATAATGTGCGAGCGCTGTTGGACACCCGCCCTTGGGAAACCCTCGAGAACCCTGGAGACGCCATTTCCTTCGAAGTCAACGTGGGTGGTCGACTTGGGATCCTGATCCGCGAGTATGGGATCTTTGAAGATGCCAACCTCATGTCTTACTGGGAGTCGACGCACCACTTCCCCATCCCTGACGCCATGGCTCAGAAGTATCCGTGGCTGCTCGTGTTCCAGAAGGAGCGTAGTAACCGCAGATCCCATGCAGGCCGCGCTTGGAAACAGTTCCTGGAGTTGCTGATCACCGTCATGCGCGAAGGGTGGTGCGACTTGGATCTCTTGCTGGATCCGCACTTCCTGCACTTCCCGAAGCGTGCAGAGTCCGTCACGTGGTACCCAGGATTGGCGTCACGTCGGGCCAACTTGGCGGATCGCACTCTGAAACGGCCAGAACCCACGGATCTCTTGGAGGCGTTGGATGAATGCAACAACGAAGATCCGTGGCGCAATCACTACCGGGACACTCCTCAATACCATCCTGCGCGCAACATCGCGCGTCTCCCGGCCAAATTCTTCAATCTCCGCGCAGTCGGCGACCCGTAAGAGCTGGATCCACGGTGCTAGGCCTCAAGTAGATCCAGATCCACAGATCCTTGCCGTTGAACTTAGTGCTTAGGAACTGGATGTACTCCTGTATGTCGTAATCGATAATCATATTGCTTCCATCCATGTCTTCTTCTTAGTTTCCAATCCAGCTTTTAAATTCCATCACAGCTCGAACTTGCAGATCCAGATCCATGTCACATGTCTTGGCGATTCAGATCCGCAATCACACTCGACCCCAGATCCAGCCGAGGTTCCTTTGTCATCTTTAGATTCTCCTTTCTTCCACATCGTCCGAGTGCGACGAACACCTTGTTATTCCATACACAAATACAAATTTCCCAATCCACCGATCTGCAACCACCTTGCAGATCCATCACCACATTCTCTACCCGAAGTGACCAGCTCACTTCTGGCGATCGCAGTCCCCACTACTCCTCGTGAGACTGCATCACACCGAACCGGTTCCGGTTGGTGCGGCTCCGCAAGAACTCATGTAGTATAGCGCCACAGTTGAGATCCGCTTCATCAACCCAGGATGGATCTTCATATCCGCGCCAGTGTACCAAGAATTCTCGATGGATCCGGCCGTAGCGAGTGCGTTTCCCAGTTCTCATGTCACTAATCTTCTCCACTTCGTACTCGTCTTCATCCAGATCCTGGATCCAGCTATCCTCCGGCAATAGTGCTTCATCAAAATCATATCGGTCTGTAGTGCTTTCAGTTAACTGGATCCGGGGTCGGTCTGGGAAACTCTTCACCAACTTAAGCTTGGACACGTGAACTACGGGAAACAACCGGTACTCCGTGCCTGGGGTCTCGATCCGCACCGCGTATTCGCCGATCTTCTCTGCCACACGGAATGGCCCATGCCACATGTGCGCCAGTTTGCGGGCGTACCCTTCCTTGACGCGATCCAAGTATAGCCAGACTCTAGATCCAACCTCGATCTGGTGCGGATGGATCTCCTCGTTGTGTCGATCCGCCCGGTCTGAGATCGCCTCCCGTAATCGTGCGTTCACCTCTGCTCGTGCCTGCTGATAATAGCGCTGGATCTGGTATCTCCATCGTCTCGGATCCCGATCCTGACGGCGGGTACTACCCACGGGGATCGTGGCTTCAAGGGTGGATCTTGGATCCCAGCCGTGCACAAAGTAGAACGGTGTCTCTCCGCGGATCCGATCCTGAGCGGTATTGAGCGCGAAGGTGAGACGTTCGGCGTAATCATCCCAGTCACGCTGATCCAGATCCTGCACATACATCTTCAGAGCTCGAGTAGCTGTCTGCACCATGCGTTCAGCGGTTCCGTTAGCTTGCGGCCTGTACGCCATCGTCGCTCGTTGCCGCTGTCCCAGGATCCTGTTGAAGGATCTGAAGAAGTCGGCCATGAATCCCGGTTCCCGATCGTGCCGGATCACTTCGCTGGCACCGAACCGTCGGAATACACACTCTTCGTAGGATTCGGCTATTGTCTGTGCTGTTCTGGAGTCACTGGCCTTCGCGATCACGTATCCCGTGAACAGATCCACCCAGATCAATAACTCAGTATTACCTTTGTTGGATCTGGGCAGCGACGGTATGTGATCCATCGCTATAACTTGAAACGGGTACGTGGCTTGTATATTGCCCGGCGACTCTCCTTGGATCGTAGGTCGCCCCTTGCCAGTCTCACAATCGACACACTCTCCAACGTAGCGCTGTACACTCCGATACAGGCCTCTCCAGTGGAAGCGATCCCGGATCCGCTGGTAGGTGCGGCCGATCCCCTGGTGACCTCCTTCGAGGCTGACATGGTAATGATGGAGAACATCCTGTTGCAGAGTCTCCGGCAGCACCAACCTCATCAGTCCATCGCGATCCGCCTCCACTTTCTTCGTAGGAGGGCAATAAAACAGCAGGTCGTTGAGATCCACTTCGTAGTCCATCGCAATAACCCCGAAGGATCTAGCCTCTTCTTGACTGAGATCTTGGATCTGGCCGGCTAAATACCTCTTCAGGCCGGAGATCCACGCCTCCTCGTCCTGCGCTTGGCGGATCCGTGCGATTCGGAGATCCCGCACTACTTCCTCTCGCAATACACTCGGGCTGGATCTGGATCTGGCGCGAGCCCGGGTTGTCACGGGTGAGACACGAGCGACGGAGGCTTCTTCTTCACGCTTTACCACCAGGATCTCGTCTAGGCGGTTCAGCGTAACTAGATCCTGCAGATCCGCCTCGTCCTCCACCATGATCCCAGCTTGGCGCTGAAGCGCTGCGCTGGCTAAGCTGTCAGCGCTGCCATTCCAATCGCGCTTTACGTGTACCAGCTTATGGTCAGGCCAGATCCGCAGCCGATCCAGGGCCTTCTGTCTCAGAAGCGTCAACCCCGGTGCCTTGCAGTCGATCTCACCTCGGATCTGGCGGACCACCAAGTTGGAGTCCCCGCAGATTACCAATCGCCTCTGCGCCTCGCCCTCAAGCAGATCCAAACATAGGAGAAGTCCGTGATACTCTGCTTCGTTAACCGTCAACCCTTCAGCATAGCCGGATCTAGCCTTTACGACGATCCATTCAGGCAACTTCCACAGGATCGCGCTGTAGGCGCCTCCACCACGTTTGACACGGGCAGATCCATCAAAGCTGACCACGTGTAGCTCTTCTCCAGGTCGGACTGTTGGGATCGGCGCTTGGATCTTACGCCGTGGCTCCTTCTTGGGTGCGATCCCGATCAACGCCTGATCCACCTTGGATCTAGGCGTGATACTAGCCGCAAGAGTTCCCAGGATCTTGTCTTCACCTTTCGTGCACTTCATAATCTCGAGGGTCCACGGCGAGAGCAGAGCTGCCCACTGTCCCAGTCGCCCTTGTAGGCCTGTGGATCTGAACAACCAGGCCAACGTCGAATGTCTCGTCAGGACTCGGATCGGGCGTCCAACCAACATGTTGTAGCTCAGATCCAGGATCCGTAGCAGAGCTAACACTTCCTTCTCAACCACGCCGTAGTTAAGCTCGTTTGACTTCAGGGTGCGGCTGGTGAACGTCACTGGATAGTGGATCCCGTCGTGCTCCTGCATCAGGGCAGCTGAGATCGCCCACTCGCTAGCATACACAACCACCACCGGCAACAGATCTGAGTCGAAGTGTCGGAGGATCGGAGTTGTCGCCATCTTGTCCTTCAGCCTGGCAAATGCCCGATGAGCACGAACCCAACGCGGATCCACATTGCTTTGATCGTTCGCCTCCAGATCCAAAGTCTTCTGCTTCAAAGTCTTGGTGGATCCAGAGTCGGGATCCAGCGTGTCTAGATCCGCCGCGTCGGACGAAGTTTGTTCCGCTGATCTGGAGTTGTGGAGGTTATCACCGCTTGGATCCGGCGTCGATTCTCCGGTTTGCTCATCGCGGCATAGTCCACTTCTCGTAGTTCATAGAGGATCGCAGCGTAGATCGCGTAATCCTCCATAAACCGGCTGTAGTAATTCAAACTACCCAAGAACGACTGCATGGATCTAAGCGTGCCCGGGAAGGGCAGATCCGTCAGTGCCGAGAGATCCTTGGGATTCGCCTCCAATCCAGCGCTTGACACGCGATGGCCGAGATATTCCACCTTACTCTTGCCCCAGAAGCTCTTCACCACGCTGATGGAGAGATTCCACTTGTCACACGCGTCGAGTAATGCGTCAACACGCTCACACAGATGCTCCCAGGATCCTCCAGTCACCAGTATGTCGTCGATGTAGGACCGGCGTCCCAGCACGGATGGTTTGCCAGGATCTTCAGGTTCTCCCGACTTCAGATCCAGATCCAGCGCTTGCGATCCGGATCCCTGCTTGGATCCCAATTTCGGCTCCGATCTAGATCCATCCTCTAGACGTGGGATCCGAGTGAATCCGTACAGTGCGTTGTCTAGCATCCGTTGGTAGATCTGGGGCGCGTTCTTCAATCGAAAGGGCATCCGGTTCCACTCGAACAGCCCGAACGGGGTGATGAAGGCGGAGATCGCACGAGCCCGATCCGTCATCGTCACTACCCAAAATCCACTGGCCATATCCAAGGAGCAGTACCAAAGCACCTTGTCCAGATCCTCAAGAAGATCGTTGATCAGGGGCATCGGATAGACCATCAGCCGAGTCAAACTGTTAACCAGCCGGTAGTCAATACACAAACGTATGTCCACGCCATTCTTCTTGATGATCACTACGATTGGAGACGCCCATGGTGAAGTCGAGATCTGGATGATCTTGGCTCCGAGCAGCCCCTTGATCAGATCCGACAGCTTCTCTTGGTATTGTGGGGCTACCTTGCGCACTCGTTGGGCAATAGGCTTCGCACCACCAACATCGATGTCACACACGACTCCTCGTGCTGCAGGCGGCAGCGCGTTGCCCTTGCCAATCAGCAGATGTCGGCGCCTCCAGATCCGTCGTCGCAGTTGATCAATCTCTTCCGCCGTGTTCAGATCTGGATCTCCCACTTGGATGTCTTCAATAGTCACCTCGTCAGTTGTCGAGGCGACTTCAGGCAGCACCGCCATCTCTGCTTCAACATCTTCAGCATGTAGATCCCCACTCTCATGATAGCAGACTTGGTCGTCCGCATCCGAGTCGTTGCACCTTGGATCTTCGGTAGCTGTTGGATCTACGTTGACAGTCGGATCTGGTGTCGGACCTGATTCCTGCACCGTCTCGCCATCTGGATCCACACATCGTCCCATCTCACCATCCGAAACTGTAGGCTCCACTGGATCCATGACCTGTCCCGTAACACCATCTGTCGAATCTGCAGATCCGCCCCCTGTCTCTCCGTGATTACCACCCGATGTGACAACGGGATGGACCGCCTGTTCCACATCATCTGGATCCGGCACCTCTTTGCAACTCAGCGTGTCACCAGTTGGATCTCGATCTGTCGATCCATCGTCTGGTCCCACCGCGTCGTCGACTCTCCGATCGACACTTGGATCTGGATCCGGTTGGCGCTCAGCAGGAACTTCGTCTGGATCTGGCGTGGGCCAAACGACCGACACTGCGACTTGAGAATCTTGTGTTCGGACCAGAGTTACTTGTGGTTGCTTCGGCTGAATCGATCTGTTGCCTTGCGCTAACGCGGAACTCTGTTGCGACGGATGTCCGGTTTCCCGCTCGCCCCGTCCACACTCAAGATCCATGGGTCCGACTTGGGGAGATGAGCTCTGTAGCAACGGACTCTGGATCTGCACTTCGTCCACCGTGGCGATCTTCATGCACTTGCGTAACCGCTGCCTGCCAGGAACGTTGACTCCCATAATCTCCTTGTCGCTTGGATCTGGATCCGTTGGGTCTGCGGTCGGCCTGTGTACTTGATCTCCTGTCGGCGCCTTGATTGACGCCTGCAACTGGGCCACACCCGGTGTCCTGGCTATGGATCTGGCGGTCGACTGATCGGGTGGATCCGACGGCGACTTGCCCCGTCCACTCTCGGCACCTCTGGATCTTGTCTCCGCATGTCGGAGTTGGCTTGGATCCGGCCTCCGCAATATTCCGCGCGGCGTCGGGTACTCAGGACGTTCCACCATCGACCCGATCGGGGTCTCTGGAGATGCCGCCTCCGCGGATTCAGCCTCCGTCGTGGCTTGCAGCGCGAGATTTTGCCATTCCAGATAGCGACGGGATCCAACAGACACGTAACCCTGGATCCGCGACACCCGATCGCCGGCGAGCCACATTCCGACTTGATGATTCAGGTGCAGTATAAGCTCCTTCTCGCCGATGTTCGTGATCCGAAGGTAGCGCGTCTTGCCTGGACCCTTGATCACCGTTGGCACCCATCGATCTCCTCGTGTGACCCAAAGCTTGTCATGTTCCGATCCAGATCCTCGCAGTCGTGTAGGTAGGTCTGCGGACTCTCCGATCCCAAGCTGGAGATAGCGATCCAGCTTTACCGACTGCGCCTTGTCGCTATAGAGCGAACGGCGTCCGCTGAGCTGAATCCGGACTTCGTCAGACAGGCAGAGGGTCCCGTCAGCTAGATCCAGTCGGATCCCGGCCGGGACCATAAAGTCCATACCGAGGATCGCCTCTTACCGATCCAGCTTCACCGACTGCGCCTTGTCACTGTAAAGTGGACGGCGTCCGCTGAGCTGGATCCGGACTTCATCAGGCAGGCAGAGGGTCCCATCAGCCAGATCCAGCCGGATCCCGGCCGGGACCATGTAGTCCATACCAAGGATGGCTTCCTGTCCGGATAGATCTCCAACCCAAATGTCGAAGAAATACACCAGGTATCCACCCAATGTGATCTTGATCCGAGTTCTGCCTTCCGTTGTGTACACGTTGTCTCCGATCCCAACACACTCTTGGCTCTGACTCCTGTCGATGTAGCACCCAACCTTACGAGCAAAAGCGGTGTCCACGATGGACACCTCGGCACCGGTATCTAGGAGTAAGATCGCCTTCTCATTGTTGATCTTGCCGTGGATCTTGGCTTGACGGAACCACTTGCCTGGCGAGTGTTGCTTCCAGTACCCTCGCGACTCTCCCGGTAGGAGATACGGGGATCCTGGATCTTCGATCCGCCGGCTTGCAGCGACACGCCTGGATCTGGATCCCGAGGTGTCTTCGCCTTCCACTGGTTTGAACCACTGCTCTGGATCTCGGTGTTTCCAAAATCCTTGGCGAACTTCTGGATCCAGATCCACCTCGACTGTCACGTCGGATCTGGTGTAGTCATCAGCTTGCCGGAAACTCGAGATCATGGCAGTACGTTTCCCATGAAGATCACATGTATTACCGCGTAGATCCTGTCGTTTGCTAACTGGATCTGTCGATGTCTTGTTCACATATGCATAGATGCAATACCTAGAACGCTCGGCTCGTACCGGATTCCAACCCGGCGAGCGTCCTAGTTTAACATCTTCTCCGCCATCTCTGGCAGCATCCCCGCATGCTTGGCTGGATTGAACCACTGGCGGATCTGGTTGTAGAACTCCTCCATCGGGCATCGGCCCACGTCATGAAGCTCACCACATCCGCGGCATACGAAGAGGCAGTGGTCACCTGGATGACCCTTCTTGCCGCACTTCTCACACGTCAGGCGCTTCCAACAGCCAAGGTGCGAGTGCCTCTTGGATCCACAGTGCGTACAGCGGCTGCGCTCGGATCCCTCAGCGTGGATCCTGGATCTTGGGTCGCGTGCTGTTGGATCCTGTTGTTGGCGGTCTGGCGGGTTCCGATCGGGGACCTTCGGCTCCTCCTCCGTGAGCTTCGCGTGATCTTGCGCGGCGGACAGGTAGATCCTGCGATACTCCTCGCACTCGGAGTCAGATCCATCGCTGGATCCAGACTCGGATCCGGAGTCAGGTTGGATCTGGATCGCACGCACATGTTTAGCCGGAGCGGCCTGTGCAGGCGTAGCGGGGGCCTTCTGCCGGTACTTGCTGGATCCATACGCGGACTTCTTCTGTCGATTCTTCGCTCGATCCAGTGCCCGCAGGACTTCTTCCAGCTCGTCAGCATCCGGTAGCCGGAGTAATGTCAGCCGATCTGCTAGATCCTGATCGCCCAAAGTTTCAATAAAATGATCCACATGCTCACGCTTCTCCTTGGATCCACCATCTTTGATCTTGAGTCGAGCGCGGAGTCCGGCGACATTGAGTCGGTACAGGTAATCCAGCGGAGACTCGTCAGAGCGCTTGCGGGCATGGTAATACTGGCGAGCCACGGAGATCCCCAATCCACAGTATTGAGTCTGGAAGCTGCGAAGCAGATCCGGCCACTTGTTGCGTGTGGATCGGGGCAGTTGGCGATACCAGTTTCTTGCCGATCCAGACAGAAGATCCGCGAAGGTCAGACACTTCTCTTCGTCGGGGGCTTGGTCACGCAGGAACGCAGACTTCACTTTACTGATCCAAGCTCTCGCTCGGTCCTCATCCTGGTCCTTCCCTGAAAACTCCTTCAGATCCGAGATCGCGGAGATCCGGACTCGTTGGATCAAGGCTGCGCCTGTGGATCCGGTCGCGGTGGTGGCCACTGTAGCGCGAGCTGGGGCCGGGAAGTCGATGTCATCTGGATCGTACTCCCAGTGTTGATCCGGATCGGACGAGCCAGTCGACTCCATTTCCACATCCTGGGATCCGGGGTTCTGCGTCGCCTCCGGCACCTGTGTCGGGGTCGGTATGCCTTGCTCTTTCAGGAACCTGCTCATGGCTGCTTGGAAGAATGACTCCAGCCTGCCAGTCGACATGTCGGATCCGGATAGCGTGGCAGTCGGATCCACTGATGGAGTTGACTGCTTCTTGGATCGGGATTGAGATCGAGGCTGAGGACTCGCTCCACGTTGGATCTGGGCTCGAGCGCGTAACATCGTGGCTACCGAAGGTCCAAGTGACATGCGCCGCGGCTCCGAAGATGTATCCGATCCAAGTTCAGCAGCGGACACGTACGGTGACGACGTTCGGCCTCCTGTGGATCCAGCTTGTGGCGATCTTGGATCCGGGATTGCTGGATCCGGCTTCGATTGGATCTCGCCCACCAACACCTTCAGTCGGTTGAACAGCATCTCTGTCGTAGCACGGAGTTGAATTGGGTCGATCTCTTACATCACTGACGCGTCGAACGATCCAGCCACGAGACCAGCATCCCTTAGCAGCTGCATCAGGCGCTCCATCTCGGGCAGGATCCCTGGGTGCTTGGCAGGCGCCGGAAGCGCTAGGGGTCCCTGCAGGTCTCCGATCTGCTTCACGCCGAACTGCTGCATGATGGGATCCAGAGTCAGGAAACCACGTAGTTGCCTCTCGTGGTGGTGGATCCAACCTGCCTCGGATCCATCCTGAGCAGGTGGCTTCGGATCTTCGTCTTCTGGATCCGGGGCCTTCATCTTCGTGCGCGCCTTCGGCTTGGTCTTGTCGAAGGAGAAGAAGTAGGCATCCGAGTTAACTGGTGAATCAGCGAATGCATACCGATCCTTGCCAGCCTTGGTTTGTTTTGTTGGTGGATCTTGACTCGCGTCGCGATCCACCGGGGTCCCCGAAGGGACCTGTGGAGGAGGTTGAGGTTTGTTTTCTGGATCCATGTCTGGATCCACCTCGGTTCCGCCGACAGAGGTCCTCCATGCACTCTGCCGATCCGTGGATCTTGTTTCATTCAGCAGCGTCGTCGTCGATCCCAACTCCGATGACGCTTGATCCCCTTGTTCCTTCTTCACTCGAACTTCTTCTTGGGACTCACGGTGAAATCCCGAGTCACCAGAAGATCCGGGCACGCGCACCATTGTGGCGTAGCGGGATCAGCAAAATCTGCGAGATCGCCGATCCAACTTGCCAACTGCGCCCGAACACCGACTTACGGAGGGGGTCCCCGCTGATCCGTGATCTGTGTGCTGAACTTGGTCACCTTGTGTACCCGTCGGTAGGGCTGGATCTGCTCCTCTGGTGTCTGCTGAAGCGTCCGAGCCTTGAAGACAGAACAGTCTGGGCGAGACGCGGGGATGTGGGTGGAGCAGCGCGGAAATCTTCACTCTGCTCGCGGTTTACTCCAAATCCAGTAGTCTTGTACTTGGATCTGGCGGCCTGGATCTGGATCCGGCCGGGTTGTTGCCTTTCGGTTGTTGTAGTTCCTTTCCGATGCCTTCGCAGGTCTTCCTTGGTCGTGTTTGCCGCCTCCAATGACGGTGTCGTTGACAGTTGAGAAGCGAAGGACGCACCGGCCAAACAGATAACTCCGGTGGATCTTGGATCCGCACTTGACAGTAGTTCACTAGGAAGGTTTTGGATCTGGCCAATGTATTACTCCAGTCTTACCACCAACACTAGATCTGCTACGGCTAACCTCTCTACGCCGCGTAGGGCCAATGTAGTTCCCGTTTCCAGGCGAGTGAGGAAGCACTTGCGTTGATCAAGGCAAATTCGTTTCTGATTTATGCTTAAGTTCGTTCCTATCCCAAAGTCCTATCATCATGTGGATCCTATCATCCCATCTGTACCTACCGACTTTATGGGCCCCCTTTACCTTCCTTGCGTGTCAGCTGCTTGCCCGTCGTGTTGTGTTTACGGCCTCTTGATTACGCCCGGATAAGGGATTGAACCCATCTTGGATTGAACCCATTTGGATCTGGGCGCAGATCCAGATCCATCTGATTCTGGATCCAGATCCATCTGAGTCCGGATCCATCTCTCGCCCAATCACTTGCCATAACACATTTCCGAGAATTGCGCTTCACCACACACGACTGTATGACTCCAGAGAAAATCTCATGAGCGCGCTCTGTAGCTGCTCACATTAAATCGACTTTAAGAGGGGAGCGCTAAAGTGGGGCTATTGCAGCTCCACGCACTGATTGGATATTAAAATAATTTCTTCAAAATGAGCGCCTAACTTGCACTTAGACCACTTGTTCACTGGTAGGGATACCATCGGCTTCTGTAGTTACTGTTGTCTACGGTCACACTCATTATTTTGTCATTGGACACCCTCGTCGAACTCTGGTGCTGACCAAGTCGCGACCCTCCCATGCTATTATAATACCTAAAGTGTATTCGGTGGCGCTATTGTTTGATCCTGTAAAGTCCTCTAATTATCCACGGGGCCTTATTTTGGGCCATTCGTCAAATGCGGACACATTTGCCAAATGCTGGGCGTCTGACCGAAAACAAAAACCCAGTCTGCTGGGCCTGCACCTTTTGTCATTCTCGGAGGAAGAAACTCAGACCCTGTAGTGTCTGCAGGGAAGCGGAAGACACGCTGGGGGAGACGAGACTCCCGTAAGTTTTAGCCGTAAGTGTATTGCCAAAGGTAAATAGCAAAGTGAATCGGGCACGAACTACTTCTAGCGCTGCGGCTCCTGCTAACCAGTGAAGCCGCAGCTGTAATCTAGCTTGTAAGGTAGTTCGGTTGTCATCAAGATTTCCGTTATAGTCCACTTGATTTCTGGCTGGGCATCAGCTTTTGCGTTATGCCCAGCACTTGTCATCTCACTTTGCGTTATGAGTAAGGTACATGGCCGGAGCCGTCACGCCTGCAGTGATTGACTGCGACCAATGGTGACGCTGCTAGCTGGACAGGCTGGACATTATCATCAACTACAGACCCACGTCTAGAGGGCCCCGAGCAGCGAGCAAAAGCCAAACTCAAACGCGAACGAGACCAGCTACACAAGTTAGAGGACCATAGGCAGGATCACGGTCACTAGAAGGAGTCCTACGAGCTGCTGTAGGAGCAGGAGTAGCAGAAGTTGTACTTGACACGGCGCCACCGTAAATTTACGGCGTAAATGCATAGCATTTGGGAAGAACGACCCCGAAATGGTGTAGAGGTTGACTGGACAAGCAGATACATATACCGGTACAAACATCTATGGCCGTTGGTAGCTTGTTAGCTTACCTTAAAAGTTAGGAGCACGGCAGTACTACCGATGGTGCCCTCGTATGGAAGCTCGCCGATATCAAGGGAGCCGATATTTGAAATGGTACCCGGTATGATACATGTGTGAAGAGCGTCGTGAACATGGCTCCGCTCCAGCATGTCATCACTGTACAGTATACACCGGGGACGCCCAAGATTGCCTTTGGTTGTGTATACGGGACGCAACTCCTTGAGCCCGTTAGCGTATAGTTGTTTGCAGCTAACCCAGGGGGCTGGCAGCTTCGAGGTTTTCCCTCCTCAATCCCAAAGTTGTTCAGTGGGAAGCACGTGTGTTCTTAGCGTTATTCTGGTCACTAAGCTCTTCCTCCTACCAACACTCGCCTGCGCATCGTGCCAACATGTAGCACCAACATGGAATGCTTACTATTCCTACTGTTCACATGCATGAGCGTTGTGATACATTTACCACGATGGCACTCCCGGGCATCACTTGTGCGGCCTGCACCGCCGTCGTGCCTTGCGCAAAGCACCCCGCTTCGGCAAGGGAGGATGTCTACTTTAGATACAGCAAAACTCCTACTGTGCTCGGGCTGATCTCGGGCTGGCACCAGCGAAGAGAATGACAAAAGGTGCAGGCCCAGCAGACTGGGTTTTTGTTTTCGGTCAGAGGCGCAGCATTTGGCAAATGTGTCCGCATTTGACGAATGGCCCAAAATAAGGCCCAGCATGTGGCAATTTCCCAATTATCCACTCACACAATTCAGATACAGTAATAGACAAGTGCACCCACACACATGATGCCACTTGGGATTGGACCGAGTAGAGAAGCGGCCAACATGCGCTTTGTGCCGACCGCCTCTCATCACTCAGCAATTTCCCTCTTCAGGGCGCGTGTGAAGCTCCTCGTTCTCCCACGACAAGTCCAAGAATGCGTGTGCAGTGTCTGGTGCTACCGGTAGCGCTTCTGGTATGCGCCACTGCTGCCTCAGCCTCGAGTGTTCAACTTCCGGCTGTGATTCGCCCTACCAGCGTCAGCCACAGCGAGTTCGTCTCGTCGAGGAATCTGAGAGCTGCCAATGTGGTGGTTGACGTCGAAGACAGCGACAGTGACGAAGAGAGGGCCATCAGAGCTCCTTTCTTGGAGAAGCTCACTGTTCTCAACTATGGTTCTAGTACAGTGACCGTGAAGGGCTCCATCAGATCTTGAACTTCAAAAGTGTAGTCGTTAAGCGCGGTGACGATGCGCTTCGGACCTTTCCATAGTAATGCGAGCTTGTTCCCTGCTGTACCAGTAGCGGTAGCTGCCAACACGAAATCGCCGACGCTAAACTTCTGCAGGATAACACCTTTCTTCTGTGCATGGCGATCTCGAGCAGCTTTGCGCCGTTTCTCTGCAGCGTCGACGAGCTCACGGTGCATACCGTCGAGTGACCGACGAACTTCAGCGAGATGATCGCGGATGTCTTGTTCAACCCACTCTACCGTAGCATCAACGGTAGTGCGAGGATGGAGGATACTGCGCAGCTGTGATGACCCCGGGAGCGCTGTAAAAGCTGTCAACGGTGACACACCACCAAGGCGGTCAGCTGGCATGCCATTCAAGGCAGCTTGGACGACCGGAAGAATTTGAGGCCAGTCACCGACAAGGAGTTTCTTTTCGCTCAAAAGTGCCTTAACAGCGCGCAGGACTTCGCGGTTGACAACCTCGACTGTCCCATTGGCCCAGGGACAGTAGGCCGTAGTAAAATGGTGCTGGGCCCCGAGAGAGCGCTGTAAGCGCTCGATCACCTGGTTTTTGAAATGGGCGCCTTGATCGGAGACCCATTGGAGGACCACGCCGTATCTCTTAAACCAATCCAGGAGGCTTTCATAGACTTGGTCGGAGGTCGCTTGAGCGCAGGCCACAAGCTCGACAAACCCGCTCATGTCGTCCTTCAAAACCAGCACGTATTTGCTGCCACCGGTGCCTTCAACCATAGTAAGGAAATCGAAGTGCACCACTTCGTTGGGATGCGTAGACCAGAGCGTTTCACCGAATGGTCGACGGATAAGACCGGCGGCGGTAGTCATGCAGTGCAGGCACTGGCGCGTGAAGCTGCTGACATCGGCCGCAAGTGTTTCCCAGTGGAAGATAGCTGCTAACGCTTGCCGCGTTGCTGTCGCACCGCGGTGGCCACTAGCACCGGCGTGTGCCACCACACAGAGGCGTTGCTGGAGATCGTGGGCTGCAGGAGGCACCCAGACGCGCCCATCTTCGCACAGGAAGAGTCCGCGGGAAGCATTTAAGCGGACACCCGAAGGAATATCGGGGGTAGGCACGGAGTCTTGGGCAGCGCGGATGTGCATATCCGAAGGCCACGCAAAGTCCACATCTTCCAAAGGGGAAACGCGCTGGACGATCGCAAGGCGGGAGATACGAACAGCACTGCGATCAGCGAGGGACGTGCCCGCACCCCAGCGGCTAAGCAGATCCCCCCAGACATTTGCCTCACCGGGAACATGCTCAATGACGTAGCGAAACGACATCAGCGAAAGAGCCCAGCGCTGGAGCTTGTCCGCCTGGTAACGCGCCATCGTGCTGTCGGTCGCGTACGGGTTGAAGATGTACACCAAGTTCCGATGGTCCGTGTAGAGGTGGAAACCACCGGGTCGTAGCAACAGATACTCGAGTCGCCGTGTAGCTTCGACAATTGCAAATGCCTCTTTCTCCACAATCGGCCACCGAGCCTCCGACCCTACAAAGCGGCCGCTCAGGAAAGCGAGCGGCTTGTGATTCTGTTGTTCCAGGGGAAGATGAAGCTCGTGTGCGTCCAGCTGGGTGGCGACAGCGCCCCAAAAGTCTTGACTCGAGTCGCAATACAGACAGACGGCCGCTTCCGGGCGTGGGTGCGCGAGAGGCACCATCTTCAGCAGTGCATCTCGGATTGCAGAGAGACCAGAGTTGTCTTCGGCGCTCCAGCCAGCATCAGACAACAAAACTTTGCGAAGATGCGCTTTCTTGCGTGATCCAGCGAGCGTCATTGCGCGCTCCAGAGTAGCATAAAGGCGCGCCGTAATTTTGGTATACTCGGGAATCGAGTGCCGCATCCAATTGACGGCACACAAGAACTGTTGGAGTTGATCAGCGGTTGTCGGTATCGGCATGTCGACGAGGCCCTGGACACGCTCGGGACAATGACGCACCCCTGCAGCGGAGAATACCTTGCCGCACCATTTCACCTCACGCTGGTAGAATCGACACTTCTTGGCATGCAGCTTCAGGCCGTACCGCGCACAACGCTCGAGGACCTGATCAAGCAGTTTGAGTAACTCCTCTTCTGTGGCCGCGTAGCCAAGGATGTCGTCCAACCAAGCAAGGACGCCATGCCCGAGGAGGTCCCCAAAAATTTCCTCTACTACACCTTGGCAGTAGGCGACTGAATCAGCGGCGCCCATAGGCACACGCGTAGGTGTATACATGGCCCGATGCGTCACGAAGGTATAGAGTTCTTGCGAGTCCTCGTGCAGCGGGAGCTGCCAGTATCCGCGGAACCAATCCAATACGAAGAACACTGTAGCACCCTCTAATTCGCCGACGACGACTTCGAGTACTGGCATCGGCCACGACATGGGCTCCGTACAGTCGTTGACACGGCGCGTGTCAATTGTCATACGCGGATCCGAGGTGGGATCCGTGTCCTGCTACTTTTTGCGAACAATGCGTGGAGCAGAGGCCCAGCGACTGCGATGGTTAACGTACACCAGGTCATGCTCCAACAGCTTCCGTGTGTGGCGGTCCAGAAAATCACGATCCAAAGGCGAGTAACGTCGGGGCTTCGCTCGGACCGGCACAGCATCGGGCTTCACGCGCACGTGCATCGGGGCCACCTTCACAGGGGGGTCATGACCGAACTGCAAGCGGAATACGTCGGCTCTCAAATGTAGAATATCCTTCAAAGTTACTTGACCAGCCGCTGACATCCCTTCTTCGCGAGCCAAAGCCTGTGAAGCCTCCAAAGTCTTGATTACGTCTTCGAGGCTCTCGGGAGCCAGGGAAGGAAGCGTTGTTCGTTCATCAAAATGGTCGTTGCTTAACGGCGCGGCAGGGGCAGCGGAGCCGAGGGCGGCCTGTTGTAAGCGCTGAATCTTCTGAAGTGGGGTCGCGCTTGTGTCCGCCGTGGCTACCGACTGGTCCTCCGCCTTGCCCAGTTCCCACGCGGGCTGTTGTCCCCGCGCTTGCACCAGGAGCGCATCCGTAGAGTATCCAAGAATGCGCATAACGGGGCGACCAACAGTAAGATCCAGAGACAAGTTCTCTTCTTCGACGTAACACACCAGAGAGCGCAACATCAGCGGGCCGGCAGAGGTCGACAAAACAACCTCCTTGAAGGTCGCAATTCGGCGGACCCTGATCTCACCCGTACCCACTGGCGACAGTGTGCGAGGCACAATTTCAACCGTGGCGACTTGCTTCCCGAGCTGCGCCAAGCTGTCCAGGACGCCCCGCGCTACCAGGGATGCATCCGCACCACTATCGAGTAGTAGTGCTTGCACCGGCAGGCCATCAACTGTGGCAGCCGTCGTTCCGAAATCCCGCTCTTCATCTTCTGCCCGAAGCGCGCGCAGACGTGTTGGGCGTGTTGGCGTCGAAGTGGCCTCGGTCGCACGTCGCGCATCACGGGACTTGTAGTAGTTTTGCAGCAAGACATCGGCCTCTCCAGGCCCGGCCAGCGGGCAATCCCGAACATGATGGCAGGTCGACTGGCACTTTAAACAAGGACCAATACGGCTTCGAGACGAAGCGCCCATGCTGCTTCCGGACCCACTAGGAGCCCGCGTTGTCGAAACAGCAGGCGCGGCAGTCACACTTGAAGGTCCAGGGAGGCTCGGGGAGTTGAAGCCGTTGCCACCTGCAGTCGTAGTTTGAGCGGCGGGCCTCGGGCCTGAGCGACGGCCTCTGCGACCACCAGAGGAGAGGCTATCATTTCGTGGCGCGGAAGGTGAAGGCGATGTCGCTGGCGGTAGTGCCGCCCTCTCCCAGGTTATAAACTCGCGCAGCATGCTGGTCACCCAGGCACAATAGGCGACGACGTTCGTGCGATACTGCTTGTTTTCTTGCAGTGACAGCCGGGTGGCTACCACTCGCTTGAAGCTGTCAGGTGCTAGCGCGTCGCCCAGATACTTGACGAGCCGCTTCTGCTCGTGCTGGAACGCACCATCCACGATGTTAAACCGGTCGAGGATCGCTTCGAGGTCGGCTTGCAAGTTCATGATCCGACTTTCTGCCTCAGGCCAGTCGGTCTTCATTCTCAAGCCACGCATCGCGACGTCAACTGTGGCGTAGTCGACGTGAGTAGGCACCCGAGCCTGCAAGAAGTAGGCTATCCACTGGTCTTCAGTAACGCGTTCCGGAGCCACACCAAACTCATAGCGGGCGATCATTCGCTTCGTCCGTCCCTCGATACACGCACCCACAGGCATGGCGAAAGCGCCACCCCATAGAGTCTGTAGCGCATTAATCGCCGTTAAGTACGTCTCGTACGCTCGCATGAACGCCCGACGGTCCTCCATCGTGCGCCCAGCAAAGCGTGGCGGTTGTGGTAGCGCTGGAGCGGCGGTTACCCGCGAGGCTCGGCCTCGGGTTTGAGGTGTCGGTGGGGTTCTTGGGGAGGCAGTTGGCATCGAAGCATCACTTGGACTCACCGGAGCGGCGAATGGGTTCGGGACCATCAGGCTGAGGCCATCCGGACTTCCGATACCGTAGACACGACTAGGGGAGTTGTTCCCCAGCGCGATTCCCGACGTCATCCTCGCAAGTTCTTCCTCGTCGGCAGGCGCCATGGGGGTAACCTCATCGTCTTCTTCGGCAGCTTCCGGGGCGGCAGGCGGAGCGCCCGAGTCTTCGTTCCCGTCGATAGCTGCGGTAGCGTCACGCGCGGCATCTGGCCTATGGATGGGCGAGAAGATGTTCATCCACGCGGAGTTCGTCTGAACACAGCCGAAGGCTAAAGTTAACTTTGTTCTCAACTATGGTTCTAGAGAGTAAAAGAGGAACTGAGCTGTATTCATTTAGGGAAATTGGTGCAGCCAGCGTGGTTGGCGCGGGCGCGACCGCAGATAGCCGGAGTGCGCAGCGACCACGTGGCATGTACGACTGGATTGTGAGGGCAACAAATCCAGATCACTCACGAATGTAGCCAAGACAGACGCCGAGAAGGCCCAGGAGAAGCTGATGCTAGCTCTGGGGAGGAAGGCAGACGAAGCTTTCAGCAAGTTTAAGGTCGTCCACACCGAGGACCTGTTTAACACCAAGGCGTTTACGAAGTGGTCCCAACACGTAACGAAGGTCAGTAAGACCAACGACGAGGCCATGACGGCGATGGCCTCGACGTTGTCGACGAAAATCGGCGACGAGGAGTTGCTCAAGCTCATTCAGGCGGTCAAGACGACGGAGAAGGCCAAGCTTGCCGATGATCTGGAGGCAGGGCTGCTTCGAGTTTGGGCGACCAATAAAAAGTCGGCCCACGAGGCCTTCAACTTGTTCAAGCTTAACACAGCTCGGAGCCGTCTCTTCGGCGAGCAGAATCTCAAGACCTGGGCCACCTACGTCACCAAGATCAACAACGACAACTCAGAAGCGGCTCTGAAGGCAATGTTCCTGACGTTGAGTAAACACTACGACGAGGTGGAGCTGGCCAGGCTGATCAAGTATGCGACGGTCTCGACGAGCGTCGGGGAGCTCGCTAGGGGTCTGCAGACCGCGCAGTTTAATAAGTGGATTGCTGCGGCGAAGAACTCGGACGACATCTTCAAGGCCATGAAGCTCAGCGCTACAGGAGATAAGCTCTTCGATAGCATTGAGTTTAAGATCTGGGAGGACTTCGTGGGCGCCCTCCACAAAAAGCAGCAGGGAAAGTTCATGGCTGCGACCTTGGCGACTCACTACGGCGATGACGTTTTCGTCAAGATGATCGAAGCAGCCAAGAAGGTGCCGATCCACGAGACTCTTGCGAAGAAGCTCGAAGTGGGGCTCCTTCAGTATTGGAAGTCGGCGGAGAAAACCTCGGACGACCTCTTCCAGTCGCTCCAGCTTCAATCAAAGGAAGGCTTTCTCATTGGAAGTCCCGAGACGAAGCTCTGGTCTGATTTCGTGCTCATCATCAACAAAAACGATAAACAAGCGGCGTATGCGGACATGGTCAGCGTGATGTCGAATCACTACAAGCCGGAAATGCTGGCGAGGTACATCCAGTGAGCTACGGTATCCTGAAGTGTTTGCGAGTTTGCATTGAGTCTGCAGTCTGCCCAATTTGCAGCGTGGGCAAGTGCAAAGAAGACCACCAAGTCCATTAAGAAGCTGCTGAAGCGCAAGCCAGAAACAGCAACAGCTAGCCTCATCGACCCTACCCGAGACTCGAAGGTTGTCAGCGCGTACGGGGACTACCTTTCCTCGTTGAAGGCGATCGCATGAACGCGGACGGAAATATACATGTATGTAGATCGCCCTTTGGTTCTGTGATGAAACACGAGTGGATATGCTTGCATGAGTAAACTGGGCCTGTCTCAGAGCTCCTGCGTACAAGTAGTTAAGCGTACACGTAGCAAGTGATCTGTGATCTGTGAACTTTCACCAACTTTAATTAAACTACGGTCTTCATGGTTGAGTTCGGTATCGGCACCGTGTCTTATGAACTCTGTGTTCCATGTTTCCTCCTTTGCCTCCCGAAGTGGGTTTTCCGCGTACATGAATCGAGACACGCACCTGGTCTATCGAGACCGAAATACTGATGCCCTGGGTGCTCTCGGTCAGGAATGAGTCACTCCAGTTTTGTAACAAGGTTGTTATAGACGCTTGGTTTAAACGCATTTCATTTTGACCGCACAACGATTTTTTTAAAGCAAGGATCAATATCTTTTAAGATATTTAAATATATATCCTTGTTGCTATAGCTAGAGTACTTCGGCGATCTGCGGTCGCACCATGGAAACCTTCACATTCGCTCTTGCCTTACACTGTTGTAAACCACGTGCTAGGTTGCAGATGGGTCCACGGCAGTTGCAATTGCCAAGGCGAAGGACCAGAACTTTCCACCTTCATTTGCAGTCCAGCCAAACGACGCGTTGAAGAGGATGCTGTGAGGGCTTGCGCAGTAGGACTTCTGTGCCTCCGAGCACTTAGTGTCGGTAGCCGAGGAGGGCGAGACACGAGAACGCAGGAACACAAGCTTGTTTGCCCACGGAAAGAATGGGATTGAGGAGGAGAAAACCTCTCGGGTGACAACCCCCTCTTGGTTAAACTATACTATAGAAAACTCAGTATAAACAGGAGCGATACTTCAACTAGGAACTCCATACAGAAGCACAGTCAACCATTGCGAATAGCGGAGCTCGATCTGCCACTACCAGCTCCGACAGGCTGAGAGCTACCAGAGCACCCGTCCACGAAGACAAAGAAGACGAAGACGAAGAGAGGGGGTTCAGCATCCCTCTGATCGACGATCTAATCGACAAGGGCAAGATCAGCGCCATGATGAAGGCGATCGCCACGGCGGACGATAACCTCTTCGCCAATCCTCAGTGGAAGAACCGGGCCTCCGTGCTCATAAAAAACAACGTCGATGACGACGTGTTCGGCGCCTTGACGCACCGCTTTGGGCCCCCCTGGAGTGACGACGATGCTGGCTGCGGCTGCCAAGAACCCCAATACGAAAGAAGCCGCCACGGTGCTGCAGGCGAGGCAGATCAAGGACTGGCTGACCTACAACATAGATCCCGATGAAATCTTCAAGCTCATGAAGCTGGACAAGGCGAGTGACAACCTCTTCGACAGCCCCACAATGGCTGCGTGGACCAACTACCTGGCGGCTTTCAACAAGAAGAATCCTCGGAAGGAGTCCACCGTCCTCCAAGTCTTCACCAAGAACTACGAAGCAGAAGGACTCGTCAAGCTCTTGGCGTCAGCAGGCGACAGCGTTGGAACTACCAAGTTTAAGGAGGAGCTAGTGAGGATGAACCAACGCACCCAGCAAACGTCTTCAAGTTCTTGAAGCTGGATGAGGCTGGAGATGACCTCCTGACCAACCCGTTGCTCAGCACTTGGGTCCAGTACATGAAGGCGTTCAACAAGGAGTACCCGTTCGCAGAGACGATGATGATCCAGTCGTTCACCAAGAGCTACGGCGACGACAAGCTGGCAATCATGCTCCAAGCGGGCACGAAGAACCCGGAGACGGAAAAAATCGCCAAGGATCTGCAGACGGCTCAGTTCAAGCAGTGGATGGTCGACGAGAAGACCCCGAATGACATCTACGAGAAGGTACTGAAGCTCATTGGCGCGCGTACTACAACGCGTACGAGAAACAATACCCTGAAAAGTTGTTCTCATTTAAACTGTAGCCATGCATATATTTGTTTTGTTTTAAATGAGGTACGTTACAGTCATTTAACCTAACTATCGACCTAGAAAATGCCCGATACTTCAGCGCTAGTGAAGGATGTGCTGCCTACTCCAAATAGGGGGACTCGAACTTGCAAAATGAGCGAAAAAAGTAAGCATAAGCAAGTCCGAATTGTAAGCAAAAAGGTCCGACCAAAATAAGACGGGGGGGCCACTTTTATTGTGCTCATTTGAGTTCCCTCCTAGCGGGAATTGGGCCAGCCTCGGACACATCGAGCGCCTATTAATAGCGAAGTGCGCGATAGCGCCTCCACGGCTTGACCGGTATTCCCGGGCCGCCCGCCCGCTCGAGATAGACTCTAAAAAAATAGTTTTCAACGTTCGCAGTCATGGTAGACAGCGCTGCACGTGATGCCGTGCAAGAGGCAATTGCGTTGAGAACTTTTCCCCCTAAGCTGTGTCTACCAGAACAACAGAAAAGAAGTTTGCTGTCAACGTGGCTTTCCTGTCCAACATTCACATGGGCACCGGAGTGCTTGACCGAGACGCGCAAGCCCTTGTGCATTGTTGAAAACTGCACATGCACGCCAGCTGTGAAGGAGTACACGAGTCGTACTGTGCACGACATTGAGCACAAAAACGACGTTGTATTATGCTCGTTATGCATGTAGGGGTGTTGGTAAAGGGCGAACATTCTCCACGATTGATGACGAGTACATTTCTGCGTCGAAGTCCTCCCTGCTCGAATGTCCATACTTACTAAGTTACAAGTCTGGTATATCTGTGAGAATGTTTGATTTAGTTTATGATAGCATGCTGACAACAAAAGGAATATCGGGGGCAACACAAAACGTGACTAGAAGGCGCCAAAAGCGATTCTACCAGATCACGGCTAGAGCCGCGATGGCAGTAGAGGCTCGCCGCCTTGAGAATCCTTCTTCCGCACCCCCCACGCTTCCTACGGTCGAGCAGTACATGCCCAAGAATGCATGTCTTGACGAGGAATCTCTACAGCAAATATGGCTGACTCAAACTGAGATTTGCTCTCGTTTGTTGGAGGCACAGATGGCTCAGTCTAAGTGCGTCCGAGTCATTCGTATGGACCACTCACAGAAGTTCTGCAGCAAGTTGAAGGTGTTTGAAGCCAATGGTAAGAAAGAACAAGTTTCTTCTGTGAGAATGCTGCTTCTAGTTCAGAACGAGGTAGGTCAGATTGTAGCGAGAGGTCTTACCCGATCCGAGAATCATGACGAGTCAGCAGCCATTCTGCGTTCGGTCATCCCAAAGCTCGATGGGCAATCAAACTCACCTGTTGTGTGTGTTACTGATAACGCTAACCAAAATCGTGGTATGATTCAAAAGGTATTTGGTAGCAGTGTTCTAACTAAACAGGATCCTTTTCATGTGATTCAACGATTTACTGAAAAATTGACAGACCAGGATCAGCGGAAGTCACTGGCAAAGCAGCTCTCTCAAGCGATGTACGATATCGGAAACAATATCCGTACTCCTGAGGTAATGGCCGACCGCTGCTCAGCGGTATTGCGCCGTGTCCAGCCTTCAGACGTGCGAGTCAGCACGCCTATTTGGGAAAACTGCATCGAGGTGAACCTCAAGCAGATTCGAGATGGCGACTTGTATGTAGACGACAACGAATATCTCGAGGGAGGCAAGAAAGTTCGCGTTATCTCCACTAGTCAACTCGAGGCAGTGCACTCAAAACTGCGTAAGCTGCTCGACCGGATCGTATCCATCCCGGTCGGGCTTCGCATTCTTGATATTTTTCTGCTGCGGGTAAGAGTATATTACACAAAGGAGTAAGCGATGCAACACTAATTTTTTTTCATGTTCGGCAGCACAACCTTAAAACTGGAGCCAAGCTCAAGCGTAACCCACATTTTGCTGAGTTCGACTTCATTTCTCTGTGCCAAACCGCTGTTATGTGTCGAGGACTGCTGCCGGAGTCCCCGCAGATCGAGTTTATCCTGCAACTTTTGGCGTTCCAATTGACGGAATCGTCCGCGCAAGAACGGCTTCGTCCTGGGGCTGAGGCAACCGCTAATCGGCTATGGGAGCGTGTGTACAATTTGATGTCGATATCGACGTCTGGTATCGAGGCTAAAATGCTCAGCAAACGAGCTCAAACCTCTGACATCAAGCAGTATCTGTCATCGGCGTACGTTCAGCAAAACCTTGTTGATCAGCAGGCATTTGTCCTGCAGCTTGGCCTGGAGCCGGAATACGAATCTACGGCGGAGTTCTCATCGAATGAGTTTGCGTTGTTGGAGGAGGTGCGTGGTGAGCAGCTAGCCCTGGACGTTAAAAGGTTCTGGTGGAACCAGTGTCCGGTCGTGGCAACGGTTCTCTATAACGCAGCGGTGTGCAAGATCGATAACCCAAGCTTGCAGCTGAGGAAAAGAAGTTTTCGCACAATCGAAAAGTATCTTGCTGCAATCGATGTCAAGCTGCAGTCGAGGAGCATGCTCGCTTCAGCTCCGACATGTATTATGCTGCCTTTGCTGAACACCAAAGACGCTAAAGACAAATACGAGACTAACGACACCAAAAACTCAGCAACAGACGAGTGGCTTCAGAAAACACTTTTCAACTTGTTACGAGTGAAGGGTGTCGTCAAGCACAGAACACAAGTTTTCTGCAACATTTACGACTTGGCCGGATACCTGTGTCCCGACATCACCAGGAAGACAAGGGAGTGGCTGAAGCGCCGATGGGGTGCTTTGCGGGCTACTGAAAATCGTCTCAGTCGCATGAAGATTATTCTGCGCGTCCCCCATGAAATGCTGGAGAGAGAGACCAAGTCCGAGCCTTGTCCGGCAACCAGTCTCCATACGGCAGCCTCTAACGATAAACATCTTCCCATCGAGTCTAGCGACGCTCTCGGTCAGAGCGCTCCTATCGACTCCGACACTGCACCTATAGTCACGCCCCCGGTACAAGACGCGCTTGAGCTGACACAACCCAACGCAGAAAGCAGCGTGGTGGAAAGCGCCCTCACATTTACGCCAGCAGCCTGGGCAACGCGGCTCTCGTGTCCCCAACGAGCAACTCAACCAACAGCAGAGCGTGAAGAAGGCGCAGTTTCAGCACTCCCAGAGCTGCTAAGAATGCCGAGTGAACTAGCCGAACTCGAGATCATTGATGATGCCACACGAGAACGGTTGCGGCAATACGCGGCAACAATTCCGAGGACGAAAGGCAAATGGGCTAAAGTCCTTCAGGTGTACACCAGGTCCAACCCAGCAACCAGTCTCAGCGCAGAGAATCTTCGTTGCCGCCTAAAATACAAGCGGCAAACACCGTCAGTTTTTCCACGCCCAGATACACTGCAAGCCATACCCACCAGTCAGTCCTCCACAGGCTCCGACGCAAGTGTCGATAATCGTGAGATTCCCAGTCAACCACTGCCGGAAGCGAAGAAGCGGCCAGCGTGTGAAAGCTGCCGAACCGCCAAGCGAAAGTGTGGTCCAGACAGCAGGAATGTAAAATGCCAGTACCGGCAGCAGTCAACCCCTACGATAGTGTCGTTCTTTGCAGCTCCAGCGAGTCGCACATCAGTCAACCAGTGAAGCTACGAGATGCAGCAGCAGAAACATTTGAAGTGGCACAATACATTACCAACTCAACGCCGCACTAGATGTTTGACGGTAGTAGGTAGATATTACGCACTTACGATTATCTCCACTGCTACCCTCCACACCATGGGCGGCGGAACCTAGTAGGGTGAGGTTAGCGAGATCAAGATGTCCTCTCTTGTGCGATGAGCTCATAGCTGAGCTGCCCCTGCAGACTCCTTGGATACTGGTGGACGCAGTCTGCTGCTGTGTGGAATCAGCGGTGGCTGTGTGGAACTCAGCGTGGCCATAGCTGTCGGGTGTGACGCTGGTGATACACAAAACGAAAGGCTTGCTACCCATGGCCCACTACACGGCCTCGTGCGCCTGCAGCACAGGCACTGAGGCCACATAGCTCTGCTCGCCGACTTGAAGCTAGTTATACAAAGTGTCCACATGAGCTACGTTATAGCTTCGTTCATGAGTCGAACAAGTAACCAAGTAGATGCAGCAGCAGAAACAATGAATATCACGCAGTACATCGCAAAATGTCAGCTCCTTGTTTAGCATCACAGTGGTAGATAGATATCGCACACGTACTTCTTTCGCGAGCGCTACAGCGTGGGCATCGGAGCCTCGCAGCAGGAGCGAGAACTTTCTGTCCTCGCTTGTAGTGGCGTACTGCAGTGATCGTCAAAATCAAAATACGCCTGTGAGTGGTCGGCTGTTGCTATTGGTCAATTATTCTCGGGGTGAACAGTACATCTGTCAGTACAGCAAAGCGGTGATCAACGGTGCATAACGGTGGTCAACGGTGCCCGCCGGTCGCAGTACAATCCCACGAATTCCGGTCAAGCTTAAGCGTGGGGGGGGTGCGAAAGAAGGATTCTCAAGGCGGCGAGCCTCTACTGCCATCGCGGCTCTAGCCGTGATCTGGTAGAATCGCTTTTGGCGCCTTCTAGTCACGTTTTGTGTTGCCCCCGATATTCCTTTTGTTGTCAGCATGCTATCATAAACTAAATCAAACATTCTCACAGATATACCAGACTTGTAACTTAGTAAGTATGGACATTCGAGCAGGGAGGACTTCGACGCAGAAATGTACTCGTCATCAATCGTGGAGAATGTTCGCCCTTTACCAACACCCCTACATGCATAACGAGCATAATACAACGTCGTTTTTGTGCTCAATGTCGTGCACAGTACGACTCGTGTACTCCTTCACAGCTGGCGTGCATGTGCAGTTTTCAACAATGCACAAGGGCTTGCGCGTCTCGGTCAAGCACTCCGGTGCCCATGTGAATGTTGGACAGGAAAGCCACGTTGACAGCAAACTTCTTTTCTGTTGTTCTGGTAGACACAGCTTAGGGGGAAAAGTTCTCAACGCAATTGCCTCTTGCACGGCATCACGTGCAGCGCTGTCTACCATGACTGCGAACGTTGAAAACTATTTTTTTAGAGTCTATCTCGAGCGGGCGGGCGGCCCGCCACCCTTCGGGTGGCGGGAACCGCCGGGCCTGTCGGCCCGGGAATACCGGTCAAGCCCCACGCTTCCTACGGTCGAGCAGTACATGCCCAAGAATGCATGTCTTGACGAGGAATCTCTACAGCAAATATGGCTGACTCAAACTGAGATTTGCTCTCGTTTGTTGGAGGCACAGATGGCTCAGTCTAAGTGCGTCCGAGTCATTCGTATGGACCACTCACAGAAGTTCTGCAGCAAGTTGAAGGTGTTTGAAGCCAATGGTAAGAAAGAACAAGTTTCTTCTGTGAGAATGCTGCTTCTAGTTCAGAACGAGGTAGGTCAGATTGTAGCGAGAGGTCTTACCCGATCCGAGAATCATGACGAGTCAGCAGCCATTCTGCGTTCGGTCATCCCAAAGCTCGATGGGCAATCAAACTCACCTGTTGTGTGTGTTACTGATAACGCTAACCAAAATCGTGGTATGATTCAAAAGGTATTTGGTAGCAGTGTTCTAACTAAACAGGATCCTTTTCATGTGATTCAACGATTTACTGAAAAATTGACAGACCAGGATCAGCGGAAGTCACTGGCAAAGCAGCTCTCTCAAGCGATGTACGATATCGGAAACAATATCCGTACTCCTGAGGTAATGGCCGACCGCTGCTCAGCGGTATTGCGCCGTGTCCAGCCTTCAGACGTGCGAGTCAGCACGCCTATTTGGGAAAACTGCATCGAGGTGAACCTCAAGCAGATTCGAGATGGCGACTTGTATGTAGACGACAACGAATATCTCGAGGGAGGCAAGAAAGTTCGCGTTATCTCCACTAGTCAACTCGAGGCAGTGCACTCAAAACTGCGTAAGCTGCTCGACCGGATCGTATCCATCCCGGTCGGGCTTCGCATTCTTGATATTTTTCTGCTGCGGGTAAGAGTATATTACACAAAGGAGTAAGCGATGCAACACTAATTTTTTTTCATGTTCGGCAGCACAACCTTAAAACTGGAGCCAAGCTCAAGCGTAACCCACATTTTGCTGAGTTCGACTTCATTTCTCTGTGCCAAACCGCTGTTATGTGTCGAGGACTGCTGCCGGAGTCCCCGCAGATCGAGCCTCCACGCACGCCAGTCTAGGCTGCTATGGGCGCGTGCAGCGTGCCGCGGTCGCACCTTCCTAAGGGGAGATGCCTCCGAAGGTGGGCGCCAACTCGCATGCTGTCCTACACAGCGTGTGTGCCAACAATATCGCCGCGCGCATAACTTTATCAGCCACCTCCGGAGGAGGTTGATAAAATTGTAAGCCATGAGCAGAAAAGCTCGAGGGGAAACGAGCATCAGCAGTGCAAGATTGTGAGCACGTTTTTTTCAAGTTCGAGTCCCCCTAATACTTTATAGATTTGTGCAAAACCCACGTGACGCTGTTTGTCTCCTTACCTTTCCGTATATTAGAATAAAAAGTAGTAAGCAAACTAGGCCATCGACGTAGCCTGTAAAGTCTGGCCCTGCTGTACTGATACTAATTGCCGTGACAAGGTCGGGCACGAATTGGCCTCTGCGGGCGGGGCTACACCTATTTAGGATACGGGTGCCGCAGCTGGTGAAACTGCATGTATGGTTGAATATGGCTGATTATCCGACCGTACTACAAATTTGTATGTAGTGTAGACTTACAGCCTATCACATATAGTTTAAGAACTATTGTCCAATCGTTGTGGGCGTGTCAGCCACAAGAGCCAATAGAAACTGATAGGGGTAGGGGGTCCTGTAAGCCAGCAGTTCCGACGTCGGAGCACTCCGAAAAATATGTATCGCCATTCAAACAATAAGTCAACAACGTATCACTTGCATATTTTGCTTCTTTCCGACAAGAGGCATGGGGTTAGAGGAACTAGAGCCTGGTAACACCAAACGAGCGAAGGCGACTGCCGTAGCCACCTTTCAGAAATTTCTGAAGTCTGAGGATGTAAGTGATAAATATGTGCGTGCTTGCATTAACCGTGATGATAGTGGTAAATGTTTCGTATCCGTAATGGATAAGTTTGGTATGTATCTTGCATTTATCGAGGGAATAAAAAAGGCAAACCGTTGGCTCGAAGCACCTCGATGCAATACTACCGGCAAGCTAAGCTTTGGCTACTCGAACAGTTTCCACAGCATCGTGCTGCTCTCGAGGCACGGCTGCTTAAAATGGGGAAAACACTTGACAATTTCTACATGAAGAGAGATGGTGGTGGGTTTATTACAAAGGCGCCACCGTCCTCCAAGCCCGATCTGAAAAGAATGCTTGTGTATTGTATGCTAATGCAAGTTGCTCAAGTGACTACCAAGACGCTGTCTTACTCTGCCTGTTGTGGTACCTGTTTGGTCGCGCTCCCGACCTCGCGCTTCTACGGAAGCAGAACGTGTCTGCAGCGGGGCGGCCGTAGCTTTAGCGTCAGAGGAAGACGTGACAGACTCACAGAGTCTCAGCTTAAGAAAGCCCGTTCTAATACCAGAACGCACGAGTCCGTACTCCCTACGGACTCCAAGAGTCAACCCTTAACTCTTTACTGTGAATCTCGAACTGAATGTATTTCTCCTTATCGCGGCAGAGCCGCCTTTGGTGTAAATGTATCTCGTTCACTATCTAGCATAGTGAACCCTAGTCATATGCAAAATCTGTGGCTCTGAAGCCATGTACTGATTCTCCTACTGAAATAGGTTAGACAGTGTGCACCACACAAGCCTGTGTGTCCCACACTCCGTAACCCTTCGGGTAACTCTCGTGTAACCCCGTTACACCCTCCCCCACCAAACCGTGGACACGGGTGTTCACGCTTAACGGTCAACGACTGGGTCTTGTTCCGTCAAGCCTTCTTCTCGAACGAGTCAATCCACGTCGTGTGGACTTCTCTGAGAACTTCTCGGCGCAACGCGCCCTCACATGACTTCAAGTCATAAGCATTTTGGTCTTTCGACCGCAGACAGTCTCTCGCGAGATCCGCCTCGGAGCCTCGCTCCTCTCGTGCAGCAGCACTCCGTGCCCCCACACCTTCGCGAACGCCAGTGCCCGCGCGCATACCTGCAACGCCTTCCAGGCCCTCGGTAGCTGCGTACTTCGCGGCTCAACGCCTGAAGCGCAGCACGCAGCGCGCAAGCCCCAGCTCCCCTCGAGCACCAACCCACCAGATCATGGATCCCAGGGAACTCTTCGGCGAAGAGGACGAAGTGGACGAGTCCATGGATGGTTCTCCGAACCGAGATGTGTCCCCATCCACGCGACGCTCTCCGAGCCGCGGCAACGTTTCGCCCACGCCGTCAACACACCGTGAAGAAGGCTCGCCGGCCCCAGTTGGCTCTCCGAGCCGTCGCGTCCAAGAGCGCCCCGCGCACACGTCTTCTGTGCGCTCGCCGAGCCGTCCGCCTGTTGAGCGCGCTGCGCCGTCGAGGGAGGAGCCGCGGCCACCGCTGCGAGCTCCAAACCCGTTCCCTGAACGCCCCTTCCGGCCTCGCGATCCCGCAGAGGCGTGTCGCCAAGCGTTCCAGCAGTCTCTTGCGCTGCACGTCCTTGGGCCCGCGGTCTGTACTCCGGAGGAGCTTGCCCTGCGCACGTCTCTGCGAGAGCGATTCCTGACTCCACAGCCCACGACTGTCTCTGAGTACCGCGAGCGGTTGCGGCTCCAAGCCCAGCAGAAGTCCGTGCCCGGTGGTACTCAGCCCGGTGGAAGGCTCAATTGAGTACGACGCTCAGTTCGAGTCTTGGGCCGAGCACAGCCGGAAGCTCAGCTCCATGGATGCTCTTCGAGCCAGCTTTAGCGAAGTGGATGTTCGCATTGAACGCAAGCTCCGCTTCGACTTCGCGAAGGTCCGAGCCAAGCGCAGCCTCTCGGTCGTCGCCCAGCCGCAGACCCAGTCTAGCGCTGCGCGCTTCGCTCTTTGAGCACTCCAGCCGCTCCTTCCCGCGAGGGAGTGAGCGCTGTGGCTCAGGGTCAGCACCGGAGCAATGTGACTGACCCAGTAGCTCCCCAGCCTATTGCCAGGAAGCGCGGGACGGCCAGCGTGCCGGCCTTGAGCCCTCGGGGCGCTGGTGATCAAGCTGATCAAAAGCGTCCACGACGTCTGGGCAGTCTTGGCGGAGGGGTACCTCAAACTCCCATGAGTTCTCAGAGTGAGGGTACCCTCGCCATTTCACCAGATACTGGTTTTGACCCCGGCACCGCCGCTTCGCCAGAAGGCGCTCCACGTCGTAGTGAAGGTTCCCTTGCTCATCGAGCAGAGCCGGTGGCGGCCGATGTGGAGCCCGTTGCGATTCAGAGTGAGCTTCTTGTGCTACAGCGGCAGGAGGGTCGCCTTCGGGACCATGTCCATGACATTGATGCGCGTCTGGCGCGTACTCTGACCTCCCTTGATGAGCTCGCTGAGCGAGTGGAGCGGCTTGGAGTCCCTCGAGAGGTCTGGACCTGTCTGGGGACCTTGGAAGAGGACTTTGTCCGTCTGAACGGGTGGATGCACTACTTCCGTGACCACGAGGAGCAGCGCGCTCGAGAGCTCTCGGGGCTGCAGCGTCAGCAGGCTGTGCTTCAGGGTCAGCTTGACCTTCTGATCCGCATGCAGGCGCCCCCTGTGCCCGCGGCACCTCCGGCGTTGCCGCTTCCGGCTGGGCTCGCGGCGCCGCCGATGTTGACTCTTCCGCCCGTGTCCGCAGTGCCTGCGTTGATGGTCGCGTCTGCGACGCCTGCGACTGCGTCCTCGACGATCGCGACCTCCGCGTCTGCGAGCTCGTCGCTCTCGGTGCCTCCATCTGCACCTGCGTCGGGTCCTGGTATGGCTTGAGCAAGCCCACGTAGAAGACTGGGTGCGTCCGCATCTTCTTCGGAAGATTGAGCGTGTACGCGAGGCCCTTCTTGGCCACGACCTTGAAAGGTCCGATGAAGCGCGGGCGCAACTTCGTCTTAAAGACGGCTGACACTGCATGTGTAGGTAGGTTTTTAGCGTTAAGTAACACTAGGTCCCCGACCTCATAACTGTCAACATTGCCTCTGCCTCTAGCATCTGCATGTTCCTTTTGCTTGTCTTGGCTCTCAGCCATTGCGTCACGCACGTGTCGTAAGACACTCAAGCGCGTCGACAAGAAAGTGTCAACCTGTTTACGAACAGTAGCCGGGCTGACATCAGCTAGCCGATCAGCTGAATCGGCTTCCTCTCCCCCACCAAGCCCGAGGCCACCACGGGGAGGCGTCAGCGGGACGCGGGGATGGGACAAGCTGTTCACGTAGAATGGCGTGTAGCCTGTCGAGGCGTGCACTGCGTTGTTCAACGCAAACTCAACGAGTGGCAGCATAGCGCTCCAACGCTTCGGCGTCTCAGCGCAAATGCTGCGGAGCACGTCCTCGACGACGCGATTCACTCGCTCCGTCTGACCATCGGTCTGCGGGTGATCCGCCGTGGACATGTCCAGCTTGGTGCCAAGCACCGCAAATACCGCGCTCCAGAAGCTGCCCGTGAAGCGGGGGTCTCGGTCCGAGACGATCGACTCAGGGAGTCCGTGTTGTCGAAACACTCGGTCCAAGAACAGCGTTGCTGTACCTTTACCATCGATGGTATCCGGCACAGCCGCAAGGTGAGCCATCTTGCTCAGTCGGTCCACAAAGACCACGACTCCGGTGTTGCCCGCCGCGTCCGCCGGCAGGCCAAACACAAAGTCCATGCTCATGGATTGCCAACAGCCCGAAGGGACAGGCAAACTCGCCAACGGCGCTGCAGCATGGGGTGACGACTTTACTCGCTGACACGTCTCGCACGTGCGCACGTAAGTGCTCGTCCACTTGTACATCTTCGGCCACCAGTAGTGGGCGCTCACCGAGCTGTAGGTCTTCTCTCGGCCAAGATGGCCAGCCAGCGGCGTGTCGTGGGCCTCATAGAGGATACGATACTTCAGGTCCTCATCATGAGGGATGACCACGCGTGGCGTGTCCTCGGAGCCAGTGCTGTAGAACAGCAGGCTACCATCGAGGGTGTAGCGATGCAAACGCGCGCGCACACGCGCCGACAATTCAATGTCCGAGTTTTGAAACTCCTAACTCCCCAGAGCCTTCAGCAACGCGACACAAGTGTCATCCTTGGCATAAGTCGTTCGGATCAGATCCGATAATGACGAAGTCACGGTCGTTACATGAGCCAGCTCATAATCCGGCCTGCGCGACAGCGCGTCCGCGAGTACATTCTGCCAGCCAGGCTTGTACTCCACCTCGAAGTTGTACTCCGCGAAGAAGGAGAACCATCGGGCCATCCTTTGCGAGAGGTGAGGCGACTGAGTCGCAGTGCGTAACGACGCATGATCCGTGTAAATCACGAACGGCTGAGAGCCCAACAGGTGAACCCTGAACTTGACGAGCGCATACTTCATCGCAAGTAGCTCTTTGTCATGGACATGATAGTTCTTCTCAGCAGCCTTGAGCTGACGCGACTCGAACGCCACCACGCCTCGGCGTCTACTTGGAGTAGAGCACAGCCGATGGCAAAGTCCGAGGCGTCACAGACGACACTAAACGGACGAGCGGGGTCTGGCAAAGCCAGAATAGGCGCATGAAGGAGGCTGTCCTTAATTGCCGCAAACGCATCTTGATGCTTGGTGTCCCAACACCACTCCGCATCTTTCTTCAGGAGATTGGAGAGTGGCCGAGCCATCTCAGCGTAGTTCTCGCTGTACTTGTGCAAGTAATTGGCCAGGCCAAGCCACTTGCGAAGGTCCTTCTGGTTCTTGGGAACCGGCCAGTCAACAATGGCCTTGACCTTGACCGGGTTGGCCCGCAGGCCACGCTTCCCGATGAAGCACCCTAAGAAGGGAATCTCTTCCGCTCCGAAGATGCATTTGTCAATGTTGGCGTACAACTTGTTTTGACGCATGCATTCGAGCACAGCACGCAGGTGCTCAACATGGTTCCCCATATCAGTCTTTCCGTGCTCCGCACGACTGTGGACAAAGATGTCATCGAAGTACGTTTGCGCGTACGCCCGATGGGGCCTGAAGAGCTGCGTCACGAGACGATTAAACGTCGCTGGCGCGTTCGAAAGCCCTTGGGGCATCACCAACCCCTCCCAGAGCATGCCGCTCGGAGTACTCACCGCAGTGAGAGGAATGTCGCTCGTCCTCATGAGCAATTGGTAGTAGCCATCGACCAAGTCGAGCGCACTGTACATCGTACATCCTGCCATGTTGTTCTGAAGAACGTTCTTCCGAGGAATTGGCGTCTCCGCCGGAATGGTGGCGGCATTCAGCTTGTTGAAAGCATGCACGATACGCCACTTGCCGTTCGGCTTTCTGACACAGAATGTCGGCGTTGAGTGCGGAGACTTACTCTCACGCACCATGCCCGCCTCGTGCTTCGCACGGAAGAACGCGTCAATGACGTCACACTGCTCCTTCGGCAAGGGCCACTGCCTCGTCACGCAGTATTTCGTTCCCGGAACGAGATCGATTTCATGTCGAACACCTCGGTCTGGAGGTAGCCCCGAGGGCGGTTCCTTCGAGACCACATCCTGGTACTCCCGTACCACCGGATACAGTGGATCCGACGGGTCCTTCAGGATCGCCGATCCACTCCGCGCATTCAGCGCCTTCTTGGTGTCCTCCAGGACAGCTTCATCCAGAAGCGAGGACGAGTTTAACTCTTCTTCAGGTCGTATGACCACCACCTCAGCCAAGTCGCCAGCCTTCAAGGCATCGCCGAACTCGGCCAAGGACATCTCGTCCAGCTCTAGGAGAGCAGATAGTGAGGGCAAGTTGTCGAGGTTAATGCCTCCATCGACATCGCCCGTCACTCCATTCACGAGTGTGTAGAGCTGCTCGCTCTCGCGCGGAGCCTCACCGCTCGACACGCCCCTCTCTCCTCGTGAGACCGCAGACGCCTTGCGTCGCGCAGCCAGCGCTTTGCGGTGCTGCCTCCTCTTCATGGACACTGTCCGCCCAGAAGAGCTCCGTGATTTCGCGTGCTTCTTGACGCCAGGTGTCACCACCTCATTCAGCTCCAGAGGAGCTCCAGTGTCTTTACCGACACTCAGCGAAGGGCTGCACGACCCGCAGCCTCCACTCAGTGGATTACGTGCCACTCCACGATCTTCATCCGGGCAAAGCCCCTTGTCCTTCGGCATCGTGCCGACCGCGCCGTCGCTGGCACGCAGCAGGGCGTCGCCCTCAGACGCACGCCCGCTCAGCGGAATTGGTGCCGCTCCACATCCTTGATCCGGGCAACGCCCATCTTCACTCGACTTCCTGTCGACCGCGCCTTCACCGGCACGCAGCAGGGCGTCGCCCTCGGACGCACACCCGCTCAGCGGAATTCGTGCCGCTCCACCTGCCGTCCGCGAGCCACGCTCGGAACGCTCGTTCTCAACACCCTCAGTGTCCATCAACTCGGAGACACCGATGTCCACCACATTGACCGATTCGGTCCAGTGCTCGCGCCAAAAGCGCTTCTGCTTCCTAGCAGAGGTGGGTTCATGACTCGCCAATGCTCCACCAGGAGAGAAGTGCGTAGCACCAAGGGGCTTCGACCTCCAATCGATCCAAGGCTCGTGGCGCTCAAGCCACGCCATGCCAAGAATGAGATCATATCTCGAATCGAGGTCTAAGACCAGACAGCGTTCCACGCTATCGAAATCCAAAAACTTCACGCCCAAGTCCACAGGGACTTTAGGCACCGTGACACGAGTGCCCGTCGCGAGACGAACAGTGACGATGTCACTCCCACGCGCTATCAGCGCCTCAGCATAAAGCTGACTTCCGTCCATCGTGGAATGTCGGGCGTAATTACCCGACGCTCCCGAATCAATCAAAATCGTCCATGGCTTTGTGAAGCCCTTCACCCAAGCCTGGACGACTAGCAAGCCCGGCTTGCATACACGTTCCGTGTTATAGAGTACGGGCCTCTTCGGGGCTAAGTCCTGTTGACCTCCACCTCTCCGAGGCTCAATAGAACTTAGTTCTTCCCCAGTAGGCCGCCCCGCGCCTACTGGGTTTTCTCGTTTCCCCGAGACGAACCAGAGCCCTGGCTTGAACCCGAAGAGCGGCTTGCCGAAGCCTGGCGCTGGAAGCGTAGCGGACATCCGGCGCGCAGGTGACGCGTGTCACCACAGATAAAGCATCGGCGGATGCCGCGCCGCTGCTCAGCAGCACGAAGCTCGTCTTCTTCGTCTTCAGCATAGCTGAGGTCCATAGGCTCCGGACCGTTCGACGAACTGGTATGAGGAGCGTGCCACCCAAGTCTTGACGACTTAAAGTTGTGCTCCGCGTTTAACGCGATGCTCACAGCCTCTTCAAAAGAGCTTGGGTGAGTACGGAATACTTCCGTCCTGGCCACGCCAGTGCGAAGTCCCTCCATAAACACCGTGACGGTGACTACCTCAGCCAGAGGGTCGGCAGACATGCCCGCCATGAGAGTTCTCAACTCCTGGACATAGTCCACCAGCTCCTTCTTACCCTGCCGGGTAGCCAGGAAGCGGGAGCGCACGCGATACGCCTCGTTAGGCGGAGCGAACACCCGGGACAACTGCTGCTTCAGCTGGTCCCACGTCGGGAAGGCCGCGTCGACCGACGTCCCTTTCGTTAGTGCCCACTCTCTCGCTCGCCCACCGAGCTTCGAGATAGCTAGCGCGACGCGCTGCGACTCCGTCCCGAGTAGAGCTGAGCTCATAGCCATCTCGACTTCACGGGTCCAAAGCATTAAGCTTTCCCCTTCCTTGCCTTCGAAGGTCTTCACGCTCAACATGAGCGGCTTGGGTCTTGTTCCCGCGTCGGACGACGTAGCGGGCGCTTGGGGCCCCGCGGCCGTTACCATCCTCTGCTGGAGGTGCTCTAACAGAGCATTCTCGTAGCTTGAGAACGCCTCGAGACGCGCGTTCACCACGTCCGGGCCTTGCTGCGCAAGTTGCGTCACGCCCTCCGGGCCCAGCAAGGACATAAGCTTTTTAAGCGCATCCTGCTGGTTAGGGGGCAAGTGAGCGAACTGCTCCATTCTCCACAGAGGGTCAGTCTATACAGACTCAGGTGTCGGATTGACTACAAGTGCTACCTAGTGCAGCGGGGCTGCCGTAGCTTTTGCGTCAGAGGAAGACGTGACAGACTCACAGAGTCTCAGCTTAAGAAAGCCCGTTCTAATACCAGAACGCACGAGTCCGTACTCCCTACGGACTCCAAGAGTCAACCCTTAACTCTTTACTGTGAATCTCGAACTGAATGTATTTCTCCTTATCGCGGCAGAGCCGCCTTTGGTGTAAATGTATCTCGTTCACTATCTAGCATAGTGAACCCTAGTCATATGCAAAATCTGTGGCTCTGAAGCCATGTACTGATTCTCCTACTGAAATAGGTTAGACAGTGTGCACCACACAAGCCTGTGTGTCCCACACTCCGTAACCCTTCGGGTAACTCTCGTGTAACCCCGTTACAGTGTCGATCGACGTTGCTGAGGTGCTCTTCGTTCGCTTCATATGCATGAAGACGTCTGAAGAACAGGGCCTCTCGCTATTCACGGACCTCGATTTCGCCACCTGTCCGCTGCTGGCCATGGCCCTGGCGATCATCACGCAGACATCACCGTCACCCGATGTCATCGATAACTTGCCCGAGCAGCCAGGTCAAGTTGCCGTAGAACTGTCGCCAGACGTGCCGCTCTTGGAGATGCTGGACCACCCGACAACGACACTTGGACTTGCTGCGCCAACGTCCGCTGGCTTGGACACGACCCCGACCATCTACACCCACGTCAACCGCGTCCTTGACCGCATCTCCAAACCTGCCGGCGTTGTCGCAGCTCTGACATCGCACTCGTTTCGACGGGGCGGGGCTCAGCACGCGAACGCCTCCGGAAGCTTGACGGCTCGCTGGATCTTCGACCGCGGCGCCTGGAACATGACGACAACCAACAAGGGGTTCAACTACATCTTCAACACCAGCGAGCAAGATCACAAGACAGCAAGATACTCAGCGGTCGGGATGCGGAGGCGAAGGTGTCAATCCAGCAGCTGAAGGCGTTCGACTCACAGACACGGACGAAGATCGACGCGGCTCAGCGGCTTCTGTTCGCGACCTGTCAAGACCTGGAGACTGCAAGATATTATGTCAACCAGCCCGTTCTGGATATACTTACCGCTTGTGTGCTTCGACACTACCCGGTGCTGAAGGAGCTCAATCCAGAAGCTGCTGCGATCAAGCGTATCGAAGCTTCCGTTGTCCACAGCGGCAACTCCATCGCCGATCTCCTCGCCTGGTCGACACAGCGTCTGCGCCCGCAAACTGCAACAAGAAAGTCAGCACCACCGAGCAACCACCAATCCAGTCCAGCGAAGCGATAGAAGATACCGAAGCCCTGAAGATCATTCGACACCAAGCCGCTGTCATTAACCACTTTATCGAGCACTCGCAACGTCAAGACGCACGCATGGACGTGCTGGAGGCCAAGCTAAACGGTGATCCTGCACATGCTACAGCCAAGAGAAACAAACCCGACAGTGTGAACACAGAGGTGAGTAAGCCAAAGCAGAAGCAGCGTCGGTCGTCAGCAACTCACCTTCACGCAACGTGGTTCTCGTGGTACGCGCAGGAGCTACGGACGTGGCAGGCGCCCATCTCGAAGCAGCAGAAGTCCGACGCGAAGCTGCTCGAAGCCTTCATGAAGCTCTTCTTGGAAGATGGCTTCGTGCTGAACTCGACCGCACCGGACTACCGTGACCGCGTCCTGGACTTGGGCAAGCGAGCGCGGAAGAAGCCATCTTGCGTTTTTTTTTTGCTGAGCGTGACATCACATCGCGTGGCTCCGGCGCTGTCCTCGAGCACTTACGCGCGCTTCATCGCTCAGGCGATCTCAACGCAAAGATTGAACGCCACCAGCGTCTGCTCCAGACTTCAGCAATTTGTGATCCTGCCCCTGGCTACACACAAGACGTACTAGAAGTAGTGAGTCAGTAACTAGTAGCGGAATGCAGACAACCTTACATGTAAGCCCGTAATTTACGAAGCTTCTGTACGACGAGGAAGACCTGCAAGCGTAGATAACTGTTATGCGAATGCAAACAACTACAAGTACATTCGAGTATAAGCGCAAACATAATTACGATTATCGAGTTATTGTTGCCTCTACCACACTTCACACATTAGAGATCCAGCGCCTCGGCCAGCAATGGGATACTAAAGGTGGGAATCGAACCCACAACCACCCTTTCGGGAGCTCCTCCATTGAGCTACTTTAGTGAGCGTTAGCACAACTCAAAACAGGGATACTCGTCTGCGCGCCAGAGGGTGGGATTAACTCAACACAGTTCTTCGGGTGAGCGACAGCCCCTCTCAGCCGTGCCGATGCGTGGCACGGCCCCCTCAATTCACCCTCCTGGGTGGTCACTTCGGCACATGTAGACATCACTTCGCGGTCGCTTCGATACTGATAGTCCGCGCGCTGTGGCAATCCCCGCGTGTCCAATGCCAATCATTATTTTTACGTAATTACCTTTTTACAACTTTTTTACAGAGCGCATCTTAATATTTTTATAGGTATACAAATTTTAGTACGTATTCATGTGTCACACCATTTGGTCGGAAAAGTCGGAGGTCAGATATTTTATGGTATGGAGTATTATTCACTCTGTTCTAACCGCTACTCTTTTTGTTATCCCAAGCCGCTCGTACTTCGCGAGTTTCACCCAATGAATGCCTTAAGTTCGATGAATTTTGGCCAATCGGAAGCCCCTCTAAACTAGGGCATTTTTCCAACCGTTCCAACCATATTTGGTTGGAAATCTTTCAGAATAATTTTTATGCCATACAAATGTCTATATAATTGCATATCCCAAAAATATCCTTCAGTTTCCTACCCGAGTGGTCGGTACATGTTTTTTGTTCAGAGAAAAAAGAGCAGGCAGGCTAGCATGTCGATCGCATCGCTTGCTCCTGCCAACAGCAAGAAGGCCAGGACAATGGCGATCAACTCGTTCACGACGTTCCTGGTCGCGGAGAGCATGACACTTGAAGCCACCCACAGGATCATCGATGGGGATAAGATAGGTAAGGCATTGCGTATTATACTAGACAAGTATGCATATTCGTTAGCCACCTCAGCCGAAAAGGTAAGAGCAACCAATACTTGTCTAGCATATTATGGCAACGCCAAGAATTGGCTGGTAGATAAGTACCCACTACAGGGAGCGTTAGTTAAATCGCAGCTCCGTAAAATTATATCCGGACTGGGTAAGTACTGCACTAACCGAGAGGAGACTGGCGACGAGAAAAAAGCACCACCGTGTTCCAAAGAAGACTTAAAAGCCATGGTGCATCTACTCTACTTGACGGATGCTACAGAGAGCGAGTAACTCGACGCGACCCTGGTCGTTATGATGTGGTACCTTTATGGCCGCAGCTCGGACGCTGAAACAGTCGAGAGGAATCAACTATCCATCTTACCGGGTAAGTTTTTTTTAGTATGTTTGAAATCAAATGAATCTAACACTTCAGCCATTCATGACAGGTGGAGTCTTATTTCTTCGATTTAAACGGGTTAAAACAGCCTTACTACAAGGCGTCTCCTTATTTAATGACCCAACGAATTTCTTGACCTGCCCTCTTCAAGCTCTAGTTGTGGCGCTGGTTATGCAGAAGGCGCCAATTCAGCGCATGTTCCCTCAGTTTATCACGAAAAAGCGCAGCACGGATGATATTGAAGATTTGCAAGAGCTTACGCTGATAGAACTCCTGGAAGTTGACGACGAGCAGCCCTCTATGGAAGAGCCGCAAACTCCTTCAGCAAAGCGGGCGGTGGCTGGCGCACAAGCCTACGTCAACCAATTGCTGGTTAGAGTTAAGAAGATAGCGGATTTGCGAAGTTTTCGGATGACACCTGAGCTTACCTCGTATTCATCCCGCCGAGGTGGGGCCATGCACGCCAACGACGGTACCTTGGCCGAGAACTGGATCATCGAGCGCGGCGGCTGGCAGCTGGACCGCGTGAACAAGGCGTTCGGGTACATGCTCGGTACGACGCAGGCTGACCAGAAGGTGTCGCGCGTCTTGAGTGGATGGAAGCCAAAAGACGACGCGCGACTACCCCCGCTAACAGCCTTGGACGCACCGGTGCTTGTCCGCGCTCGGAAGATGCAGGTAGTGCTATTCGCTAACACCATGGCTTTTGCTGATTCAGCTCTCAACCTTGACGATGATGTCGTCGATGTTCTTACCGCAACGCTCTTCATGCACTAGCGCCATCACCCCGCCCGAGGCCATGCGGCTGTCCACGCACCCGCCGACGCCGGCCTTTCTCTTGGTGCTCCTGGCCCGGGGACCCTTTCCACGCCCGGTGACCCTTTCCACGCCCGGGCACTCGTCCGTGTTGCCGCCGTCCGCTGTGTGGCCGTCTTGGAAGCTGAATGAATGAATGAAGGAAGGAAGGAGATTTAGTTGAGGGGTCATTATAATGAAATAAGTGTCACTAAAACGAATTGATGTAGTACCGGTATGGTTGGACACCTTGGTCGGACAGTTGGAATTTTGGCGGTATGGATGCCGAGGAGGTGGGCTCCTACGCTCTCCGGGGTCGGGCGTCCACTTCCACCGTCAAAGCAGCGCTCAACTTTACACCTGCAGACGTTGAAGCCGCTGGGTCGAAGCTGATGTGGCCTGTAGGACGCGTGACTAATCATCTCTGAAACTGTATTAGGGGGGGGGTCGAACCTGGCAAAAACGGTGCTTACTTTTCGGGAGTTGCTCTGCTTACTTTTTGGGAAATTATGCTCATTTCCGAAGTAAGCCACCTCCGGAGGTGGCTTATGTGTGAAATGAGCTGCTTATTTTTTAATTCAAGTTCGACGTTGCGAGAGCATACTTTGCCCCCCGAAACCTTCGGGTCTCGGATCTGAGTACTGCGAGCTCGCCTCGGTGAAGCATAGCTCTAGTCCACGACTCCATAGCCGCAGGCGGCCACAGGCATGAACATACAAGGACTGGCCGTAGGTGTGCGCGCAATTGGTGTCGTGTCGTAGACAGTGGGGCTCTCCAAGTTGTCTGCGAGGGCATGAAAGCTAGCTAAACGAGACCTGCAGCATGAGCGTTGCGTATGTACTGCTGTCGCGTGCTTACTTTGCTAGGCTCTCCCTAGCCGCAGCCAAAACCACCTCCGTGAATACCATCGAGGGCACGCATGCTACTGCGGGTGGTTACGCTGTGGATACTGCTCTAGCGCCCCCGAGCGGCAGCGGCAGCCCTTCCTGCTCCTCCCTCTCTCGGCTTCGCCACCGCGCCGCGGGCATTGTCTCTCTAAAGTACGATCTCTCATTTATTGAGCAATGTCTGACTACCCCCGTATCGGTCAGTTTTTACTTATCTTTTGGTCATTTCTTGCTCAGATATTGGGAGTGCCTTTATTTCAAAACGCTGAGGAAGCCAGGCTTGGGGGGATGGCGGGTCTAAACCAAAAGTGACCGCCCCCGCAGTTCGAGTGGATGGAAGCTTCGTTCTAGAAGCTTTCACAGCCACCCTACATCAGCACTATCCTATTATGTCCTTAACTATGCGAATGATACCTGCGGTACTGTTACCTCCCTAATCTGATACACTCACCCCTTCCTCAGATGAGGGCTGCGTCGCTTCGTCCTCGCGGCTCTTCAAGGTACAATCGCACTTAAGACAGATGGCTACAAAGCCAACTGAACTTATCCGTGCCAAGTCCGTACTTAACGGTCATTTCTCGATTGGACGTGCACGGCGCAACAGTTGGAGCTCTCGGGCGACTTCTGTGGCGGATTCGTCTTGCGCTGGCTGGTGGTGTACTCCCCCGGTCGGAGCTGGATAGGTCCTGCCAGCGCCACCGTCATGACGGTCGAGCACGGTGGTCTCGGCCACGCACAGGCTGGGGCGTCACCATCTTCGGAACCCGGGTCGTCCTCGCGGGCGGCCCTTGATCAACTCGCTGCTGCTGCTGAGCTCGCGCCCCGCGCGTCTCTCTCCTCACCACGCCATGCGTCCGCTGCACTGCTGGCCTCGCTGCCTCCGACGGACGACTTCGACTTCGACCCGGGGCTCGTGGAGCCATTCTTGCTGCTGGGTGATGACGGCGTACCGGTAGGCTCACGCGGTGCCCTCTCGCCAGTGCCGGTGCGCGCGCTCGATGAAGATGAAGGTCCTAGCGATCCCGTGGACCTGGACGCTATCCTGGCTGAGCCCGACGATGACAGCGAAGACGTGGTCGTCGAGCACGGTAGTCCGGCAGTGGCCCCTGCGTCGCCAGCCCCGGTGTCCACTGTGTCTTCGGTAGTAGACTCGTGCACGGTTGATGAACCGGCGCGCCTGCTTCAGAGGCTTCGGTTCGAGCCTTCATCGATGCGACCCTGCGGTCCTACGCTTCGCAGTACCCCGGCCAGGCTTCGGTCTCGCCGGCTTGAGGTTGAGACTCGTGTTGCTGCTCCAGCGGCACCGTCACGATCGATGGAGACGCAAATGGCTGTCTACCACGATGAGCCTCTGCCTCGGCATCCGGATCGCCACCCGGGAAACAACCATCGCAATTACTACGATCCATCGGCGCCTTGGGACCCAGCGCATGAGTATGGCTTCGCCTACTTCATGGATCGCCACGGTGACCCTCCCAATCGTTCGTACTTAGTGAAGTGGGACACCAAGCGGCTTCAACTGTCTTGGGTATGGGAAGAACAGCTTGCTGGGTACCCGGAGTTGAAGGACCATGTTGACAAGTGGGTTGCTGCTGGACGTCCCGACACGTTCTATCGGTACGCGGACGAACACTTCGGTGGTGCGGGTGCTTCGGCTACTGGTCGGTGCTTCATGGAGGCTCTGCATGCAGCGTGTTACCATCTTGACAACCCATCGCTCGTTACGGAGGACCACTGGGAACGCTTTGAGAAGCAACATAAGCGCGAGATGACCTACGGCGTCAAGCGTGAAGACATGGCTGAGTTGTTCAAGTTCTTGGAGCGCGACTGTGTTCCCTTGGACTACAACGAGCTGTACAAGTCGCGGCAAGTCGACTCGTTGAACTCGCTGGCTGATCTCATCGCCTTCGTTCGTGTGGTGTAGCGGGATCAGCCAAAATCTGGTTAAGGCTTGATCGAGCTTCCCACCAGCGCCCAGACACCGACTAACGGAGGGGGTCCCCCAACGATCCGTGATCGGCTGAACTTGTTCTCACCTTGTGTACCCGTCGGCGGGCTGGATCTGCTCTCTCGGGGCTCCGAGGATGCAGCACTTGGTGAAGATCGAGTGTCTTGGCGTGACGCGGGGATAGTTCGTGGAGCAGCGCGGGAATCTTCGCTCTGCGTCCGAGTATACGCTCCGATCGAGGGTTATTCGCTGCGATCGGTCGGCCTGGAGTCGATCCAAGGCCTGTAGTTGCCTTTCCGGGTGTGTTCCTTCCTTCCTTGAGTTGCTTGCCGCTTCCTATAGCGGGATCGAGGTTGATCGAGAGGAGAACGATCGCCGGCCAAGCTGTATCCGGTCGATCGAGGACTTGCACACAAGAGATAGATCGCTAGAGCAGGTCAAGCTGGCCAATGTATTAATCCAGTCTTAACCGTACCGCTAGTTCACTACCCAAGGTGTCGACACTTGCCGAGGCCAATGCAGTTCCTGGGACTTGGTGACTTGAGGGGACTTGTGGTCTTCTGTGCAAAAGCTCTTCTGATTTGTGTTTAGCTGGTGTCTCTCTACCGCTACCATCCTGCCTATCCTCCTACAGCCAAACAACTACTGGATTCTTGCCCCGGCTTCGCTCTCCTGTGCCCCCCATCTTGGCTGATCGGCGATCGAGGATCCCGATCAGCGATCGGCGATCCGCTCTCGATCGACTTCCACGATCGGCCCTTGATCGGTGATCGGCGATCGGCGATCCGCTCTCGATCGACTTCCACGATCGGCCCTTGATCGGTGATCGGCGATCAACCCTCGATCGATGACTTGGGCCCATCGCCAATCCGTCTTCTTCTGTCCCTGGTCATACCGGATCATCAATGCTTGCCTTCGATCGGGGCTTGAGTCGGCGTTGATACCATGGGGCTAGCCCACCACGATCTGCCGTAGTCGATCGACAGCCTGCATGCTTCGACCTTGATCAGGCTTGGCCCACGTCCGTCCTCTATCAATCTTGACTTGACTTCACCATCCTTAAACACCTTGATCTTCTCATCAGCTTGAAGCCCCTTCACACGGTTGATCTACGTTCGCGTCGGGTTGATCGACGGCTTGGTAACACCAGAATCCACCGATCCACCGCTTCTTGACTATCGATCGCTCGTGCTGCCGTGGCACTCAATTTCGTGGTAGCGGGAACTTCTCCTTCAGCACTTCACCACAACCGCCCCCTGTCCGTTAGTCGGGTCGTACGGCGGCTCACTACGGACACAGTCTCCAACTTTCCATGTACCTCAGTTGCGTAGTCTGCCGAGATCAACCCGATTGTTGAGGCGAGCAAACACGATCGCTAGTGGGACCGATACTCTCCGGCGCTGCCGATCTCGCGTCTTCACTACGAGTTCAACCACGATGTCGGTATCCAGCAGCCGTAATATCCAGCAGCCGTAATATCAGTCCGGCTCACACGATCGGCTCACACGATCGGCTGCAGTGATCAGCTGCAGCGATCAGCCTGTCGATTGATCAGTCCACCCGAGGTCGTAGTCAATCCGATGACCGATCCTCTTCAATCGTCACCTGACGTCGCCAGCCGCGTCAATCAGCGGGGTGGACCATCGCGACGGCAGGGCGGAACATTGTGGCGAAACGTCGCGCGCGACCCTTCGACCTGAACAGCCGCCGGTTTCGTCGGCCACGTCAAATCATCAGCGGCCTGCGCGCTCGGATACTGCTGCGTCTGTGCAGCGGGTGCCGATCGAGCAGTATCGGGTAATGATGGCCGAGGCGGAGCAGGCCCGGAACGACGCGATGGACGTGCAGAATTCATTCCATTACAATACTTCGTCCCCGCCATCCGACTGTTGACCTTGATCGCTCCACTCATTTCCAACACGATCAGCCAAGATCCACCATCGTAACACATCGCGGTCGCTCCATAACCTTCCGATCTGCACTTCTCATACATATACATGCATCCACATACAACCTTTTCCTCCGATCGACGGCCTCCCCGTCGATCCGTCATCCATCTCGCTCACCAAGGCGACCAGCTCGCCCTGGCGGTCCGATCTCACTCTTCCTCGTGAGACTGCATCGCGTTAAACCGGTTCCGGTTCACACGATCTCGGAGGAACTCGTACAACAGAGCTCCACAGTTGAGATCGGCTTCATCCACCCAGTCAGGATCATCGTAACCCTTCCAGTGTACCAGGAACTCCCGATACGTCCGGCCGTACCGCGTCCTTCTGCCCGTCCTCATGTCTACGATCTTTTCCACTTCGTACTCGTTCGCGTCTCGATCGGGGGTCCAGCTATCCTCCGGAAGTAGGATCTCGTCGAAATCCAGTCGATCGGCTTCGTTCACTGTGAGCGCGATCTGCGGTCGATCGGAAAATTCCTTAACCAACTTCAGCTTGGACACATGTACGATCGGGAACAGGTGATAGTCCGTACCAGCAATCTGAAGCTTCATCGTGTACTCGTTCACCTTCTCGGCAACGGGAAATGGGCCGTGCCACAGGTGAGCTAGCTTCCGTGCATATCCTTCCTTCACGTGATCCAGGTACAACCACACCTGCGATCCAGCCTCGATCGAGTGCGGTCGAACTTCTTCATTGTGTCGATCGGCCCGATCAGCGATCGCCTCCCGTAAACGAGCATTCACCTGACTTCGAGCCTGATCGTAGTGCCTCTGGATCCGATAACGCCACCGCCGAGGGTTCCGGTCCCGCGTCCGAGTGCTACCCAAAGGTATCGTCGCCTCAAGCGTCGATCGAGGATCCCAACCATGCACCAGGTAAAAAGGCGAGTCTCCACGGATCCGATCTTGAGCCGTGTTGATCGCGAAGGTCAATCGTTCTGCGTATTCATCCCAATCCTTCTGATCCAGATCCTCCACGAACATCTTCAAGGCTCTCGTCGCTGTTTGTACCATTCGTTCCGCAGTACCGTTCGCTTGGGGCCGATATGCCATCGTCGCTCGCTGACGCATACCCAGGATCTTGTTAAAGGCGCGGAAGAAGTCAGCCATAAATCCCGGTTCGCGATCATGCCTGATCACCTCGCTGGCACCGAACCGCCGGAACACACACTCTTCGTAAGATTCGGCGATCGTCTGCGCCGTTCGGGAGGAGCTGGCCTTCGCGATCACGTATCCTGTGAACAGATCGACCCAGATCAGCAGTTCGGTGTTACCTTTGTATGACTTGGGCAGCGAAGGTATGTGATCCATCGCTATGATCTGGAACGGGTAGGTCGCCTGGATGTTCCCCGGTGACTCGCCCCTGATCGTAGGTCGTCCTTTGCCGGTCTCGCAGTCGACACATTCTCCGACATACTTCTGCACACTCCTGAAGAGACCCCTCCAGTGAAAGTGATCACGGATCCGCTGATAGGTACGTCCAATCCCTTGGTGACCGCCTTCCACAGTAGAGTGATAGTGATGCAAGATATCTTGGTGCAGCGTCTCCGGTGCAACCAGTCTCATCAATCCATCTCGATCTGCCTCCGATCGCTTGGAGGGCGGACAGTAGAACAGCAGATCATTGTCATCGATCTCGTAGTCCGCCGCAATGTTGCCATAGGATCGAGCCTCATCCTGCGTCAGATCAGCCACATCTCCCATCAGGTACTTCTTCATGCCTGCGATCCACACCTCTTCATCTTGTGCTCGACGAATCCGATCGATCCGCAGTCCTCGCACGAATTCCTCTTGCATGACAGTCGGATTCGGTCGTGATCGGGCGTTCGATCGGGTAGTCATCGGCGATAGCCGGGCGATCGGTTCGTCAGATCTGACCACCAGGATCTCATCGAGCCGGTTCAATGTCACCAGATCCAAGTGATCGGCCTCATCCTCGACGACGACGCCTCCTTCACGTTGGAGTGCTGCGCTGGCCAGGCTGTCGGCGCTTCCGTTCCAATCTCGTTTCACATGTAACAGTTCATGATCTGGCCAGTTCCGCAGCCGATCGAGCACCTTCTGCTTCAACAACGTCAGCTTGGGTGCTTTGCAGTCGATCTCGCCCCGTACTTGTCGGATCACCAGGTTGGAGTCGCCGCAGACCACCAGTCGGCCGCGATCCATGCCGTTGAGGAGGTCGAAACCCAACAACAGACCGTGATACTCCGCCTCGTTGACGGTCAGCCCTTCAGCATAGCCCGATCGTGCCTTCACCACACTCCATTCGGGCAACCTCCACAAGATCGCACTGTACGCGCCCCGCCTCGCTTGACACGTGCGGATCAGTCAAAACTAATCACCAGGAGCTCTTCGTTGGCGCGCACAGTCGGGATCGGGGCCTGGATTTTCCGTCGGGGTTCTTTCTTCGGTGCGATCGCGATCAACGCGTCGTCAACGTCCGATCGAGGCGTAATACTAGCGGCGATCGCCCCCAATATCTCGTCCTCTCCCTTGGTGCACTTCGTGATCTCGAGAGTCCAGGGCGATAGGAGTGCAGCCCACTGACCCAATCGACCTTGAAGACCGGGCGATCGGAACAGCCACGCCAACGTCGAGTGTCGGGTCAGGACCCGGATCGATCGTCCAACCAGCATATTGTAGTTCAAGTCCAGGATCCGTAACAGCGCCAGCACTTCCTTCTCCACCACGTTGTAGTTCAGTTCATTCGATTTCAGCGTTCGACTGGCGAAGGTAACGGGATGGTAGATCTGATCATGTTCCTGCATCAGCGCGGCCGAGATCGCCCAGTCACTCGCATACACGATCAGAACCGGAGTTCGATCGCGATCGAAATGCCGCAGGATCGGTGTCGTCGCAATCTTCGTCTTCAATGTCGAGAACGCACGATGAGCACGGATCCAACGTTCGTCTCCCACTTTGACTTCAGGAACCTGCGTCTGATCGGGGTCCGCCGAGTTCCGATCTACTGAGTTCGGCGCTTCACCGTCCAGGATCTGGCGCAGATCGGGACGCTTCTTCAATTCGGCGAAGTCCACCTCGCGCAGTTCATACAGGATCGCCGCGTAGATCGCGTAGTCTTCCAAGAAACGGCTATAGTAATTGAGACTGCCCAAGAAAGACTGCATTGATCGGAGCGATCCAGGGAACGGCAGATCTGTCAGAGCCGCGAGGTCCTTCGGATTGGCCTCCAGTCCATCGTTCGACACACGATGTCCTAGATAGTCCACCTTGCGCATTCCCCAAGAGCTCTTCTCCACACTGATCGAGAGGTTCCACTTGTCACAGGCGTCCAACAGGTGATCCACCCGATCACACAGCTCATCCCATGATCCAGCCGTCACCAGAATGTCGTCAATGTACGATCTGCGGCCTAGCACTGACGGACGCCCCGGATCTTCTGGTTCGCCCGACTCGATCAGGTCCGTGGTGACTTCCGAGTTCGACGATCGCGGGATCCTGGTGAACCCGTACAACGCGTCGTCCAGAAGTCGCTGATAGATCTGAGGAGCGTTCTTCAGGCCGAACGGCATCCGATTCCACTCGAACAGACCCATGTGAGTGATAAAAGCTGAGATCGCACGAGCTCGATCGGTCATCGTCACCACCCAGAATCCACTAGCCATGTCCAGCGAGCAATACCAGAGCACTTTGTCCAGGTCTTCCAGCAGATCGTTGATCAGGGGCATCGGATACACCATCAGCCTGGTCAGGCTGTTGACGAGCCGATAATCGATACACAACCTGATATCCACTCCGTTCTTCTTGATGATCACGACGATCGGCGAAGCCCACGGCGATCGGGACTTCCTGATCATCTTGGCCGACAGCAATCCCTTGATCAGATCCGACACTTTCTCCACGAACTGAGGGGCGACCTTCCGAACTCGTTGGGCGATCGGCTTCGCATCGCCCACGTCGATGTCGCAGGTGACGCCTCGGGCAGCTGGCGGAAGCGCATTGTCCTTGCCGATCAGCAGGTGCCTCCTGTGCCAGATCTTCTTTCGCAGTCGATCGATCTCCTCCGGGGTGTTGAACTCCAGATCTCCCACCTTGATGTCGTCGATCTTTACCTCGTCCGTCGTCGAGATCACAATTTCAGGAAGCACAGCTAACTCGCCCTCGACGTCTTCGGCTGACAGATTCCCGCCCTCGTGGTAATGGACTTGATCATCAGCGTCAACATCCCGATCATCCGCGTCAGCATCTCGATCTGGTTCAGTCGCGACGGGATCGTCCCGAATGGCGGTGGGTTTGGTCTCGACTTCTAACTGATCACCTCCAACGATCGATGAGTCTTCGGCCACATGCGGCCGTCGTTCCGATGCTGGGACACCGTCATCCTCACTCGATTTCGACTCTTCGACGGCTAAGGCCACCACATAGGGTACCCGATCGGTACTCCCGCCCCCGAGATCTGGTTCGACGGCACAACCGTCGACCTGACCGGCCGATGGCACGTGAGGGAACACTGTTCCGCCGTTCTCTGAGACTTTATCAACTGGTGGCTTCGCGTCATCCATCGCTGCATGCCGCGATTCGCCCCCTGATCGAAGCGCATCAACGGCAGCCACCCCCGGATCGGGACGCTTCACCTCCGATCCACTGGTCGGATCGAGTGGGCCTACCGACTGATCGGCGATCGGGGATACCTCGGGTCTCTGGAGAATGGCTCGGGGCGTCGGATAAGTCGGTCGCTCGACGGCCGATACTGGCGGTCCCGCTGGTACTTCCTCGTTAGCCAGCTGGTCCTCCGTCGTGGCTTGGAAGGCTAAGTTCTGCCATTCCATGTAGCGACGGGACCCGATCGACACATATCCTGGCACCCGGGGTATCCGATCTCCGGCCAGCCACATCGCAATCCGTTCATTCCGGTGCAGGACGAGGTCCTTGTCCCCGATGTTGGTGATCTGGAGATATCGGATCCGACCAGGTCCACGGACCACGGTCGGCACCCAACGATCTCCGCGGGTAACCCACAGCTTCTCTCGATCTGTCACCTTCATTCGCAGCGGGAGCTCGAACGAATCTCCGATCGCGATCTGCACTCCTTGATCCACGCACACGTGCCGTACGTTGTCATTATACAGCTGTCGGCGTCCGCTTAGCTGGATCTTGACTTCGTCGGGCAGACAGATAGAGCCGTCCGCGAGATCGAGGCGGATCCCAGCAGGAACCATGAAGTCCATACCCAAGATCGCCTCTTGCCCTGACAGATCGCCGACCCAAATATCGAAGAAATACACCAGCGATCCTGCTAGCGTAACCTTGATCCTGGTCCTTCCTTCCGTCATGTACACGCTTTCTCCAATTCCCACACACTCCTGGCTCTGACTCGTGTCGACATAGCACCCCACCTTACGAGCAAAGGCGGTGTCTACGATGGACACCTCGGCGCCGGTGTCTAAGAGTAAGATCGACTTCTCATTGTTGATCTTGCCAGTGATCTTGGCCTGACGGAACCACATACCTGGCGAATGGTGCTTCCAATACCCCCTGGACTCTCCAGGAAGTAGATCGGTCACCACATCACCAGATCGGCGGTGTTCGCTGACGCGAGGCAGACTTCGATCATGATCATGCTTCGGGATCTCAGTCGTCACTTCTCCATCAGCTGGCCTGAACCATTCTTCCGGTCTGCGTTGCTTCCAATAACCCCGGGTTTCACCAGACTGGAGATCCAAGGGCACTTCGGCGTCAGAGCGGTTGAAGTCGTCCGATCGATGTAGACTCAAGACCTTGGCGGCAGATTTCGCATGCAGATCACATGTATTACCGCGTAGATCAGTCCGTCCACTTACTCGATCTACCGTGTTCTTGTTCACGTACGCATAGATGCAATACCTAGAACGCTCGGCTCGTACCGGATTCCAACCCGGCGAGCGTCCTAGTTTAACATCTTCTCGGCGATCGCGGGCAACATGCCTGCGTGCTTCACCGGGTTGAGCCATTGACGGATCTGATTGTAGAATTCCTCCATCGGACACTTGCCCATCTCATGCAGCTCGCCGCATCCGCGGCATACGAACAGGCAACGATCCGCCGGATGTCCTCGCTTTCCACACTTCTCGCACGTCAAACGTCTCCAGCAATCCAGATCCGTGTGCTTCTGCGATCCACAGTGTGAGCAGCGGCTTGATCGGTCCGATCCATCCGGCGCCGATCGCGATATTGGGTCTGATCGAGGTGAGTCATGGACGATCGGCGCTTGGGTGCTTCGATCCTGCTTCGTCGTGTCGCCCCCAGTGTGGCGAGACTTGTCCTCAGCCGACGCTAGGTAGACGCGACGTAGGTCACCTTCCGAGTCCGATCCGTCCGATCCGGTGTCTGATCCAGACTCCTGGTTCGCGATCTGAACTGCACGCACCGCCCGCTTGGTCGCAGCTGCTGGTGCTGAGGTCGGAACCTTCTGGCGATACTTCGATCCGAAGGCAGATCGTTTCTGTCTGCTCTTCGCGCGTTCTCGAGCGCGCAGGACTTCCTCCAGATCATCCGCGTCCGCAAGCCGAAGTAGGGTTAGCTGATCGGCCAGTTCATGATCGCCCAAGGTCTCAATAAAATGTTCGACATGTTCTCGACGGGCCTTGGAATCTCCATCCTTGATCTTCAATCTCGCACGCAGAGCCGCCACATTCAGTCGATAGAGGTAATCCAGTGGCGATTCATCCGATCGTTTGCGAGAGTGATAGTACTGCCAAGCCACTGACACTCCTAGGCCACAATACTGGATCTGGAAACTCCGGAGCAGATCGCTCCACTTGTTCCGTGTCGATCGGCCCAGCTGGCGATACCAGTTCTTCGCCGGTCCTGTCAGCAGATCTGCAAAAGCCAGGCACTTCTCGTCATCCGCAGCTTGATCGCGCATGAAGGCCGATTTCACCTTGCTGATCCACGATCGGGCGCGATCTTCGTCCTGATCCTTGCCGCTGAATTCCTTCAGATCGGACATTGCTGGATCCGCACACGTTGGATCAGGGAGGACCCAGTGGATCCCGAGGCAGCGGTAGCCACCACCGCAGGGGCCGAACTCGGTAGATCGATGTCGTCCGGGTCGTATTCCCACTGCGAGCCGTCTTGATCTGGTGATCCGGCTGATTCCATCTCCACGTCTCGTGATCCCACATTATCGTCGACCGCTGGAGCGGGCGTCGCCACCGCGGCCTGTTGTTCGCTCAAGAATCTGGCCATCGCAGCCTGAAAGTAGGACTCCAATCTGCCGTTCGACTCATCCGATCCGGTAGCACTGGTGGTGCGATCGGCCGACTTGGGTTTCTGCTTCCGAGATCCTGATCGCGTGCGTTCTTGGCGTTGACTACGCGATCGGGCCTCCAACATCGCCGATCCGGAAGGACCCAGAGACATACGCTGAGGCTCAGACGACGTATCCGATACATGTTCGGCTGCCGAGACGTAGGGAGATGACGATCGGTACCCTGTAGATTCCACCCGCGGTGATGACACAGGTGCTGGCGACGCAAGATCTGGCGCCTTCGGGTCCGGACGGTCCGCGATCACGTCGACCAGAGGTCTCAGCTTGTCGACCAATGTCTGGATCGCCGTCTGGATCACGTCCAGATCTAGATCGAAGAGACCATTCGCCTCGAAGGCGCCAGCTACGAAGCCGGCTTCCTTCAGCAGTCCGAGCAGGTTCTTCACCGCCGACAACTTGTTGTCCGTCGCGCGGGGGCCGAGATCGGGTCCTTCGGGTCGCCGATCTGCTTCGGCCGCACGATCACCATGACAGGATCTTGACGCAAGAAGTCCCGCAGCTCCTTCAGGTGATACTGACGTTCCAAGTCCGCCTCAGACCAGTCGGGCGCCAGCGATCCGGGATCTTCGTCGTCCAAGCCAGGTGCTCTCAGCTTCCTCCGCGCGATCTGGGCCTTGTCTACGATCGCGTCCAGGTAGTCGGGATCGAGCCTGATCGGCGAGTCTGCGAATGCATATCGGTCCGATCCAGCTTTGGTTTGTTTTGTTAGTGAATCTCGGTTCGCACCGAGATCCACCGGGGTCCCCGAAGGGACCTGGGGAGGATGTTGAGGTTTGTCTTCTAGATCTGTCTCCAGATCGCCCTCGATTCCGTCGACAGAAGTCCTCCGAGCACTCTGTTGATCCGCGGATCTCGTCTTGTTCAGCAGCGTCTCCGTCGATCCGATATCCGACGACGCCTCTTCCCCTGGTTCTTTCTTCACTTGCGCATCTTCTGCGGACTCACGGTGAAATCCGGAGTCCCCAAGAGATCCGGGCACGCGCACCATTGTGGTGTAGCGGGATCAGCCAAAATCTGGTTAAGGCTTGATCGAGCTTCCCACCAGCGCCCAGACACCGACTAACGGAGGGGGTCCCCCAACGATCCGTGATCGGCTGAACTTGTTCTCACCTTGTGTACCCGTCGGCGGGCTGGATCTGCTCTCTCGGGGCTCCGAGGATGCAGCACTTGGTGAAGATCGAGTGTCTTGGCGTGACGCGGGGATAGTTCGTGGAGCAGCGCGGGAATCTTCGCTCTGCGTCCGAGTATACGCTCCGATCGAGGGTTATTCGCTGCGATCGGTCGGCCTGGAGTCGATCCAAGGCCTGTAGTTGCCTTTCCGGGTGTGTTCCTTCCTTCCTTGAGTTGCTTGCCGCTTCCTATAGCGGGATCGAGGTTGATCGAGAGGAGAACGATCGCCGGCCAAGCTGTATCCGGTCGATCGAGGACTTGCACACAAGAGATAGATCGCTAGAGCAGGTCAAGCTGGCCAATGTATTAATCCAGTCTTAACCGTACCGCTAGTTCACTACCCAAGGTGTCGACACTTGCCGAGGCCAATGCAGTTCCTGGGACTTGGTGACTTGAGGGGACTTGTGGTCTTCTGTGCAAAAGCTCTTCTGATTTGTGTTTAGCTGGTGTCTCTCTACCGCTACCATCCTGCCTATCCTCCTACAACCAAACAACTACTGGATTCTTGCCCCAGCTTCGCTCTCCTGTGCCCCCCCCCCCATCTTGGCTGATCGGCGATCGAGGATCCCGATCAGCGATCGGCGATCCGCTCTCGATCGACTTCCACGATCGGCCCTTGATCGGTGATCGGCGATCCGCTCTCGATCGACTTCCACGATCGGCCCTCGATCGGCGATCGGCGATCCGCTCTCGATCGACTTCCACGATCGGCCCTTGATCGGTGATCGGCGATCAACCCTCGATCGATGACTTGGGCCCATCGCCAATCCGTCTTCTTCTGTCCCTGGTCATACCGGATCATCAATGCTTGCCTTCGATCGGGGCTTGAGTCGGCGTTGATACCATGGGGCTAGCCCACCACGATCTGCCGTAGTCGATCGACAGCCTGCATGCTTCGACCTTGATCAGGCTTGGCCCACGTCCGTCCTCTATCAATCTTGACTTGACTTCACCATCCTTAAACACCTTGATCTTCTCATCAGCTTGAAGCCCCTTCACACGGTTGATCTACGTTCGCGTCGGGTTGATCGACGGCTTGGTAACACCAGAATCCACCGATCCACCGCTTCTTGACTATCGATCGCTCGTGCTGCCGTGGCACTCAATTTCGTGGTAGCGGGAACTTCTCCTTCAGCACTTCACCACATTCGCCGTGAGAAACTGGACCGTGGATGCTACCTCGTGTGTGCGGGCCAGCACCGCCTTGATCACTGCTTCGTTCTCGTGGTTCGGCTTCACCGGGGTCCGTTGATGGCGTACGATGTCTGGGAAGAGTTTGAAGATCCGCCTTGTGGAATGGAGCCATTGACGAACATCAAGTGGATTGACACCATCAAGGCCATCTATCGCATCAAGGAAGGACCCAAGCCGGAACCACCACGCGGGAAGCGACTCACCAAGACGGAGAAGAAGCGAGCGAGGAAAGCAGCTGCGAAGTCAGCCAAGAATGCTAAGAAGAGAGCCAAGAAGCGCAGCCAGGGATAGGCCTGCATCCAACCGAGAATACATGTGGCCTTGAGCCCCCTTTCATTGCTTCCTGGTTCGTCGTCTTCGCTTCAAACGACGTTGGGCTTCGAATTCCGCGATCAAGTCTGGCACTTGCTTCAAGTTTTCAACCGGCTCCCAAGTAGGCTTCTCTTCGCCCACCCACTCCACAAGGAATTGGGTCCGTCGTTTGTGGCGACGTTTCCCCAGGAGTCGGCGCACAAGTTGACCGACAGTGCCATCCGCGAGGATGACGTCGTGCGGCCGTGACAAACGACTCGGTTCCGTGTAGGGCTTCAGCGAGCCGGTGTTGAAGACCGGATGCAGCTTGTTACCAGCTTGGATGTTGAGCTCGTAGGCATGGTTGTGGATCTTCCGCACGATCGTGTAAGGACCAATCCACTTCGGTCCAAACTTGGTCGAGTTCGGCAAGCCAGAGTGCTTTGGGTCGAGGTGTTGTGTACTCAAGTAAACTCGGTCGCCAATGCCAAAGACTTGCTCCACACGGTTACGGTCGTAGACATCGCGCATCCTTTCCTGTGTTTGAGCCAACGCTTCACGACAACTCAGCAAGACGGCGGCTTGATGCTCGTGGAACTCCGCTCCTCGTCGACTCTTGGGAACGTTTTCCAACTTCTCGGCAGCAAGCTGAAGTGGGTTCAGCGGGATGTAGCCCAGATCGGCTTCGAATGGTGCGAGCTTCGTGCTGGAGTTGACAGTGGAATTGACAGCAAACTCGGCGTTGGCAAGATGAAGATCCCAATCATCCTGCAGTGGACCAACGAAGCAACGAAGATACTCCTCCAACGTTCGGTTCATCCGCTCCGTTTGTCCGTCGCCCTGAGCTCGGTGTGCCACAATCATGCTCAGTTTCGTCCCGATTGACTTGAAGACGTATTGCCAGAAGGCGGACACGAACTTCCTGTCGCGGTCGGAGACAATGTTCGTCGGCATGCCGTGAAGCTTCCAAATGTTGTCGATGAAGAGCCGAGCCACACCTTCTGCTGTCACCTTCTTCGTAGTTGGCACGAAATGGCAACGCTTCGTCAACAGATCGACGACAACCCAGATAGAGTCAACGTCTCGCTTCGTGCGCGGGAGGTCGGTGATGAAGTCCATTGAGATCGACCTCCATCGTTCGTCTGGGATGCTGAGCGGTTCAAGCAAACCAGGAGGCTTCGTCAACCGAGGCTTGTTTCTTCGACAAGGCTCGCAGTCTGCGATAAAGTTCTGGATAGACTTCAACATCGTCGACCAGTACCAGCGGCGCGCTAGCGTCAAGTACGTTCGCTCAGCACCTGGATGGCCGCTGTAGTTGGCGTCATGACACTCGCCGATGATTGTCTGCCGCAACTTCACATCGTTGGGTATGACAATGCGCGGAGTGTCGTCTGCGGGGGTTTGGTACCAAAGCAGTCCATTCGCTTCGGAATAGCATCGGTACTCCTTGTGCCGTTGGCGTTGACGCTTCGGCTTCGAGCTGGAGTTGCGCCTCTTGATCGCTGCGAAAATTGCTTGGATATCACGGTCCTTCTCGTACGACTTCTTCACGCGTGCAATCAACGTGGAGTCGCCGGTTACTTCGCTGATCGCCAGACTGAAAGATGTATCGTCGAAGCTGGTCACACTCAAGTCGTGGAAGAACTTCGTATCCGGTTCAAGGTCTGGTCTTCGGCTCAAAGCATCAGCAATACCGTTCTTCGCCCCAGGGAGATACGAGAACGTCGGTTGATACTCGGCGAGGATATCATACCAGCGTGCTAGGCGGCGGTTGGCCATCTTCTGCGTGAACAGGCCTTCGAGACTCTTGTGGTCGGTCTCGACAATCGGCGGCTTGTCCAAGCAGTAGATCCGAAACGCGGCCAGAGCGTGAACGATGGCTAATAACTCCTGTTGCTGCGTGGGGTAGTTGAGCTCTGCAGACTTCATCTTCCGACTGGTGTACGCGATGGGACGTTCGACACCTTCGACGACTTGGAACAGCACTCCCCCTACGGCGAACTTGCTCGCGTCCGTCCGCAGATGCATGGGCTGACTGAAGTCTGGGAGATGCAGTACTGGTGGATTGCACAACCTCCGCTTCAACTCCTTGAAGTTACTCAACTGCTCGTCGCTGAAGTGGATCTTCGCGTTGCGCTTGGTCTTCTTCTTCAGGAGGGCGAACATCGTTGCTGTTAGCGAAGCGTACTCTGGACAAAAGCGTTGCACGTAGCCGGTCAGACCCAGGAAGCTGTGGAGCTCCTCTTGAGTCCGCGGCACAGGCCAATCTTTGATGGTCTGCACCTTGTCAGGGTCCATCCGAACTCCGTTACGTCCCACGAAGTCACCAAGGCATGGAATCTCTTCGGCGCAGAAGACACATTTGGACAGCTTGACGTACAGCTTGTTGTCGCGCAAGATATCCAACGTCTCTCGTAGCTTTTCAGGTGGTCTTCGATCTTCGGTGACTTGGTAAAGATGTAGATGTCGTCGTAGAACGACTTCGTGTTCTTCAAGTCTCGGAACAGCTTCGACGTCAACCGGTGCATTGTTGCTGGCGCGTTACAGACTCCCATCGGGAGTACAAGGTACTCCCACAGTCCGTTTGGCGCCTGGAAGGCCGTGAACTTGATGTCTTCCTCCCGCATACGCACTTGGTAGTACGCGGACATCAGATCCATCGTGGAGAACCAGTACGCTCCAGACATGGCGTCCAAGATGTCTTCCTTCCTCGTCATCGGAATGCTCTGACGCACAGTGTTTGAATTGAGATACCGGTAGTCGTGAACGATTCTCCAGCCGACTGGTTTCCGGACACAGAATGTCGGTGCTGCGTGGGGACTGATGCTTGGTCGGATGAGCTTCTTCTTCACCATGTCTTCGACCCAACGCACGATCTCACGCTGCTGCTCAGGAGATTGTCGCCACTGTTGCCGGTACATCGCCAGATTTGGATCCTTCACATCAATTCGGTGCTCAATGTCGCGCTTCTCTGGTAAACCCTCGGGCAGCTCAGGCCGGAACACATTGTCCTTGTACTCCGTGAGAAGGTTGAAAGCTGGGTTTTCTCGGAAGCTGTCCCAGTCCGTTTCCAGATAGCGCTGTGCTTTCGCACTACCAACGTTGTCGAGTTGGTCTCGTCGTTGCAGTGAGCGTGCAACTTGCTTGATCGTCTCGTTCGAGAGCACCAACATGAAGTCGGGCTCATCAGTCGACTTGGTCTTGATTCTCAGGAACTTTCGCAGTTTCTTGCGGGTGATGTACTTGGTCTGTACACCACTCTCATCGACAACACCCATCGTGAACATCTTCTCCACGACGGTGTCGTTGCCCCTGGCACTGCTTCGTTCGTCAGTTCCTCGTGCAGTACCCGCGCGCTCCGACGTCGCAACGTCGTTCTCTGCAGCTGAACACTCGCCAGCTTGCGCGTCATCTCCTCGTCGTCCGCTGACAACGGTTGGGGTCTCCCTCTGCGCTGCGTCGCGAACAGCTTCGTCCGTGGACTTCACATCCGTTTCCAGCGCGGCGCCTCGACAGGAATCGGGTCTTTTCGCCGAAAGGCCTTTCGCCTCGACAGATCTCCGAAGCCCGGAGGCAATCACCGGTCCGCCTTCCTCGATCGGTCCACAGGTGTCACCTGCCCGTTTCCAGTGCAGAGTCTTCTCTCTTGTTCCTTCAATTCGTCGACCTCTCCAGTCAATCTGGGGCTGCGTGTCGTCGAAGAAAGGTATCCCGAGGATGCAGTCGAATTCGTCGGGTATCGCGTAGACGACGGCGACACACTGGTACGCCTCATCAAGCCCTGATACATGGAGTCTTAAAGGCAGAACTTCCAGCTCCGCTTCCACGATTTGGTTGTCTCCCAGCTTCACGCGAATGCTCTTGTCGCTGAACCTCGTCGTTTGGAGCTGGTTCCTCACGACCCAACGTTTGGACACGTAGATCGTGGTGGCTCCACAGTCCAGCAACATGCTACATGTAGCGAGACGCTTGTCACCCACGCTGATCTCACCAGTTACTGAGAACAGCGGACGTGACTTGTAGACCAGAGGGTTTTCACACAGAACGTTAAGGCTGATATTCTCAATCTTAAGTGTTCTGGTTACACTCTCGGCCACGACAGGACCCTCCTTCACTGACGTGGTTGCCCGTTTCCCTGCTTCTCCTGCTCTTTCTTCCAGAGAAAGCAGCTGGCCTTGATGTGACCAGGCTACTTGCAGTGGAAGCAGGTACGGTCCTCATCGCGTTTGGGCTCGGCTCTCGGCTTGAAGCGGCCCTTCCCGCGGAACGGCTTCCCCTTGAAGGGTTTACCGTGGGTGCGAGGCTGGTCAGCCGACGAGAACTTCTTGTCGCGCTTGGGTTGACGGTCGCGAGCTTCTTCGACGAAGTGAGTCACCTCATACTTGACCGCCAAGTCCATAGCGTCACTCAGGGTCTGGGGATTCTCGAGCTTGACATAGCTGCGCGTGCGAGGCTTGAGACCGTTCGCGTAGCACAGCACTTGGTCAAGTACGCTCATGCCCTCTACGCGGAAGATGAGAGCTGAGTACTCGCCGTTGTACGTCTCAATGTCCGCTGTCTGCTTGAGTCGCTGCAGCTTCTCGCGCAGAACAGCCTGGTAGTTCGACGCCTCGAAGTGTTGGAGCACATGCTCACGGAAAATCCCCCACGTGTGCTCCTCGCTTCGAGTCGTCGACGACCAGTGCAGGAACCAGCCGGAGGCAGGCTTCTCCATCGCCGACCCCGCGATTCCTGGAAGTCGTGTGCTTGCGTCCTCGATCGGGATGTTGTTGATTCGACAGGCGTTCTCGATCTGGAACAGCCATTCCCGGACATCCTCCCCTCGCTTGCCGGTGAACTTCGGCAGGTTGCTTGGCACTCGTGTGCGGTCCGCCATCGCTTGGTTCAGCCGATCGATCTCGGCGCGTAGTTGGGCGATGGTGGGCATGGGCTCCTCGTTGTCAGGTTGCTGAGACCAACAAGTGCTACCAGTATTTCAAAACGCTGAGGAAGCCAGGCTTGGGGGGATGGCGGGTCTAAACCAAAAGTGACCGCCCCCGCAGTTCGAGTGGATGGAAGCTTCGTTCTAGAAGCTTCCACAGCCACCCTACATCTGCACTATCCTATTATGTCCTTAACTATGCGAATGATACCTGCGGTACTGTTACCTCCCTAATCTGATACAGCCTTAGCTTACTTTTTGGGAGGGATTTTCCAGGTTCGACTCCCCCTGTTAAGTGCTGTACTGGCAGCGATCAGTAATGTACCTCGCACAGATAGTACTTGTGTGCCTGCGATTTGCTCCTGCAGTCATACAGATGTACTGAGATAGATTAGAATTGAAGGGAACACGACGTGGCACCTCAGCAATGGTTCGTTCATGTCCATTCGTCCACTTTTCGGCGAATTCTGTAACTCAGTATACAGCTACATCTGTACGAATTTTACAACCTTGCAGTCTTTATGAGTACCACTCTGCCGAATCAGGCGGGGCCGCCTGTACAGTGCCTAAATATGTGCAGGGACTCCATATTCATCGTTCAAGGTTTGTCTGATGGGCATTTCATAGGTTGGTTTTACCCGTTTTGCAACAGAAATAGACGGTAAGTTAGGCTAGCGAGCTCGAGTATGCCGATCGGTATCGTGCTGCCGGCGACTGCTGCAGCTCGGTAGTTTCCCACATGCACGAATCAAATTCGCTTGGAAGATCTCGCAGTGAGCTGGACAATCGTCACTCTGGCTAAAGACACCGATATCTTGTGCACCTTAGTGCACGTACACTGACCAGGTTTTTGATTCTAATACTACGTAGTAACTTGAAGGCTGCAACTTGTTGTACTTCGAAGTATTTACAAAAATCCCTGAACTACTTCTCCGGTCCGGAAAAGAATTAACAGTTAGGTTTTTCTAATAAAACCTCTCTTTATTTTATTGGATAAAAATATTACTACTACGATGTACGACCAGCGCTAATATGAAGGTGTCGACACAACAAAATAGCGACTACGATGTACGACCAGCGCTAATATGAAGGTGTCGACACAACAAAAGGAGCCAGCCCCTATCGGCACAACAAAACGAGCCAGCAACACGATAATGGGGCGGGCCAAGGGCACCGTCGACATCCCTGAGGAAACGCGGCAAGCCATCGCGCTGTTCCTCGCTGAGCGGTCTGTGGGCGGCCGCTTGAAGCGTGGGGCAGCGTCGACACGCTTGACCACTGTTTCCTGGCCCTTCAAAACGTCATGGAAACAGTGATCAAGCACCACGGACACAACGACTACAAGCTCTCGCACTACAAGCAGCGGCGTGGACTCTCGTCAAGTGCATCTCCGACAGCGCTGACATGTGAACCAGCTGCGGCAGAAAGTGGGATTCACCATCTTTTGTGTGGAGCACTTCAGTTTCTCTAATTCATAGTGCATCATCTGATAAATCATAGCTCTAACATTGAGGCTTGTTCTATTGGCTGAAATCAATGGGATTCGAACACTGATTTGTCGCATATCAATCTAACCAGCAAAAAACCTCGTGGTTCCGATTGCTAAAACAACCGAAAGGGAGGGCTATTTTAACGAAACTGTGGGGCTGTATGGAACAACTGTTTAAAGTACTTTAGAATGATTATTTTAGTTTTGCGTAATTCCAACTGGCAACGACACAGCGAAAAAAACCTTAGAGGGGTCGTGGATACCTCCATTGCGAGCGTGGTAGTTAGATACTGCGTCGTGTTAAGCGCTCGTAAAAAATATACCTGGAAAGCCCGCACTTAGAGCTTTCGAATGCAGGTTTCGCAGCATCAATACAGTCATTACTTTTTCAGATATGCATTGGTATGTGAACTGTTAATTCTTTTCCGGACCGGAGAAGTATGGCTTACCCTCGCAGTACATCCGCAGCCGTATTTGCCTTGACCTTTTCCTCGGCCTTCTTGAGTGCCTCCTGGGCTTTGACAAGCGCCTCGTCGCGTGTTTTCTCGTATGCAGCCATCATCCTCTTGCTCAGCGAAGGAACTTCCTTGCGCACTTGCTCGGGGGTTTTGCCGGCCTTTATCCACAGGGTGAACTGCTCTCTTTGGAGATTAATACCGTGATTCCTCACCGCTGGATTTTTACTTGCCCTGGCCTTTGACACCAGCTTAGCCACGTTTTCGTCTCCGCGCTGGCTCACGAGGAACTTGGTCACCGTCATTGCGTCTTTGCGACTCAAATCTCTGTTGGTGTCGACCATGTGACCGACCCACTTGTTGAACTTCGGGCTGGTGAAGAAGTCGTCAACCTTGGTAATCTTGTCCAGGCCCAGGTGCGTGAACGCTGTCTCTAAGTTCATCCCCTTCAGCACGTCGTCGACCTTGTCGTCCGCGACAGCGACCTTCTGCGCGACCTTCGACGTCGCGACTTTAGTCGAGAGTTTCGACGTGGTGTCGATGTTGAAGAATTTCTTCAGCCACGACAAGCTCATCCTCTCCTCTTTGTCGTCTGCGGCGGCGGTGGTGTAGACCCTCAGAACCCTCTTGGGCGCAGCAACGTTCCCATCCACAGCGAGCGACTGGGCTTGGGTCGTCTTCAAGTCCGTAGTCGCCGAGGCGTCGACACTGACCAGAACGGCGGCGGCAGATAGCAGAAGGATGGCCTGGAGACGCATCACGGCGACACTTCTCTTTGCTCTTCTCGATGCTTGAGGGTTGACCAATGAAAGACGAAGTGAGGGTTTCAACGGACAACAAAACTAATTTGCAGACCCCCCCCCCTTCACCTACAGCGGGTTGTCATAATCGACGTGTCTGCTTTCCAGTGGACCGCACGTTTCCTTTCGCTTTTTCATCTTGGGAAGGTGAGCCTGGAGTCTAAAACTTAATACCTGTTATTATCGTTGCGCGTTGGGAATATAAGCAGAAGTATTAGGACCTGTAGGAGTTAATGTTCGTTTGGTACTTACTTAAGTAATGGAAATTTGTATTCATGAGAAAATGTTGTATTGTTGCGGTAAGGTATGTAATGCTGAAGGTACGCGATCAACATCAGACAGCACATCTGAACATTTTTGCAACAGCTTGCGCCCAGGAAGGAGCTGGAATCACTGGCGATAGGCCCAGTCTTTTTTCTCCCCGCAATCGCGGGACGAGATTGGGACGAGTTCGGTCATTGCCAGGACCTCCGGCAGCCCGGCAGTGTGTTAGAGATGCAGCCCGATACATTTGCTATATGTACTCGTACTCGTGTACCGGCGATACCGAATTACCTATGTTATGCCATACACTTCAGCGAACTCTATTGAGTCGACATTCGGTGCCCTGGCTAGCCAAGCAAGTGCATAGAAAACGCGTTTCAATACAAATATGAAGTGAGTCACTATAAAAGGGCAGTGCACACCAATCTTCCCGAAAGGCCTGTGATTGGTCAAATAGGTGGTGTATGGCATAACATATAGAAGGTGATAACATAGGAAGTTCGGTATGTGTGGATGAGTGTGGACGAGTAAGCATGTGACAACTCCGGGTGATCACCAGTAGAGACAGAGAAGGGGTGCACCTCCAGATACATTTGGACTCCCTGAGGTCGGCTACCCATTCAAGTAAAATGGGTAGTCTAGGAAACCTTCAATTGGGTACTCTCAACAGAAATGTATGGAGGTCGGTGAAACTTGCAAAAAAGTACTGACTTTCTAGAGAGGTTTGTATGCCAGTGCTGCAGCAGCCCTATGACGACCAGGAGCTATGTGACCACATAAGCAGCTTCGCTTAACGCTCACCAGTTTCACGAGATCTAAAACCTCTCTAGCCACCTTTTACAGAGTTGTTGCCGAACACAAACTGGAGTTGGGAGAGCCGCAGTTTAGCGGCTCGACCGAGGCCAAGTACCATACAAGTGCGCGACCAACTCGCCCGAGAACCAGCGTAGAAGCAACTACGTTGAGGTCACTAGCATCCATCGCCCGCTATGCTTCTAGGTGGCAAGGGTCATGGTCATCGGCGATGACCATGAGGACCGAAGCCATAGGCCTTGTCAACATCGAGCTGGATTCCTCGACACTTTTAGGGTTAAATATTAGCGAAGCTAGTATTGTGTTTTGCTCCCATTCTGTCTAAACGAAGGCGTAATCGTTTTTTGTATTTTAGCTTCATCGTAACTGGTTGTTTACCATAACCCAACGACCTGGAATTGGACGCCACTCTGTAGCAGGCTTTCGTTTAGCCTTACTTCTGTCAATCCACGATTTCCCATGTAAAAAAGCTTAATTCGAGCTTTTCGCCCGTGCATCGTAGGGCAAGCCGCTTAATGATTTTTCTAGGATTTGACGTTAAATTAGCGAGCTGACAGAATTGATGAAGAGCACAATACAGTAAGTATGTATGTATAAATCCAGATATTCGACTTGTCTACTCGATAACTCAAGGGAAACTATTGACATGCGGGTGCACTTATAATTAACTGAAATACAGAAACTGTGATAGATGCTTCTGGAAGATGGACCAATAAATCGCGAGGAAGCTTTAGACATCAATATGTGTATGCTTTGCGTGCTACGGTAGTCTAGAAATTAGCCTGTTCTCCCAGAGCTTGCAGCAGCAACGTTTAGAAAAATGAAATAGGTTCCTCTTTTCATTGCAGGATCACCCGGAAAACTGAAGTTTTATGCTGCCAATACATAACGACACAAGGCCTTTACTTAAGATTCATTATAAGGAACAAATAAAATGTGAAAATGGGTACCAACGTGTCAAGATAGACGTGCCTTGCTTCCCGATGCACTGTTAATACTTCATGTACCCATACAAAACCGCCTTTTTAATTTGAATTTGTTGCGGTTTAACCGGCTACCTACTCCCGGAGACGCAAAGTGCTGCATCTCCGCCTACGGTGGTCGTATCGTTAGATCTCTAGGTTACGAGCCCGCGGTAGGCGCCCACAGAACCGCCTTAACCGGCATCATGCTCGGAATTTTTTCCCAATACAGGAGTGAGTCAAGTAGATGATGTTTCGCTTACCAGGGCGTATCGAAGGCGTATTAATCGCTTTGCTGTCGATTTTTCTTCAAGATTGTCGAAGTGCACGCTAAATCCTGCTGCGATAGATCGCTGAGGAATCTAGCTTTGATTGAATTACTGTAGCCCATCAGCAGAACTGACATCGTCAAGTTGCTTTTCCTGTTTTTAGGCGTAATTGTGAAGGAAAACTTGGTTTAACAGTATTACGACTTCGAAAAATAGGTAGCACTATGAAACGAATTTAAGGTTACCTGAGTTCTCTGACCTAAGTACATAATGAGATACCCATCCTAATGTAGAATGTGGGCAGTACTGGGGCCCAACAGACTGATACCACCTATTTGTTTGTATCTCACCTGACTCCGAACCTGCTTTTCCTGCTGTTAACGGGTCATTCGTCATCTATCAGGCTGCTCCTGTAGTTCTGGTTGATCTTCTCCTTTCCTCCGTTCGCCCTTTTCGCTTAGCGTCCACAATGAAAGTTGCGTTTCCATGCTAGTCACGAGCGTCGTATTCGACAATTTATCGCTAATGATCCTTATAATTATCAACACGGAAATTTGTTCTCGCGTTTCTTGGATACACACAACTTTTGCCGGCCGTGTATCGGCCTCCCGCTGGAAACTACATTTTGTACACGAGAAGTATACGTTCTGTCTTGTGATAAGTAGTTCTATCTAGATACTTGAGCATGATATGAAATAAAACGAGCAATTACTGTGTTCGTCTGACGAATCTGTTCGCCAGCTTCTGCCCAGGGATATCTAGCAGTAAATCCGAGGCCTCGATGCCAGAATGTATAAGCTGGTGGAATTCTTGACTTGGTCAAAATGCTCTGCTCTGAGAGCTTACTGTGCAGGTTTTACCCACCAAGTTCCGAAGAAAGAGTTCAAGAGAAGACCAGGATTGCTGTCGCTGGTTCTTTTATCGTCATGTCAGGCAGACGTTTGATAGTGTGCAGCCTGTAGAGTCTCAACGTCGAGCAGTATTCTTGTCGTGCCCTGTTTGTACGATGGCAGCTGTGCTAGGCCCAGCAGTGCTGCTGTTATTTCGTCTTGGTGTTTGTCTTGTTGATTGAGGCGAATACTTGCAAAAACCTTTTTTTTTTGTCGAAGCCACTCTTCTCCTTTCAGTGAGATGCCTCTATATCCGACAATATATCGGGTCATTTATATACCCTAGTACAGAAGTCTTGAACACGCACAACTAGTGCAGCTACATAACAACAATTTTGGATCCTTTCGAGGCTTCTCTATTCAGTTTTTCTTAATCTGCCCAGCTCTCAACCTTGTACTTCTCAGTTCTATGATCCATGCATTCGCAATGTCTTCCGTGCGCGACACCTTCTTAGCTGCCTCCAGCATATCCCAGAGAGGTCTGAATCCATAGAATTGCATGAATATCCCCATTGTCGTCGTCTTCTGCTCGGGGTTCTTCAGATTGTATAGGCTCACGTAGTCACGCAGCGACTGGACGTTCGGGCTGGCCAGAAGCTTGTCCAGCCCTTTATCAAGGTCCATACGCTTGAAGAAGTCAGTGGGTGTCGTGCCCTTCTCCAGCAGGATCTGCCTACTCAACTGAGGCCGCCATTTCGTCGCAATGGCATTCGTCAGTGGGTCCTTCTTTGCTTTTGCTACCATGTTCCACATTGCCGTGGCACCATAGTACTTCGTGAGTACTTCCATCAAGGTCGTGTGCTGATCCGGATTCTTCAAGTTGTATTTCTCAATGTAGCCGCTCAGAGTCCTCACGTTCGGGTTGGTCAGCAGTTTGTCCACCCCGGCGTCCAGTTTCATCAGCATGAAAATGCGCTGAGGGGTTTTTCCCTGCTGCAGCAACATCTTACCCATTGCGGCCTCCAAGTCCATAGCAATGTGCCTCATTCGCGAAACTCGGGGGTTCGCTGCAAGGAAAATCTTTGATAGTCCATCGTAGCCGTATTTTCCTGCCAACACCGAGATCATGACCTCTTCCGGTTTGATCGTATAGGTCATTCGCACATAGGAATACCACGTGCTCAACTGCGGCGTTACAAAGAGATTGTATCCGGCCTCATCGAGCTTCAGCAGCTTGAAAATGTCATCTGCGGATTCTCCCACGGACTCCCAAGAGTTCAGCAGCTCCCTCCGCATTCGGTACGACACTTTGCTCGTCTTTGGGACGTTCCCTGCCCTCTCGAGCGCTGCGGCCAATTCGTCCACTTGGTAGGTCTTGGTGAATATGTCGAGCATGGTCACCTTCTCGGTGGGGTTCTTCTTGTTGAAGCGGTCGATGTAGGCGGCGTAAGTGTTAAGCTTGGTGCTGGACAGCGCCTTCTCCACCCCGCCATTGAGCTCCAGCCGCGCGAACACGTCGTCCATCGAGTCCTTGTTCTTCACCCACTTTTTCACGTTCAGTTCGTCCGCGCGCGGGAGTTTGACCTGAGTCGACGGGCTCAGCCACTTGACCAGCAAGGAGTTACCGGGCAGTTTCATGGCTCTCTCCTCGTCCGGAACGGTCCTCAGTAGCCTCGTGTGAGGAGCATCGCGACCGCGGCTGGTAACGGAGCGGGGAGACGCCGGTGACGTGGGAGAGCTTATCTCCGTGAGGGGAGATCCCACTGCAGCACCGACAGTTGCGAGTACGACTGCAATGCAGTACAACCACGACCGCATACTTAGTAGCTACTTACTTCCGTTACCGGTGACTGATCTTCGAACGGCACGAGCGGGTTCGATAATGACAAAGAGAGGGAGACGTCGGGTTGTTCAACCAGGAGCAAGCATCCCACGAGCAGGCCCCGCTCGCTTCAAATCGCGAGCGGGGCTCCGCTGCTCCCTCGGATAAGTACGACACCAGCGAGCAGCTCGTTCAAGGAGGCACTCATAGGCTAAAATGGCTCAACTTTGAGGCAACTTTACGCTCGACGGGGGTGTCCACTGACAAAATAATGAGTGTGACCGTAGACAACAGTAACTACAGAAGCCGATGTATCCCTACCAGCATGAGCAAGTGGTCTGAGTGCAAGTTAGGCGCTCATTTTGAAAAAAATTATTTTATTATCCAATCAGTGCCTGGAGCTGCAATAGCCCCACGTTAGCGCTCCCCCCTTAAAGTCGATTTAATGTGAGCAGCCACAGATCCGCGAGCGCGCTCATGAGGTTTTGGCTGCTCGTGCTCGTTCCCGCGAGCAGAGCGGGAGCACTGCTCGTGGGATGCTTGACCAGGAGCGAGAAATTGGATAGGTACGTCAGAAACGGGGGAAGGTGTCGTGTCAAACATGTCTCCACGAACCTGTAAGTGGATAGCCTCTAGTGCTTTGTACGGTACAGTACTGCACGTATGTACTGTGCATGCATTTGAGATCTCGAACAGCATACCCTTACTTATTAATACAGTAGGTTATCTTAATAACGACATGACTACCGGTACTTTAAAAAGTAGTCATGTCGTTGCCCTTTTTTCAAACAGTGAGTGCTATCAGGCAAAAGCGATCTTGATATTTGTATGACCATGTATTATCGTGGCTTCCATCCGTTTTGGCAAATCCGGGTGGTCCGAGATCCGATATATCGGGCCCGATTTGCTAGAGGGCTCCGATTTAGCAGGAAAGGCTGAGGGAAGACAACCAACCAAAAACACCCAAGCAAATCGCGTCCTTCTATTTGGGGTGATTGTGGGGGTTGCACCCCCAGACCCCCGCATTAGAAAAACTAACTACTGGACAGGGCAACGGGTCCGTTCGCAGAGGAGATCGTCGCTGGGCCCGCCTCCGCAAATACCGCGCGGCCCTGCTTCGCGGGCACCCCGCGCGGGTTTGCTATGGCTACGCTCCTCACACCCGCTCACTACCGCCTTCTAATATGGTCGACCTAGCCCTTTAGGAAAGGTGCTCGTGTGCGTTCTTTGGTGTTTTTCGTATTTTGTCTTCAAAACTCGGAACCCCCAGCCGCAAATCGGGTCATATATAGTTAGCTTATTAGAAGGCGGTAGTGAGCGGGTGTGAGGAGCGCAGCCATAGCAAACCCGCGCGGGGTGCCCGCGAAGCAGGGCCGCGCGGTATTTGCGGAGGCGGGCCCAGCGACGATCTCCTCTGCGAACGGACCCGTTGCCCTGTCCAGTAGTTAGTTTTTCTAATGCGGGGGTCTGGGGGTGCAACCCCCACAATCACCCCAAATAGAAGGACGCGATTTGCTTGGGTGTTTTTGGTGGGTTGTCACCACAGAGACATGCCCGCTCGCCTGCAATTGGCGCGAGGCACCTTGCCCGGCGTGAGGCCCATCGACATGGCCAGTCCCCCATCAGTACCCTCGGAAAATCGCAGCGGCTTTTGCCATGACAAGACGAGAGCAACAAGAGGGGGAACCTCCTCCTCCTCCTGTTGCTGTCGGCCGGTTCTTCCTCTTCTTTGGGGTCACTTCATTCCCACATTCGCTTCCAACTCCTCAGTACTGCACCGAACCATGGTCCGCTCTATCGCTGCTCTCGCCGCCACCCTGGCCGTCGCCTCGGCCCAGCCGTCGTTCGTCTACAAGTTCGACGCGGCCACCGCCGGCGGCGTGGACGGCTCCATCCACATCAAGTACGCGGGTGAGAACTCGTCGACCGCCACCATCACGGCGGCGCTTGACTTCTCGCGCGTCAACCAGTCGGACATCGTGGCCTTCGACAACCAGTGCACGAACGACAAGGTCACGGGCTGGAAGTGGCACATCCACACCAAGTGGAACTCGACGCTGTCCTCGGACTCGTTCAAGCAGTGCGCCAAGGCGGCCACGGGCCTCCACTACGACCCCCTGCGCGCGTGCGGCCCCGTGTCCGAGTACAACGCCGAGCCCGAGTGCGCGGCCAAGATCGACAGCTACGCGTGCAACCCGGGCAACTACTCGGCCGACCCGCTGGCCTGCGAGAAGGGCGACCTGTCCGGCAAGTTCGGCGCCTTCAAGCTGGGCGAGGACTCGACCGTGTCCGAGCAGTGGACGGACGAGCACTTCCCGCTGCCGTCCGAGAACACCGAGTCCTGGAGCATCGTGCTGCACGCCATGTGCGGCCAGGAGTCGCGCATCTCGTGCGCCCACCGCACGGTGGAGGACGACGCGGAGCAGGTCGACCAGTCGACCCCCGTTCAGCAGGAGTCCCCCGTCGCGCCCGCCCCTGGCTGCGGCGCCTAAGCGTAGTCAGTTGATACTTATCGACGTAGATCTACGCAAGTTCTCGTATCTCTCTCAAATATATTGCATCAAAAGTTGCTTTCGTTGCGATCGACCGGAAAGGTATCAGAGACTTTCACCACATTTTCATCCTTGACCCAAGCTCAGTGTGCCGCCAGCCAGCTCACTTCTCAATTCTCTCCCAGCCCAGATGGCCCTGCACCTCGTTGTCTTCGCAGTGTACTGCGCTATTGTTGCTGTCGTTGGCCATGCTGCAGCTCAACCTGCGTTCGTGTACCGCTTCGACGCTGCTACCGCTGCTGGGGTCGAAGGTGCGATCCTCTTCAAGTACGCTGGAGACAACTCGCCCGTCGCCGCCGTCTCCGGTGCTCTCGACTTCTCCCACGTGAACCAAAGCGCGATTCAGGCCTTCGACCCGCGCTGTGTCGAGCCTGTGACGCAGTACAAGTGGCACATCCACGTTCGCTGGAGCTCCCGCCACCGATCGGCGGCCTTCGCGCAGTGCTCGGCGCGGGCTACGGGCAACCACTACGACCCGCTCTTCGCGTGCAGCCCCGACTCGGAGCATATTGACACTCGTCTGTGTCAGGCCAGGGCTGCGGAGTACGCCTGCAACCCGAGGAACTACGCCAAGGACCCGCGTTCGTGCGAGAAGGGAGACCTGTCCGGCAAGTTCGGTAACTTGGTGCTGAGCACCGACCAGAAGGCGTATGGGAAGTGGATCGACAAGCACGCGCCGCTGCCGTCCGAGAACCGACCGAGCTGGAGCATCGTGCTGCACGCTGTGTGCGGCGGCAACCACGCCGTCCGGATGGCCTGCGCCGTCGAAACGACTGTCTAAAGACGTGAATCAACACCAGCAGACGCAGCCAAAATGACGCGTACAGCGTACGTGTGTTTTCAGCACAGCAGCATGCCGTTGGGGATTTAATATGAAGACGCGATATCTTCGCTAATAAACATTTAACTTGTCACTATGACAAATCCCCACATACAGTGGCACCTCCCTAAATGAACCCCTCTAAGTGACTACAGTAATGTGCCTCAATAAACAACGGGGTAACAACGAATAGACTGGAAGAAATTATATAACATATGGGAAAAAAGAAAGGATACGATTTGTTGACATACTGAATTTAGATAGTACATAGTATTATTGCAGTTGTACTGTCCCGAGTGGGAACGGTGGCCACCGTATCGGGTACGGTCAGGACCGTCCTCCTAGGATCCGACCGTCGACCTGTGAGCTACTATTCGAGGAACAGCTGTGCGAGGATGAGCTGACCGAGCAGTCATCGGATTTTAGCGAGAATTAGCTGGCGGCGGGCCAGTTGCGTGAGCTAGGAGTCGCGATGGAAGCGGTGGCGTGTTCCGCGAGTTAGCAGTGACGTGAGGAGGGCAGGAGGGAGGTCACGAGCGCTGCATAGTTCGAGGCGTGAGCTTTGACGTGAGCCAAGGGCGGAGGGGTGAAAGGGAGCGTCGATGGGTACATGGGCGGCGGCGTGTCGGCGCTCAAGTTGAAAAGAAGCAAGAGGGCGCGGGGCGAAAGGTTCCTTGCCAAGGTAGGTTGGTCAGTCGTGAATTTGCCGTGGAAACAACAAGTTAAATCTTTGCATTTGACTCTGTTGTATTTCACCACTCTTGCCTGTCCGTACCGTTCTACTTCGTTCTCGCAGCGGCAGCCGTCCCTTCCAGGGCAGCTCGCGACACGTGGTGGAGAAGCAGGGTACTGGCTTCGCTGTGAAGTACGCGGTGGACAGTCTGGTCAAGCTGGTCGTCGGGATTCGTGGGCCTTTGTGAGGTGACAGCAGCGCGTTGGAATCGCGATCGAGAGCTCGTCCCTGGGGTCGCCAAAGAAGTCTCGGCATCCACGCTCGACTTGCGGAGTGGTCTGGTCTGGAAGTGAAGTTGGTCTACGGCACGCTCGGTGCCCCTGAAGTTGGTCTACGGCACGCTCGGTGCCCCTGAAGTTGGTCTACGGCACGCTCGGTGCCCCTGGAATTGGTCTACGGCTCGCTCGGAGCCTCGGAAGTATTGGTCGACGGCTCGCTCGGAGCCCCTGAACTTCGAAGTTTAGAGAAGATGTCTGGAGTTGAAGACGGTGGCGGGTCCGCGGAGCAGCGGACCGTGCAGGAGGAAGTGGCTCGCCTGGAGGCTGAACGGCTTCGCAAGGCTGGGGAAACTGGTGGGTCGGCGTCGGCGACGTCGTCGACTGGCGACGAGATCGGGCTGGGTGCGGCAGCCAAGGTGACGAGCGCGGCCGGGCGTAAGTCCCTGCGTAAGGAGATGATGGGGGATCTCTGGGCGGACGAAGAGGAGGATGAGTTCAAGGACGCTGAGGAGGAGCGTGAAGGAAACTGTGCTCGGGCGGAGCTAGAGCACGAGGAGAAGAGGACGGTGCCCGGCGCTGACGAGCGGCGGGGCGGTGACGCCGAGGACGCGGATGACCCGGCTCCGGCGTCTACGTTCTACTGGACGAGGGGCTTCGGATATGACGACCCGGTTCCGATCGATGAGTCGCCCCTCCGAGATTACTACGGGACCCGTGTGAAGGAGGAACGAGAGGAAGTGCCATCGCGGAGCCCGAGCGGGTTCATCCCGTTGTACACGGGGACGGAACGGCGACTGCCGAACCCTCCTTTGTACGGTTGGAGCGTCGGTGCTCGAGCCGGTTACCACAGTAGTAGGGGCGCGGCCGTGAAGACCGAGCCCCAGGTCAAACAAGAAGTCAAGGGAGAACCGAACAAGAAGGTGATCAGGGCCGCGACTCCGGCCCAGGGCTCTGCAACTGCTACCAAGACGCCTCCGGCTCCTGGGGGCCACGGCGGCGCCTACCGTACCGTGGCTACGCGATCCCCGGCTCGGAGCGCGTATGACTTGTCGTCGATGGTGTCCAACGTGATGAAGGTGCTGCCGGTGTTCTACTCGGACACAGCCACGATGGAGAAGGCTCGTGACTTCTGGGAGATGTTCGAGGCGCACACGGCGCACCTACCTGATCAGTCACGATTGTTGGTGTTTCGTCAAAAGATTAAAGGGAGACCGGCGGAACGGTGGTGGAATAACTCTACCATTAAGACCTTCACCACGCTGAAGGTTCGGTTTTACAACCAATTCCTGAGTCGGACGGCTGACGAACTATGGGAACGGCTGCAGACGACTAAGCGGGAGCGCGGTGAATCGGTGGAGGAGTGGGGCGACCGAGTCTCCGACCTGTGCGACTCGCTGGACTATCCCAACCCGCAGATGAGGTACCAATTGTTCCGGCGCGGGCTGCGCAACAAGCGTATGCTAGCCACGCTCGACTCCGGTCCGGCACGCGACATTCCCGAAGCCTGCGAGTGGCTACTGGCTAAAGAAATGTCCCGTCCCATAGAAGAAGATGACGAGTTCCCGGAGGACAAGAAGGCGACGGGCCCGAGCGCGAGCCCCGCCGCCGACGCCTCCTCGGAGACGTCGTCCAAGCTGGACAAACTCGCGGAGACGATGGCCACGTTCGTGACCCAGCAGCAGCAGTGGCAGCAGCAGATGATGCGGAGCCAGTGGCAGCCGCCGCGTTCGCCGAGGAACCGCATGCCAAATGTGTCGGCCACTACTTCCAGCGCAAGCCCGAGCGGGAACGCTCAGCCCGGGAACGGTCGGCCTCGTGGGATTCGCATGGGGGCCGACTCACGGACTCAAGAGGGAGCGCCCGTGTGTGGACGGTGCGGCTATGTTGGTCACTCTCGTGAGACTTGTCGACGACAGGTGATGATATGCAACCAGTGTGGAGAACTTGGTCACATCGCCGTGGAATGCGAGGATGGATCCAGCCGTGGTCGGAACGGTGGGCAGGCCCCTGCTGCCAGGAACGGTGGCCGAAGCCAAATGAAGTGCGGATTCTGCAAGGAGGACGGTCACTCGTTTGCGGGTTGCCCTGATGTTGCCGCACTCCAAAATCTGGCCATGAGTCTGCGGGAGGCTGCGCAAGCGTCTCCGCCTCAATGACGAGGGCGGGAGGGAGGGGAGGAGAGAGTCACTCCTTCCTCTTGTCTATTGAATGACTCGGAGGGCGGGGATCGCGACCGTGACGGAGCGGAGAGGACGGTCCCGGAGGTGAATGTTTGCATAAGTGTATCGGCGGAGCTGGACGGAGCGGTGCCCGCTATTGATGAAGTTTCGTATGGAAAGAACAAGAACAAGATCGAGAAAAAGAAGACAGAGTTTATTGTCGTTAGTACGGATGACGAGGGAGAGGACCTCGCGGTGAAGGTCGACGACCTGGAGCACGAGACGGTCTACGAGGACTTGGTGAGTTCGGTGACCGACGAGGACGTGAACGTCGTGCTGGGGAACTCGGTCGCCTCGGCGGCCGACGTGAAGACGAGTGAAGTGGTGAGGGAGGAGCCGGTCGAGTCGGAGGCCGAGCTGACGAAGGAGAACGCGTGAGAGAAGCCGCGCGAGGAGGAGACGCCGAAGATTGAGTCGGTGGGGGAGCTCGGGGTCGAACCGAGCGGGGACTCCGCGCCCGAGGACACGAGCATGGAAGAGGAGGTGCCGTCGCCGTTCGTGGACGCGCCGCCGCCTTATGCAAGGGACCCCGAGGACGAGAGTATGGAGAACGTGCCGACGCCGTTCGCGGACGCGCCGCCTCCGTACGGGGGTGGTGATAACTACGACTTGGCGGACTGCCTGTTCTCGACCTGGGCGGACGGATGCTTGCCTACCGAGGACGCGGCGGAGGACGGTACGGACCAACTGGAGGCGGCGTCTGTTCCTGACTACAAGCGTCTGTTTTCGGACGAAGAACTCACGGCAATGGAGAACGGTGAACCTGGCCAGGAGGCTTCCATCCTCGCGGGTACGGACGTCGTCCCCGAGCCCGAGGAATACAACAAGGAGCTCGAGGACCGACTGCCCCCGCTGGACGAGGTGGAGCTCCTGAAGCGGGCGGCGACGAATGCGGCGGCCCAGGCAGAGCCGTCGTCCGAAGAGTTGGCGCGCATACTCGGGGTCTCGCTGGAAGTGGCGGAACGGACGCGTCGGGCGTCCCCTGACTTGTATGGTTCGCCTGAGTATTGGCAGAGTTGGTTCGAGGATATGCTCGACAAGTCAGAGGAGGCCAAGCGTGCGAACCGCGACTTCCGGAGCCCCGTGGTCAGCGTGGTCTACGGCTGGCGGTCGGAGGAGGTAGCCGCCTCGAAGGGCGTGTCGCTGGCGGGCCGCGACCCGAGCGAGGGCGACGTCGAGTCCGGGCCGTCAAGTGATGAGGAGGCATTCGCCTCTGAGACGTTGGCGGTCGTCGAGTCGGTCATGGCCGAGAATGTCGTAAGGCCTCCGGACGACCCGGGGGGAGTGGTCGCCGTGGCCGAAGCGGTGCCTATTCTAAGTGAAGTGCGTGGCGGGGACCCGAAGGTCGCGCGTGCTGTGGCGCGACTAGCTGTGTTCCACTTTCTGAAGGAGGCTAGAAGCTATGGGGGACGCGGGCGTGAGGCGCGGGAGCCTCCCGACGGTGAAGAAGGAACGGTGGAGGTCCCTCCCCTTCGTGACAAGGTCCCTGAGTATGATGAAGGGAGACTTCTGTGGCATGTTGACCGTGTTAAGGAGTTGATGAGCGTGAGAGCTCGCGCTGGTGAGCGCCTGTGTTCGTGGATGAGGAAGTACTTCGGGGACAATTCTCAGAGGATCTGGCTAGAGCTGCGGAATCGTACGGGGCGGTCGGAGACTCCGAGTGCCAGACGTCGCCGTCGGCGCCGCTCGGGCAAGGTGGTCGCCTTTGACTGTTCGTCGCTCTATCGGCCGTGCGCCGAGGTGATTGATGAGGTGGAGTTTTTCCCCGAGCGTGATGAGGACGCTTCGCACTACGTGGAAGTGGTGAGGTGTGAGCGTCCCGCTCGAACTCCGCTGCCGAAAACCGGCCTGGTGGACGTTGTCACGGTGAACCTGCCGAATGGTTTTGGAATCTATGATGATGAGGGTGAATACAGTGTGTACCAAGTCGTGGGCGATGGCAGAAGGGTGGTGTGTGCGGTTGGCAACTTTGAGGCGCTTTCGAGCGGTTATATTGATTGCTTACCGTCTCAAATGTTGGCCGACACCGGCGCTACCCTAAGTCTCGTTGACCGCTGCGTGCTGAGGCGACTGGGACGGTCCTCCGAACCGCTGGAGCCTTATGAAGGCCTGGTGAGGAGTTCGTCGGGGCACAAGTTGAGGATTCGCGGCTGGATCTCGCTGTCGTTTCGTCTTGGGTCTGTGGAGGTCGCCCTGAGCGTGTTGGTGGCGGACAAGCTGCATGTCGACGCGATCTTGGGCGTGGACGCCTTGGGCGCGTTCGGTGCTGTTATTGATGTGGCGGAACGATCTCTGACGTTGAAGAGCTCCGGCGAGGTGCTACCCTTGGGCTTCACGATGATACAAGAGTCTTATGTGGCGGCGATGACGACGTCGGTGCGCCTCCCGCCCCGAGGTCAAGCTCTCGTGCGGACTCTAGTAGTGGGTGATGTGGCCGACAAGACCATCGTGCTGGTCGAAGGTTCGCTGGGTCTGCCTCCTACACTGTGCGTAGCGCGCACGCTGTGTACCGTGGAGGACGGCCGCGTGATCGTCGAGGTGTGCAACGCATCCTCGGACGAGTACTGGATTCGCAAAGGGACGGTCGTGGCGAGCACGTCCGTGATCCCCGAGACAGCTTTCGAGTCGGCTACAACGACGTCCAGTGGCCCGGTTCCGGCCGAAAACGCGGGATCTGGCGAGGCGACCGTGATGTCTATGTCGGAAGAGCGTGAGGAAGACGCCGGCGAGAAGGTGAAGGCTTCGAAGCCCGACATCCCGCCCGACAAGGGGAACGGCATGAAGGCCGACTTCTCAGAGTCCAAGTTGTCCGAGGAGCAGAAGGAGCTGTTCCAGACCGAGCTGGACGGCTTCCACGCGATGTTCGTGGAGTCCTCGAAGGCGCCAGGGCGTACGGACCTGCTGCAGTTTAAGATTGACACCGGCGACAGTGCGCCGATCAAGCAACCGCCGTACCGTGTCTCGTTAGCGGAAGGAGAGATCATGGAGGCCGAAATCCAACAGTACCTGGAGTTGAACCTGATCCGTCCGTCGAACAGTCCGTGGGGAGCCCCGTCCTGATGATTCGGAAGCCTGACGGCGGGATACGGTTCTGCATCGATTACCGCAAGTTGAATTCTGTTGTGGTGTAGCGGGATCAGCCAAAATCTGGTTAAGGCTTGATCGAGCTTCCCACCAGCACCCAGACACCGACTAACGGAGGGGGTTCCCCAACGATCCGTGATCGGCTGAACTTGTTCTCACCTTGTGTACCCGTCGGCGGGCTGGATCTGCTCTCTCGGGGCTCCGAGGATGCAGCACTTGGCGAAGATCGAGTGTCTTGGCGTGACGCGGGGATAGTTCGTGGAGCAGCGCGGGAATCTTCGCTCTGCGTCCGAGTATACGCTCCGATCGAGGGTTATTCGCTGCGATCGGTCGGCCTGGAGTCGATCCAAGGCCTGTAGTTGCCTTTCCGGGTGTGTTCCTTCCTTCCTTGAGTTGCTTGCCGCTTCCTATAGCGGGATCGAGGTTGATCGAGAGGAGAACGATCGCCGGCCAAGCTGTATCCGGTCGATCGAGGACTTGCACACAAGGAATAGATCGCTAGAGCAGGTCAAGCTGGCCAATGTATTAATCCAGTCTTAACCGTACCGCTAGTTCACTACCCAAGGTGTCGACACTTGCCGAGGCCAATGCAGTTCCTGGGACTTGGTGACTTGAGGGGACTTGTGGTCTTCTGTGCAAAAGCTCTTCTGATTTATGTTTAGTTGGCCTCTCTCTCTCTACTGCTACCATCTTGTCTACCATCCTACAACTAAACAACAACTGGATTCCTGTCCTATCTTCGCTCTTCTTGTGCTTCCCATCATGGCCGATCGGCGATCTCGATCGAGGACTTGAGCGCATTGTCGCTCGCCATCAATCTGCCTAATTCCGTCCTTGGCCGTTCCGGATCACCGGTGCTTACTTCCGGTAGGGGCTTGCGTCTACGCCGATCTTGGACATCCGTCAGGGATCGATAGAACGTGATCCACCTCCGCATATGTCGTGCCCGACGCGCCGGCGTCACTTGATCGTTCAGGATCTCTCACTGATCCTCATCCCCAGTCTGATCTGTGCGGCCTGTCTCTCGATCGTTGATCGATTGTCGATCTACTCCTGTCGATCGGCCCTGCCGCCTTTCTCGGAGAACACTTTCCGTTCGAGAAGGATTTCTTATTCGGTGCTTCTCCACACCCGCCCCCTGTCCGGAAGTTGTGTCGCACGGCGGCTCACTTCGGACAGTGTACTCCCATTCACTCTTCAATCCGCCAGCTCCTGCGCAGATCAGGCACGATGAGCACACCACCGTCCGGTCCTCCCGCACCGCCACCTCCACCGTCGGAGGGCGGCGAGTCTCCGCCCGGCTCGCCTCGATCAGCCCACTCCACACCCCGATCGACCCGTTCAACAGCTTCTCGGCGCGCTGCGGCTTCTCCGGACACCGCCCGCCGGATCGCCCGGCTGGAGGGAGAGCTGACGCTGGCCTACGCCTCTCGATCCACCATGATCCGCGATCGGGCCCGCCTGGACGACACCGTCCGCGGGCTGACGGCGAACCCGCAGGACCTCGAGCGCTACCGCGGGTCCCAGGAAGACGAAATCCGCCGTCTCCAGACTGAAGTGAGCGACCTCCAGCAGAGCGCCCAAGGCCAAGGACCACAGCTGATCCAGGATCTCCGGGGCCAGATCGTCCAACAAATGGCCGAGATTCAGGACCTGGATCGCCGATTGACCCGCACCCAAGATGAGCTCGCAGATGCGATCGCCACTCGAGACCGTTTCGACCACCAGCTAGACCTTGCCACCGCGGACATCTCCGATCTCCGGTCGCAGGTCACAGGTCAGGAACACGATCTGGACATGTTGCAATACGAGTTGGACACGACGCGAGGCAGTCTCGATCGCGTTCAGGCGGCGCTGCAGACAGCTGAGGCGGCCCTGGCTCAACGAAGTCCGCCCTCGACAGCTCACTCTCAGGCCGGATCGGCTTCACCGCCCCCAGCCGGCTCCAACCCTGATGCAGATCGGTTGCAAGCAGACCTCGACCGGACGGAGGGGGAACTGCGTACCGCCCGTGCCGCCCTCGATCAGGCTAACCAAGATCGCGACGTCGCGCTTCGGGAAAACGCCGATCTCCGTACGTAGACTCCGTAACCTTCGTTCTATTGTTGATCATCTCTCACGCGATCGTCGTGCTGCAGGTGCATGCGTCGAGAGTGCGCAGCAAGTGATCCGTGCCCAAGACGCCCACTTCGTCGACGTTCAAGATGCCTACGCCCTGCTCCGGCGTGTCAGCGATCGATCCAACGAGGATCTCGATACCATCGCGGACACCCTATCCAGTGTAGCGCGTTGGATCGGACTGCGCCAGCGTAGGCCGCTCACACCCGCTCGCCGCGGTCGTAGTCCCTCTGAATCACCCGATCGTACTCAGCCGTCCACCAAACGTTCACGATCGGCGCCTCCACCACGCAGTCGCTCTCCGAGCCGATCGCCCCCTCGTTCTCCGTCGCCGGCCTTCTCGCTGCCGGATCATGACCAGGGACCGCCTACTGAGAGCCAGCCGCCGTCCGATCGCCGTGAGCCAGACGACGAACATGAAGAGGAGGAGTCGGATCAGGAGGAAGGGGAGTCGGATCAAGAAGAGTCGAGCCCAGCTCGTAGTGCGGGCGCCGGCCAGTCGCAGAAGGACCCGTCGTCGGCCGAGTCTGGTTCTGACGAAGAGGAGTCCGAGTCTGAGGGCACCGATCAGGAATCCCTCGCCGCGTTGGCTCGATCCCGGGCTGAGGCCCGACGTAGCCAGTCCGCTTCGCCGGCCCGTACCCGTACTCCACCGATCCGTTCACGATCTCCTTCAGTTATCTCGATACATTCTCGAACCGGATCGGCGCGTTCCCGGTCGCCCCCAAGATCGCCTCCGGGATCGCCGCCAAGATCTCCGCCAGGATCGCCCGGACGCCGGCCTCTGATCCCGCCACTATTCCCGATCGGCACCATGATCCCGGGCTTCAACGCACCCCGGGCACTCGCTCAAGGTGACACGGATCCGTGGCCCGCGGGACTGCTACGCCAGCTGCAGATCACAGGCATGATCCTGTCGACGTTGACCCACCACCTGCTCCTGCCCGAGAATTGGCTCTTCCCGGTCGCGGTTCGCGGTACTCGGCCGCCTGCGGCCGGGATCGGTTACCGAGATGACTTGATCACCGGGCCGAACATCACCGCACTCCTGGCCGATCGCCCTTGGGAGGCTCTCCAGAACCCGCGAGATCCGTTGACGTTTGATCTGGCACTCCATCAAGGCGCCGCGACTCCGTTGGGCCGGATCGTCACGGCCTACCTACAGCTCGAGGAACAGCATCGTCAGGCCTTCTGGGAAACAACGCACTACCTCCCGATCACCCGTGGACAGCGTCAGGATCTGGTCGTCCAACGGTACCATGCTGAGCGCCGGACCCGGCGGATCCGCCTCGGCGATCGGTGGCGCCAATGGTTGGCCACGACTTTGCCGATGATGAGAGCGATGTGGGCTGACGTTGATCTGTTGTTGGATCCGTTCTTCCTGCACCTTCCGACGCGTCCGCGAGACTCGGTAATTTGGTACCCCGGGGCGGTATCCCGCGCGGCCAATGCCAACGATCCCACCCAGCATCAAGGTGAGCCGACCGACCTCCGGACTGCCCTGATCGAAGCTGACGCGCACGATCCTTGGCGAAACCAGTTCCGCGATCGCCCTCAGGACCACCCTGCCAGGCGGATCCCACGTCTCCGTGACAAGTTCAACCCCAACACCGGCACCCAGCAGCCGTGATCCGACGTTCGTGATATCGGTCCAGTTTGCACGGCCAGATCTAGTGATCGACACGTCGATCAGTAAGCCCATTCACCATCATAGTCATTCAAAAGTCGAACTGCCCCAATAACCGCTCCACAATTCCAGATCCATCCTTCCCATTGCAATACCTCGTTCCTTACGCTGGGCGTCACAGCCCTGCGTCGATCCGCTCCTTACCCGACATGATCAGTCCGAATTCTCCATCATTCCAAGTCTCAGCTACTCCATAATCTCCCGATCTGCACTTTCATGCACATTCACATACAACCCCTTCCTCCGATCGACGGCCTCCCCGTCGATCCGTCATCCATGTCGCTCACCAAGGCGACCAGCTCGCCCTGGCGGTCCGATCTCACTCTTCCTCGTGAGACTGCATCGCGTTAAACCGGTTCCGGTTCACACGATCGCGAAGGAACTCGTACAACAGAGCTCCACAGTTGAGATCGGCTTCGTCCACCCAGTCAGGATCGTCGTAACCCTTCCAGTGTACCAGGAACTCCCGATACGTCCGGCCGTACCGCGTCCTTCTGCCCGTCCTCATGTCTACGATCTTTTCCACTTCGTACTCGTTCGCGTCTCGATCGGGGGTCCAGCTATCCTCCGGAAGTAGGATCTCGTCGAAATCCAGTCGATCGGCTTCGTTCACTGTGAGCGCGATCTGCGGTCGATCGGGGAAGTCCTTAACCAACTTCAGCTTGGACACATGTACGATCGGGAACAGGTGATAGTCCGTACCAGCAATCTGAAGCTTCATCGTGTACTCGTTCACCTTCTCGGCAACGCGAAATGGGCCGTGCCACAGGTGAGCTAGCTTCCGTGCATATCCTTCCTTCACGCGATCCAGGTACAACCACACCTGCGATCCAGCCTCGATCGTGTGCGGTCGAACTTCTTCATTGTGTCGATCGGCCCGATCCGCGATCGCCTCCCGTAGGCGAGCATTCACCTGACTTCGAGCCTGATCGTAGTGCCTCTGGATCCGATAACGCCATCGCCGAGGGTTCCGATCCCGCGTCCGAGTGCTACCCAAAGGTATCGTCGCCTCGAGCGTCGATCGAGGATCCCAACCATGCACCAGGTAAAAGGGCGAGTCTCCACGGATCCGATCTTGAGCCGTGTTGATCGCAAAGGTCAATCGTTCAGCATACTCGTCCCAGTCCCTCTGATCCAGATCCTCCACGAACATCTTCAAGGCTCTCGTCGCTGTCTGCACCATTCGTTCCGCAGTACCGTTCGCTTGGGGCCGATAGGCCATCGTCGCTCGCTGACGCATACCCAGGATCTTGTTAAAGGCGCGGAAGAAGTCAGCCATAAATCCCGGTTCGCGATCGTGCCTGATCACCTCGCTGGCACCGAACCGCCGAAACACGCACTCTTCGTAAGATTCAGCGATCGTCTGCGCCGTTCGAGAAGAGCTGGCCTTCGCGATCACGTATCCCGTGAACAGATCGACCCAGATCAGCAGTTCCGTGTTACCCTTGTACGACTTGGGCAGCGAAGGTATGTGATCCATCGCTATGATCTGGAACGGGTAGGTCGCCTGGATGTTCCCCGGCGACTCGCCCCTGATCGTGGGTCGCCCTTTGCCGGTCTCACAATCGACACACTCTCCGACGTACTTCTGCACACTCCTGAAGAGACCCCTCCAGTGAAAGTGATCACGGATCCGCTGATAGGTACGCCCAATCCCTTGGTGGCCGCCTTCCACAGTAGAGTGATAGTGATGCAAGATATCCTGGTGCAGCGTTTCTGGTGCAACCAGTCTCATCAATCCGTCTCGATCTGCCTCCGATCGCTTCGAGGGCGGACAGTAGAACAGCAGATCGTTGTCATCGATCTCGTAGTCTGCCGCTATGTTGCCATAAGATCGGGCCTCATCCTGTGTCAGATCAGCCACGTCTCCCATCAGGTACTTCTTCATGCCCGCGATCCACACCTCTTCATCTTGTGCTCGACGAATCCGATCGATCCGCAGTCCTCGCACAAACTCTTCCTGTACGACAGTCGGATTCGGTCGTGATCGGGCGTTCGATCGGGTAGTCATCGGCGATAGCCGGGCGATCGGTTCGTCAGATCTGACCACCAGGATCTCATCGAGCCGGTTCAATGTCACCAGATCCAAGTGATCGGCCTCATCCTCGACGACGACGCCTCCTTCACGTTGGAGTGCTGCGCTGGCCAGGCTGTCGGCGCTTCCGTTCCAATCTCGTTTCACATGTAACAGTTCATGATCTGGCCAGTTCCGCAGCCGATCGAGCACCTTCTGCTTCAACAACGTCAGCTTGGGTGCTTTGCAGTCGATCTCGCCTCGTACTTGCCGGATCACCAGGTTGGAGTCGCCACAGATCACCAATCGGCCGCGATCCATGCCGTCGAGGAGGTCGAAGCCCAACAACAGACCGTGATACTCCGCCTCAGTGACTGTCAGCCCTTCAGCATAGCCCGATCGCGCCTTCACCACACTCCATTCGGGCAGCTTCCACAAGATCGCACTGTACGCGCCCCCGCCTCGCTTGACACGGGCGGATCCGTCAAAACTTATCACCAGCAGCTCCTCATCCGCGCGCACAGTCGGGATCGGGGCTTGGATCTTCCGCCGGGGTTCCTTCTTCGGCGCGATCGCGATCAGCGCGTCATCAACATCCGATCGAGGCGTAATACTGGCGGCGATCGCCCCCAATATCTCGTCCTCTCCCTTGGTGCACTTCGTGATCTCGAGAGTCCAGGGTGATAGGAGTGCAGCCCACTGACCCAATCGACCTTGAAGACCAGGCGATCGGAACAGCCACGCCAACGTCGAGTGTCGGGTCAGGACCCGGATCGATCGTCCAACCAGCATATTGTAGTTCAAGTCCAGGATCCGTAACAGCGCCAGCACTTCCTTCTCCACCACGTTGTAGTTCAGTTCATTCGATTTCAGCGTTCGACTGGCGAAGGTAACGGGATGGTAGATCTGATCATGTTCCTGCATCAGCGCGGCCGAGATCGCCCAGTCACTCGCATACACGATCAGAACCGGAGTTCGATCGCGATCGAAATGCCGCAGGATCGGCGTCGTCGCGATCTTCATCTTCAATGTCGAGAACGCACGGTGAGCACGGATCCAACGTTCGTCTCCCACTTCGACTTCAGGAATGGGCGGCGTCTGATCGGGGTTTGCCGAGTTCCGATCTACTGAGTTCGGCGCTTCACAATCCAAGATCCGGCGCAGATCGGGACGCTTCTTCAGTTCGGCGAAGTCCACCTCGCGCAGTTCATACAGGATCGCCGCGTAGATCGCGTAATCTTCCAAGAAACGGCTGTAGTAGTTGAGGCTGCCCAAGAATGACTGCATTGATCGGAGCGATCCCGGGAACGGCAGATCTGTCAGTGCCGCGAGATCCTTCGGATTGACCTCCAGTCCATCGTTCGACACGCGATGTCCTAGATAGTCCACCTTGCGCATCCCCCAAGAGCTCTTCTCCACACTGATCGAGAGGTTCCACTTGACACAGGCGTCCAACAGGTGATCCACCCGATCACACAGCTCATCCCATGATCCAGCCGTCACCAGAATGTCGTCGATGTACGATCTGCGGCCTAGCACTGACGGACGCCCCGGATCTTCTGGTTCGCCCGACTCGATCAGGTCCGTGGTGACTTCCGAGTTCGACGATCGCGGGATCCTGGTGAACCCGTACAACGCGTCGTCCAGAAGTCGCTGATAGATCTGAGGAGCGTTCTTCAGGCCGAACGGCATCCGATTCCACTCGAACAGACCCATGTGAGTGATAAAAGCTGAGATCGCACGAGCTCGACCGGTCATCGTCACCACCCAGAATCCACTAGCCATGTCCAGCGAGCAATACCAGAGCACTTTGTCCAGGTCTTCCAGCAGATCGTTGATCAGGGGCATCGGATACACCATCAGCCTGGTCAGGCTGTTGACGAGCCGATAATCGATACACAACCTGATATCCACTCCGTTCTTCTTGATGATCACGACGATCGGCGAAGCCCACGGCGATCGGGACTTCCTGATCATCTTGGCCGACAGCAATCCCTTGATCAGATCCGACACTTTCTCCACGAACTGAGGCGCGACCTTCCGAACTCGTTGGGCGATCGGCTTCGCATCGCCCACGTCGATGCCGCAGGTGACGCCTCGGGCAGCTGGCGGAAGCGCATTGCCCTTGCCGATCAGCAGGTGCCTCCTGTGCCAGATCTTCTTTCGCAGTCGATCGATCTCCTCCGGGGTGTTGAACTCCAGATCTCCCACCTTGATGTCGTCGATCTTTACCTCGTCTGTCGTCGAGATCACAATTTCAGGAAGCACGGCTAATTCGCCTTCGACATCTTCGGCTGATAGACTCCCGCCCTCATGGTAATGGACTTGATCATCAGCGTCAACATCTCGATCATCCGCGTCAGCATCTCGATCTGGTTCAGTCGCGACGGGATCGTCCCGAATGGCGGTGGGTTTGGTCTCGACTTCTAACTGATCACCTCCAACGATCGATGAGTCTTCGGCCACATGCGGCCGTCGTTCCGATGCTGGGACACCGTCATCCTCACTCGATTTCGACTCTTCGACGGCTAAGGCCACCACATAGGGTACCCGATCGGTACTCCCGCCCCCGAGATCTGGTTCGACGGCACAACCGTCGACCTGATCGGCCGATGGCACGTGAGGGAACACTGTTCCGCCGTTCTCTGAGACTTTATCAACTGGTGGCTTCGCGTCATCCATCGCTGCATGCCGCGATTCGCCCCCTGATCGAAGCGTATCAACGGCAGCCACCCCCGGATCGGGACGCTTCACCTCCGATCCACCGGTCGGATCGAGTGGGCCTACCGACTGATCGGCGATCGGGGATACCTCGGGTCTCCGGAGAATGGCTCGGGGCGTCGGATAAGTCGGTCGCTCGACGGCCGATACTGGCGGTCCCGCTGGTACTTCCTCGTTAGCCAGCTGGTCCTCCGTCGTGGCTTGGAAGGCTAAGTTCTGCCATTCCATGTAGCGACGGGACCCGATCGACACATATCCTGGCACCCGGGGTATCCGATCTCCGGCCAGCCACATCGCAATCCGTTCATTCCGGTGCAGGACGAGGTCCTTGTCCCCGATGTTGGTGATCTGGAGATATCGGATCCGACCAGGTCCACGGACCACGGTCGGCACCCAACGATCTCCGCGGGTAACCCACAGCTTCTCTCGATCTGTCACCTTCATCCGCAGCGGGAGCTCGAACGAATCTCCGATCGCGATCTGCACTCCTTGATCCACGCACACGTGCCGTCCGTTGTCATTATACAGCTGTCGGCGTCCGCTTAGCTGGATCTTGACTTCGTCGGGCAGACAGATAGAGCCGTCCGCGAGATCGAGGCGGATCCCAGCAGGAACCATGAAGTCCATACCCAAGATCGCCTCTTGTCCTGACAGATCGCCGACCCAAATATCGAAGAAATACACCAGCGATCCTGCTAGCGTAACCTTGATCCTGGTCCTTCCTTCCGTCATGTACACGCTTTCTCCAATTCCCACACACTCCTGGCTCTGACTCGTGTCGACATAGCACCCCACCTTACGAGCAAAGGCGGTGTCCACGATGGACACCTCGGCGCCGGTGTCTAAGAGTAAGATCGACTTCTCATTGTCGATCTTGCCAGTGATCTTGGCCTGACGGAACCACTTACCTGGCGAATGGTGCTTCCAATACCCCCTGGACTCTCCAGGAAGTTGATCGGTCACCACCTCACCAGATCGGCGGTGTTCGCTGACGCGAGGCAGACTTCGATCACGATCATGCTTCGGGATCTCAGTCGTCACTTCTCCATCAGCTGGCCTGAACCATTCTTCCGGTCTGCGTTGCTTCCAATAACCCCGGGTTTCACCAGACTGGAGATCCAAGGGCACTTCGGCGTCAGAGCGGCTGAAGTTGTCCGATCGATGTAGACTCAAGACCTTGGCGGCAGATTTCGCATGCAGATCACATGTATTACCGCGTAGATCAGTCCGTCCACTTACTCGATCTACCGTGTTCTTGTTCACGTATGCATAGATGCAATACCTAGAACGCTCGGCTCGTACCGGATTCCAACCCGGCGAGCGTCCTAGTTTAACATCTTCTCGGCGATCGCGGGCAGCATGCCTGCGTGCTTCACCGGGTTGAACCATTGACGGATCTGATTGTAGAATTCCTCCATCGGACACTTGCCCATCCCATGCAGCTCGCCGCATCCGCGGCATACGAACAGGCAACGATCCGCCGGATGTCCTCGCTTTCCACACTTCTCGCACGTCAAACGTCTCCAGCAATCCAGATCCGTGTGCTTCCGCGATCCACAGTGTGAGCAGCGGCTTGATCGGTCCGATCCATCCGGCGCCGATCGCGATCTTGGGTCTGATCGAGGTGAGTCATGGACGATCGGCGCTTGGGTGCTTCGATCCTGCTTCGTCGTGTCGCCCCCAGTGTGGCGAGACTTGTCCTCAGCCGACGCTAGGTAGACGCGACGTAGGTCACCTTCCGAGTCCGATCCGCCCGATCCGGTGTCTGATCCAGACTCCTGGCTCGCGATCTGAACGGCACGCACTGCCCGCTTGGTTGTGGCAGCGGGTGCAGAGGTCGGAACCTTCTGGCGATACTTCGATCCAAAGGCCGATCGCTTCTGCCTGCTCTTCGCACGTTCTCGAGCACACAGGACTTCCTCCAGATCGTCTGCGTCTGCAAGCCGAAGTAGGGTCAGCTGATCGGCCAGTTCGTGATCACCCAGCGTCTCAATAAAGTGTTCGACATGTTCTCGACGGGCCTTGGAATCTCCATCCTTGATCTTCAATCTCGCACGCAGAGCCGCCACATTCAGTCGATAGAGGTAATCCAGCGGCGATTCATCCGATCGTTTGCGAGAGTGATAGTACTGCCAAGCCACTGACACTCCTAGGCCACAATACTGGATCTGGAAACTCCGGAGCAGATCGCTCCACTTGTTCCGTGTCGATCGGCCCAGCTGGCGATACCAGTTCTTCGCCGGCCCTGTCAGCAGGTCTGCAAAAGTCAGGCACTTCTCTTCATCAGTGGCTTGATCGCGCATGAAGGCCGACTTCACCTTGCTGATCCACGATCGGGCGCGATCTTCATCCTGATCTTTGCCGCTGAACTCCTTAAGATCCGACATCGCCGAAATCCGTACACGCTGGATCAGGGAGGACCCAGTGGATGCCGAGGCGGCGGTAGCCACCACCGCAGGGGCCGAACTCGGCAGATCGATGTCGTCCGGGTCGTATTCCCACTGTGAGACGTCTCGATCCGGCGATCTGGCTGATTCCATCTCCACGTCCTGTGATCCGACATTGTCTGTGGCCACTGGGGCAGGTGTGGTCACTGCGCTCTGCTGTTCCTTCAAGAAACGGGTCATCGCGGCCTGGAAGTAAGTTTCCAGTCTGCCGTTCGACTCGTCCGACCCACTCGCGCTGGTCGTCCGATCGGTCGACTTGGATTTCTGCTTCCGAGGTCCTGATCGCGTACGTTCTTGACGCTGACTACGTGCTCGGGCGTCCAGCATAGCCGATCCGGAAGGACCGAGCGGCATGCGCTGGGGTTCCGACGACGTGTCAGACACATGTTCGGCTGCCGAGACATAAGGGGATGAGGATCGATAACCTGTCGACTCAGCCCGCGTCGACACTACCGGAGCTGACAGCGCTTGATCTGGGGCGTCTGGGTCTTGATCGTTCGTGATCACGTCGACGAGGGGTCTCAGCTTGTCGACTAATGTCTGGATCGACGTCTGGATCGCTTCGAGTTCTTGATCGAAGAGGTCGTTCGCGTCAAAGGCTCCAGCCACCAAGCCGGCCTCCTTCAGCAGCCCGAGCAGGTTCTTCACTGCCGTCAACTTGTTGTCCGTCATCCGGGGGGCCAAGATCGAGCCCTTCGGGTCGCCGATCTGTTCTGGCCGCACGATGATCATGACGGGGTCTTGACGTAAGAAGTCCCGCAATTCTTTGAAGTGATACTGACGTTCCAAGTCAGCCTCAGACCAGTTGAACGCCGGTGGTCTGGGATCTTCGTCGTCCAGGCCTGGCGCTCGCAGTTTCCTTCGCGCGATCTGGGCCTTGTCCGCGATCGCGTCCAAGTAGTCGGGGTCGAGCCTGATCGGCGAGTCTGCGAATGCATATCGGTCCGATCCGGCCTTGGTTTGTTTTGTTAGTGAATCTCGGTTAGCACCGAGATCCACCGGGGTCCCCGAAGGGACCTGGGGAGGATGTTGAGGTTTGTCTTCTAGATCCGTTTCCAGATCGCCCTCGATTCCGTCGACAGAAGTCCTCCGAGCACTCTGTCGATCCGCGGATCTCGTTTTGTTCAGCAGCGTCTTCGTCGATCCGATATCCGACGACGCCTCTTCCCCTGGTTCTTTCTTCACTTGCGCATCTTCTGCGGACTCACGGTGAAATCCGGAGTCCCCAAGAGATCCGGGCACGCGCACCATTGTGGTGTAGCGGGATCAGCCAAAATCTGGTTAAGGCTTGATCGAGCTTCCCACCAGCGCCCATACACCGACTAACGGAGGGGGTTCCCCAGCGATCCGTGATCGGCTGAACTTGTTCTCACCTTGTGTACCCGTCGGCGGGCTGGATCTGCTCTCTCGGGGCTCCGAGGATGCAGCACTGGGTGAAGATCGAGTGTCTTGGCGTGACGCGGGGACAGTTCGTGGAGCAGCGCGGGAATCTTCGCTCTGCGTCCGAGTATTCGCTCCGATCGAGGATTGTTCGCTGCGATCGGTCGGCCTGGAGTCGATCCAAGGCCTGTAGTTGCCTTTCCGGGTATGTTCCTTCCTTTCCTGAGTTGCTTGCCGCTTCCTATAGCGGGATCGAGGTTGATCGAGAGGAGGACGATCGCCGGCCAAGCAGTATCCGGACGATCGGGGGTTTGCACACAAGGAATAGATCACTAGAGTAGGTCAAGCTGGCCAATGTATTAATCCAGTCTTAACCGTACCGCTAGTTCACTACCCAAAGTGTCGACGCTTGCCGAGGCCAATGCAGTTCCTGGGACTTGGTGACTTGAGGGGACTTGTGGTCTTCTGTGCAAAAGCTCTTCTGATTTATGTTTAGTTGGCCTCTCTCTCTCTACTGCTACCATCTTGTCTACCATCCTACAACTAAACAACAACTGGATTCCTGTCCTATCTTCGCTCTTCTTGTGCTTCCCATCATGGCCGATCGGCGATCCCGATCTGCGATCTCGATCGGCGATCTCGATCGACTCTCGATCGAGGACTTGAGCGCATTGCCGTTCGCCATCAATCTGCCTAATTCCGTCCTTGGCCGTTCCGGATCACCGGTGCTTACTTCCGGTAGGGGCTTGCGTCTACGCCGATCTTGGACATCCGTCAGGGATCGATAGAACGTGATCCACCTCCGCATATGTCGTGCCCGACGCGCCGGCGTCACTTGATCGTTCAGGATCTCTCACTGATCCTCATCCCCAGTCTGATCTGTGCGGCCTGTCTCTCGATCGTTGATCGATTGTCGATCTACTCCTGTCGATCGGCCCTGCCGCCTTTCTCGGAGAACACTTTCCGTTCGAGAAGGATTTCTTATTCGGTGCTTCTCCACAAAAGCCTCGCTCAGTCGCTCAGCCTGCTGCAGCTCTTCGATCTCACGGAGCCAGTCAGCGTAGCTGTCCTCCGCCATCTTCGCCGGCGATCGTCCCCCAGACGCCTTCTCGTAGCTCTTTAGTAGGTGGCTGGCGACTCCCGTTGCCGCCACTACACAACTCCCTTGCACCACGGTCGCGTCGGGGCTCAACCCTCCGTCGGTCATTAGGCCACCGTCGGCCAGCGCGTAGTTCAGAGCCAGGAGCAGCACTCCCATGCCCACCGTCCCTTGGCAAATCTTCTCGACGAAATCGTACGCGTAGACGACCGTGTAGAACACGGCATACGCCGACAGAGACAGGAACGCCCAAAGCCCTCGCCCCACGCAGCAGGCACGGTCGACGGTGCGCCGACACTCAGCCCTCGAGCCACGCCAGTACTTCACGGTAGACTTACAGCTCAACTCTAGCACGTCCGGCAGGAACACGCACCACAGCGCGTGATACGCTTCCAGCCACTTGTACATTAGTCGACCCAAACCGTCCTCGTGTTCACCTCGAGCCTCGAGCACGACCATGGGCGTGGCCCAGATAGCCTCGAACGCTTTCCACCGGCGTTCCGCGGACGGTCTGCCCTGCACGGACGGTCCGTTCACAAATCGTCGGTACCGCCGCACGCACACCTTCAGCAGCGTCAGCCACTTGAACGCAAAACCGAACACGGTCCCGATCAGTCGTCCCGCGATGCTCCACAAGGGCCTCATGATCACGCCTCCCACCGCACCAATCAGCAACAGCAACACTGTCGGCCAGTGGTTGCTCACGAGCCACCACACGAGCTTCCACAGGAAAAGAGAGTGCCACAGACACCACTCGACAACATCAGCCGCTGTCTCCATGTTCGACCCTGTGTCGAACGCGAAATGCCCACGGCTTCGAGCCCCGCCCACGGTCGCGGCCAGACCTCCGCGTCCCCATCAATCTCGGTGCGTATCTAGCCGTGCCCAGCAACCCACCGTCACTAGCCTCGACAATCAACTTAGTCCATCACACGACCGTCTCACATCAACCGTGTCTCTCCCATTTCCAGGAAACCGAACTCACAGTCAGGAGCGGCAACTGCCGGGTCAAGACGCATCAAGGGCAGCAACGGCAACTTGAAGCCCCGCCCTCATTTCGACTTTCGACGAGAAGAGGACAGGACTCCCGCAAGCTCCCCCCGTCACCCCCAACGCGCCATGGCCAAGTCCCGCGACGCCAATCGGGAAGCAGTCCTGCGGCGCCTCCGCCAGCGGCTCGAGCGTCGGTTCCGGGGCGCGGAGGCCGAGGCAGACGCCCAGCTCCGTGCCCAAGTCGATTTCTACGTCCGTCTGCGCGCTGCCCTCTTTGCCAACAGTGGCTCCACGAACGTGGACGCCGTGGACGCCGCGGCCGTCGCCGTCTTGGCCGACGACACGCTCTTCCCTGTTGAGCTCTCCGAGACCGTGACTCTGCTGCCGCGGCCCGACACGCTGCGCGTTGTAGCCGCCCCTGCTCACGACCTGTTCACCGTGCCGGCGCCTCCGGCACGCTCGTCCGGCAAGCGTCCAACCACCAGGAGCGCCTCCAAGCCTCCCCCGTCCAAGAAACAACGCAAGTCCAAGGCCCGGGATCCCGACGACGATGATGACGACGCAGACGACGAGGAGGGCGCCCGCGAGGACGACGACGCCGAAGAGTACGAATTCCCGCTCCCCGACAAGTGTCCGGCCACCATCCGCCGCGACATTGCCAAGATCATCAAGCAGGCTAGCGCGCAGGGCAAGACCCCCCCTCGCATGGCGTACCCGTGGACCGGCCAGCGTGCCTGGTACGACCCTCAGGAGCATCCCGCTCTGCACGTGGCGCACTGGCGCTTCTGGATGCACTAGCGCGACGTCTTCTTCGCCTGCGCGCTGTACGCGCCCTCCGACGAGTGCACGGCCCGCCGCAAGAAGAAGTCGAACGCCGGTCAGGCGCGCCTCGCGTTCATCAGCCTCAACATCGTCGAGTTCGGCTTCTACGGATTCCTGGACGTCTTCGAGACCGCGACCCATGACAATCTCACGTGGCTCGGCGGCAAGGCGGCCCGGCGCTCGGTGGCGGCCAAGACGAAGGGCAACTCGGACGCGACGGCGGCGACGGACCTGGCCACGCTGTTTCGCAATGACCGCGGCCGCTACGACGCCATCATCGCCCGCGCGCTTGATCCGTACCGTGTGGATGAGGACGGATACCAGTCCATCTCGGACCTCCCCTCGAGCAGACGGACGCGCTGAACCCGGCCAAGCCCCCGCACCTCCGTCTCAGCGACGACGCCCTGGCTCGCGTCGTCGTCGACGTCACCGGCGGCAGCCCTCCCAACCCGTCCTGGGTCGGCAACAAGAGTGCCGGCACCTGGAAGGTCCTGCTGGGAGATGCCCGCATCCGCGCCCTCGCCAAGAAGCTCCGGCCGCTCGTGAAGAAGGGCCAGCAGCCGTTCCCGGCCCAGAAGGCGTACGACGAGGACAAGGAGCAGCGGACGACTACTCCGACTTCACGGACGACGAGGACATGTTCACGGTGCTGCCTCCGACGTCGCACTCCGACGAAGAGGACGGCGAAGAGCCCGACGAGCTGGACGAGCCCCTGCCGGACACCGACGCCGACCAAGATCAGGAAGACGACGAAGAGCAGGATGATCCCGAGGTCGATGAGGACCCCAGCTCGGGAGCCAACGAGCCCACGGACGACGACAAGAAGAGCAGCGCCGGCGATGAAGGCGACGACCCCTCGTCCAAGAAGAAGAGCGCTCCGGCCCCGGCCTCTCCCAAGGCCAAGTAGGTTTCCAGTCGCTTTCGGGGACGCTTTACTAGTCGATCACTTCGTGTTTCTCCAATTCCACTAGCGTCCCTTAGTTTAATCAATTCAAATTCAATCACATAACTCCATTTCCACCGTTTCGTTCTCGAGTTCCAAATGACCGTGTCTTCGCTTTTCACCACCGTCCCTTGGAACCCAGACGACTCCCCCATCGACACTGCTACGCCATGAGCAGGTCTTCGTCCTCCACTTCCTCATTGGCCTCCTCCAGGCGCGAGCTGCGCCGTAGCTCTGGTAGGCGCCGCTTCTTCCTGTCGGCTTGCTCGAAAGCCGTTACCAATTCACCGTACTCGGGCATTACATCGGCCCGAGGCACCCAATGACTTTCAAAATTCGCCGTGAGCACCATGTATTCCACAGTACGGTCAACCACTCGTTTCGCAACGATCTCCAGCAGTGGCGACGTAACCCCCGTGAGGGCCGTATCCCCGCGACCTATGGTCACCCGCTCCGAGAAACTAGACGCAGGCAAATCTTCTTCGGCCAGCGGACCATCCTCGATCTCCTCACCGTTCTCCACGATCCCCTCTGGTACTTCATCCATGTAGGGTCGCGTCCAGCGACCACGGAACCTCTTCAACCTGTTGACGTTCACCGTGACGACCTTGTCAGGGTGCGTCGGAATATCGATTCGGTAGGCGTTCTCGCCCACCTTGCCAACGACACGGTACGGACCGTGCCACGCGAAAGCCAGCTTCTTCGTCCTCGCTTCACCTCGCTTCTTTCGGAAGAGTTGATAGACCCAGACAGGATCTCCAATTTCGTACTGCACCGCCACCCGGTCGCCCAGTCGCTGCTCGTGCCGGTCCTGTGCCTTCAGCAGCTGACGCTCGACCAATTGACGCGAGTCCCGCAAGGAGCGGTAGAGCTCTCGACGGTACGCGGCCACCTCATTACTCTTCCACTTCTTACCCAGGTTCAGGAACGCGACGTCCAGCGGCAACACCGGATCGCGCCCATAGAGAGAGAAGAAGGGCGAGTCGCCCAACGCTTCATGGTAGGCCATCCTATAGGCAAATAACACCCTTGGCAAATACAGATCCCAATCCGTCTGAGCCTCGCTCACGTGCATCTTCAGCATGCCCATGAGCGTCCCGTTGAAGCGCTCGACCAGGCCTTGCGTCTGCGGATGGTACGCTGATCCATACAGCTTCTTGATCCCCAGCGTCTGATAGAAAGACTTCGCAATCTCCGACGTAAAGTTACGCCCATTGTCACTCAGCAACCGTGACGGAACACCGTGGCGCGCCACGACACCGTTCACCATTACTTCCACAAAAGTCACCGAATCCAGGCGAAACACCGCGAACGCCTCCGCCCACCTCGTAAAGTAGTCGACAAACACCAGAATGTACTTGTTTCCCCGCTCCGTCACAGGCAATGGACCCACAGCGTCCACCACTAGCATTGAGAACGGACCTGAGAGGTCCGCCACAGGCATTCGCTGCATCTGGCCGGCCTGCCACGGTCTCGAGCCCTTCCCGCTACCACACCGTGTGCACTCGCGGACATACTCCGTCACGTCCTTCCTCCAGCCAGGCCAGAAAGCGTGCCTCCTCACCTTCTCGAGCGTCTTGGTCAGCCCCATGTGTGAGGACAGCACGTCGGCGTGACAGTAGTGTAGGACGGTCTCCACGTACGGCAACGGCACCACCGGGACGGTCAAGGACCGCGCGGGTCCGACCCGAGCCGGCAAGTGTACCTTCCTCATCAGCAACCCGTTCTCTACGACATAGCGGGACCTCATTTTCACAACCGTCGCCCGGAGGAACGGATCCAAGGGAAGCGCACCGTCCAACAGGAACGCCACGAGTGCCTTGATCCAGGGAACCTCTTGCTGCGCTTCCACGAACTGGTCGTAGTCGAGACCGAACCGGTCCACAGGGGCCATAGGGGCGCCCCCCCCCCCCCCCAATGGGTCACCACTCGCAGCTTCATTAGGTAGGTCGGGGCATTCGTCGTCGACATGTCCGTCGGCACGCTCACCTCCGACGCCTGGGTCGTCACCCACCCCGGTCTGCTCCCCGACTGAAGTCGGAAGCACGTCATCGACCGTGTCTTCCGGATTCAGCAAGTCACGCATCGAGAGGGCGGCCACCGTGTCCATGGGTAGCCTAGACAGCCCGTCCACGTGCCCCAGCGAAGTACCCGGCTTGTGGTGCACCTTAAACTGCAAATTGGCAAATTGGAGAGTTCCATAGCCCATCGAGCCAACTTGGCGTTCGTAGTACGGTTGCCAGGACTGAATACCCAAGTCAGTGCCTGGTGATCCGTGTACAGATCAAATTCACGCTTGTCGAGATAACATCGGAACTTCCGGGTTGCCCACACGACCCCCCAGCACTCGATCTCCGAGATACCGTCTTGCTTCGTAATCCAGTTCTTCTGGGACCCAGTCAACAACTTGCTCGCATAGGCCACAACGCGGTCGCGGCCGTCTACCTCCTGCATGAGGCATGCTCCAACCGCGTACCGCGACGAGTCGACGTACAGCTTGAACCGCTTCCTGCCGTCGGGATAAACCAGAATCGGAGGCTTCATGAGGGCCCGCTTCAGCTGCCGGAAGGCACCTTCACAGTCCTCGTTCCACTCGAACGGAGCGTCCTTGGCCTTCAAGCGTTCCAGGGGCGCTGAGATCGAGGCGTACCGCGGAATGTAGCGACGGAAGTAACTTGTCAGGCCCAGGAACGACCGGATGCCGTGAACGTCCACCGGCCGCTTCACGTTCAGAACCGCCTTCACCTTTTCGGGATTAGGTAGAATACCTGTAGGCGTGACGATATGACCCAAAAATGCAACTTGACTCCTTCCCCAATGGCACTTCTTCATCTTTAACTTGAACCCAGCCTGTTGAAAGCGAGACAGCACTTGGCGCACACGCATCAGATGCGTGGGGAAGTCCTTGCTGAAAATCACACAGTCGTCCAGATAGACAAGGCAAATACGCCACTTCAGATCCACTAGCACGGTCTCCATCAGCCGTTCAAACGCAGGCACAGCGTTACAGAGTCCGAAAGGCATCACCAGCCACTCATACAGACCGTACTTGCATGTAAACGCCGTCTTGGACACGCTGTCCGGATGCATGGGCACGTTCCAGTAACCCGAGGCGATGTCCATCGTCGAGAACAGCTGAGCGCCCCCCAGTACATCCAAGATGTCGTCAATCAACGGCATGGGGTAGCAGTCCTTCACCGTGACAGTGTGGAGAAGCACCGAATAAGAAATCCTTCTCGAACGGAAAGTGTTCTCCGAGAAAGGCGGCAGGGCCGATCGACAGGAGTAGATCGACAATCGATCAACGATCGAGAGACAGGCCGCACAGATCAGACTGGGGATGAGGATCAGTGAGAGACCCTGAACGATCAAGTGACGCCGGCGCGTCGGGCACGACATATGCGGAGGTGGATCACGTTCTATCGATCCCTGACGGATGTCCAAGATCGGCGTAGACGCAAGCCCCTACCGGAAGTAAGCACCGGTGATCCGGAACGGCCAAGGACGGAATTAGGCAGATTGATGGCGAACGGCAATGCGCTCAAGTCCTCGATCGAGAGTCGATCGAGATCGCCGATCGAGATCGCAGATCGGGATCGCCGATCGGCCATGATGGGAAGCACAAGAAGAGCGAAGATAGGACAGGAATCCAGTTGTTGTTTAGTTGTAGGATGGTAGACAAGATGGTAGCAGTAGAGAGAGAGAGGCCAACTAAACATAAATCAGAAGAGCTTTTGCACAGAAGACCACAAGTCCCCTCAAGTCACCAAGTCCCAGGAACTGCATTGGCCTCGGCAAGCGTCGACACTTTGGGTAGTGAACTAGCGGTACGGTTAAGACTGGATTAATACATTGGCCAGCTTGACCTACTCTAGTGATCTATTCCTTGTGTGCAAACCCCCGATCGTCCGGATACTGCTTGGCCGGCGATCGTCCTCCTCTCGATCAACCTCGATCCCGCTATAGGAAGCGGCAAGCAACTCAAGGAAGGAAGGAACACACCCGGAAAGGCAACTACAGGCCTTGGATCGACTCCAGGCCGACCGATCGCAGCGAATAACCCTCGATCGGAGCGTATACTCGGACGCAGAGCGAAGATTCCCGCGCTGCTCCACGAACTATCCCCGCGTCACGCCAAGACACTCGATCTTCGCCAAGTGCTGCATCCTCGGAGCCCCGAGAGAGCAGATCCAGCCCGCCGACGGGTACACAAGGTGAGAACAAGTTCAGCCGATCACGGATCGTTGGGGAACCCCCTCCGTTAGTCGGTGTCTGGGTGCTGGTGGGAAGCTCGATCAAGCCTTAACCAGATTTTGGCTGATCCCGCTACACCACAATGGTGCGCGTGCCCGGATCTCTTGGGGACTCCGGATTTCACCGTGAGCCCGCAGAAGATGCGCAAGCGAAGAAAGAACCAGGGGAAGAGGCGTCGTCGGATATCGGATCGACGGAGACGCTGCTGAACAAGACGAGATCCGCGGATCGACAGAGTGCTCGGAGGACTTCTGTCGACGGAATCGAGGGCGATCTGGAAACGGATCTAGAAGACAAACCTCAACATCCTCCCCAGGTCCCTTCGGGGACCCCGGTGGATCTCGGTGCTAACCGAGATTCACTAACAAAACAAACCAAGGCCGGATCGGACCGATATGCATTCGCAGACTCGCCGATCAGGCTCGACCCCGACTACTTGGACGCGATCGCGGACAAGGCCCAGATCGCGCGAAGGAAACTGCGAGCGCCAGGCCTGGACGACGAAGATCCCGGATCGCTGGCGCCCGACTGGTCTGAGGCGGACTTGGAACGTCAGTATCACCTGAAGGAGCTGCGGGACTTCTTGCGTCAAGACCCTGTCATGGTGATCGTGCGGCCGAAGCAGATCGGCGACCCGAAGGGCCCGATCTCGGCCCCCCGCGCGACGGACAACAAGTTGTCGGCGGTGAAGAACCTGCTCGGACTGCTGAAGGAAGCCGGCTTCGTAGCTGGCGCCTTCGAGGCGAATGATCTCTTCGATCTAGATCTGGACGTGATCCAGACGGCGATCCAGACATTGGTCGACAAGCTGAGACCTCTGGTCGACGTGATCGCGGACCGTCCGGACCCGAAGGCGCCAGATCTTGCGTCGCCAGCACCTGTGTCGTCACCGCGGGTGGAATCTACAGGGTACCGATCGTCATCTCCCTACGTCTCGGCAGCCGAACATGTATCGGATACGTCGTCTGAGCCTCAGCGTATGTCTCTGGGTCCTTCCGGATCGGCGATGTGGGAGGCCCGATCGCGTAGTCAACGCCAAGAACGCACGCGATCAGGATCTCGGAAGCAGAAACCCAAGTCGGCCGATCGCACCACCAGTGCTACCGGATCGGATGAGTCGAACGGCAGATTGGAGTCCTACTTTCAGGCTGCGATGGCCAGATTCTTGAGCGAACAACAGGCCGCGGTGGCGACGCCCGCTCCAGCGGTCGACGATAATGTGGGATCACGAGACGTGGAGATGGAATCAGCCGGATCACCAGATCAAGACGGCTCGCAGTGGGAATACGACCCGGACGACATCGATCTACCGAGTTCGGCCCCTGCGGTGGTGGCTACCGCTGCCTCGGGATCCGCTGGGTCCTCCCTGATCCAACGTGTGCGGATCTCAGCAATGTCCGATCTGAAGGAATTCAGCGGCAAGGATCAGGACGAAGATCGCGCCCGATCGTGGATCAGCAAGGTGAAGTCGGCCTTCATGCGCGATCAAGCTGCGGATGACGAGAAGTGCCTGGCTTTTGCAGATCTGCTGACAGGACCGGCGAAGAACTGGTATCGCCAGCTGGGCCGATCGACACGGAACAAGTGGAGCGATCTGCTCCGGAGTTTCCAGATCCAGTATTGTGGCCTAGGGGTATCAGTGGCTTGGCAGTACTATCACTCTCGCAAGCGATCGGATGAATCGCCGTTGGATTACCTCTATCGACTGAATGTGGCGGCTCTGCGTGCGAGACTGAAGATCCAGGACGGAGATTCCAAGGCCCGTCGAGAACACGTCGAACATTTCATCGAGACACTGGGTGATCCCGAACTGGCCGATCAGCTGACCCTACTTCGGCTTGCGGATGCCGAAGATCTGGAGGAAGTCCTGCGCGCTCGAGAACGCGCGAAGAGCAGACAGAAGCGATCTGCCTTCGGATCGAAGTATCGCCAGAAGGTTCCGACCTCTGCACCCGCTGCCACAACCAAGCGGGCAGTGCGTGCCGTTCAGATCGCGAGCCAGGAGTCTGGATCGGACACGGGATCGGACGGATCGGACTCAGAGGGCGATCTACGCCGCGTTTACCTAGCGTCAGCTGAAGACAAGCCTCGCAACGCTGGGGGCGACGTGACGAAGTCGGATCGAGGCAACCAAGCGCCGATCAATCATGACTCACCTCGATCAGATCCAAGATCGCGATCGTCGCCCGAGGGGTCGGAGCGATCGCACTGTGGATCGCGGAAGCACACGGATCTGGACTGCTGGAGACGTTTGACGTGCGAGAAGTGTGGAAAGAGAGGACATCCGGCGGATCGCTGCCTGTTTGTGTGCCGCGGATGCGGCGAACTGCATGAGATGGGCAAGTGTCCGATGGAGGAATTCTACAATCAGATCCGTCAATGGTTCAACCCGGTGAAGCACGCAGGCATGCTGCCCGCGATCGCCGAGAAGATGTTAAACTAGGACGCTCGCCGGGTTGGAATCCGGTACGAGCCGAGCGTTCTAGGTATTGCATCTATGCATACGTGAACAAGAACACGGTAGATCGAGTAAGTGGACGGACTGATCTACGCGGTAATACATGTGATCTGCATGCGAAATCTGCCGCCAAGGTCTTGAGTCTACATCGATCGGACAACTTCAGCCGCTCTGACGCCGAAGTGCCCTTGGATCTCCAGTCTGGAGAAACTCGGGGTTATTGGAAGCAGCGCAGACCGGAGGAATGGTTCAGACCAGCTGATGGAGAAGTGACGACTGAGATCCCGAAGCATGATCACGATCGAAGTCTGCCTCGCGTCAGCGAACACCGTCGATCTGGTGATGTGGTGATCGATCTACTTCCAGGAGAGTCCAGGGGGTATTGGAAACACCATTCGCCAGGTAAGTGGTTCCGTCAGGCCAAGATCACTGGCAAGATCAACAATGAGAAGTCGATCTTACTCTTAGACACCGGCGCCGAGGTGTCCATCGTGGACACCGCCTTTGCTCGTAAGGTGGGGTGCTATGTCGACACGAGTCAGAGCCAGGAGTGTGTGGGAATCGGTGAAAGCGTGTACATGACGGAAGGAAAGACCAGGATCAAGGTTACGCTAGCAGGATCGCTGGTGTATTTCTTCGATATCTGGGTCGGCGATCTATCGGGGCAAGAGGCGATCCTGGGTATGGACTTCATGGTTCCCGCTGGGATCCGCCTCGATCTCGCGGACGGCTCCATCTGTCTGCCCGACGAAGTCAAAATCCAGCTTAGCGGACGCCGGCAGCTGTATAATGACAACGTACGGCATGTGTGCGTGGATCAAGGAGTGCAGATCGCGATCGGAGATTCGTTCGAGCTTCCGCTGCGGATGAAGGTGACAGATCGGGAAAAGTTGTGGGTTACCCGCGGAGATCGTTGGGTGCCGACCGTGGTCCGTGGACCTGGTCGGATCCGATATCTTCAGGTTACCAACATCGGGGACAAGGACCTCGTCATGCACCGGAATGAACGTATCGCGATGTGGCTGGCCGGAGATAGGATACCCCGAGTGCCAGGATATGTGTCGATCGGGTCCCGTCGCTACATGGAATGGCAGAACTTAGCCTTCCAAGCTACGACGGAGGACCAACGGGCTAACGAGGAAACACCGGCGGAACCGCCAGTATCGGCCGTCGAGCGACCGACTTATCCGACGCCCCGAGCCATTCTCCGGAGACCCGAGGTATCCCCGATCGCCGATCAGTCGGTAGGCCCACTCGATCCGACAGGTGGATCGGAGGTGAGGTGCTCCGACCTGGGGGGCGGCTGCCGTGGATACGCTTCGATCAGGGGGCGGATCGCTGCTGAAAGGTGATCACGTGGCCGAAGAGTCAGGGCTGTCTGTTCCGTCGGCCTTAGTCAAGGATTTGCCAGGGCCTCGGTCAGACCCTATGAAGTCGGTCGGTGAACCTTCCGGATCGGGGAACGAATGCTTTTCGGAGCAGGAACAGGTACCGTCAGAGAACCGACCGTCGTCGATCGCAGCCCCAGTGCATGCAGTGATGGATGCCGCGAAGCCACAAGTTGATGAAGTCTCAGAGAACGGCGGAACAGTGTCCCCTCACGTGCCATCGGCCGATCAGGTCAACGGCTGTACCGTCGAACCAGATCTCGGGGGCGGGAGTACAGATCGGGTACCCCATGTGGCGACCTTAGCCGTCGAAGAGCCGAAATCGAATGATGATAAAGCTGGCGACGGTGTTCCAGCATCGGAACGATGGTCGCATGTGGTCGAAGACTCGGCGGTCGTTGGAGGTGATCAGGTAGAAGTCGGGATCAAACCCACCGTCGATCGGGACGATCCCGTTGCGACTGAACCAGATCGAGATGTTGACGCTGATGATCAAGTCCATTACCATGAGGGCGGGAGTCTATCAGCCGAAGATGTCGAAGGCGAATTAGCCGTGCTTCCTGAAATTGTGATCTCGACGACAGACGAGGTAAAGATCGACGACATCAAGGTGGGAGATCTGGAGTTCAACACCCCGGAGGAGATCAACCGACTGCGGAAGAAGATCTGGCACAGGAGGCATCTGCTGATCGGCAAGGGCAATGCGCTTCCGCCAGCTGCCCGAGGTGTCACTTGCGACATCGACGTGGGCGATGCGAAACCGATCGCACAACGAGTTCGGAAGGTCGCGCCTCAGTTCGTGGAGAAGGTGTCGGATCTGATCAAGGGATTGCTGTCAGCCAAGATGATCCGGAAGTCCCGATCACCGTGGGCCTCGCCGATCGTCGTGATCATCAAGAAGAACGGCGTGGATATCCGACTCTGCATCGATTATCGGCTCGTCAACAGTCTGACCCGGCTCATGGTGTGTCCAATGCCCCTGATCAATGATCTGCTGGAAGATCTGGACAAAGTGCTCTGGTATTGCTCGCTGGACATGGCTAGTGGATTCTGGGTGGTGACGATGACCGATCGAGCTCGTGCGATCTCGGCCTTTATCACTCACATGGGTATGTTCGAATGGAATCGGATGCCGTTCGGCCTGAAGAACGCTCCTCAGATCTATCAGCGACTTCTGGACGACGCGCTGTACGGGTTCACCAGGATCCCGCGATCGTCGGGCTCTGAAGTCACTACGGACTTGATCGAGGCAGGAGAACCAGAAGATTCGGGGCGTCCATCAGTGTTGGGGCGCAGATCGTACATCGATGACATCCTGGTGACGGCCGGATCATGGGATGAGCTGTGTGATCGTGTGGATCACCTGCTGGATGCTTGCGATAAGTGGAACCTCTCGATCAGTGTGGAGAAGAGCTCTTGGGGAATGCGCAAGGTGGAGTATCTGGGACATCGCGTGTCGAACGACGGGCTGGAAGCCAATCCGAAGGATCTCGCAGCACTGACAGATCTGCCGTTCCCGGGATCGCTCCGATCGATGCAGTCATTCTTGGGTAGCCTCAATTACTACAGCCGTTTCTTAGAAGACTACGCGTCTACGCGGCGATCCTGTATGAACTGCGTGAAGTGGACTTCGCAGAACTGAAGAAGCGCCCCGATCTGCGCCAGATCTTGGATCGTGAAGCGCCGAACTCAGTAGATCGGAACTCGACGGACCCCGATCAGACACGCGTTCCTGAAGTCGAAGTGGGAGACGAACGTTGGATCCGCGCTCATCGTGCGTTCTCGACATTGAAGACGAAGATCGCGACGACACCGATCCTACGGCATTTCGATCGCGATCGAACCCCGGTTCTGATCGTGTATGCGAGTGACTGGGCGATCTCGGCCGCACTGATGCAGGAGCACGACCAGATCTATCACCCTGTTACCTTCGCCAGTCGAACGCTGAAATCGAATGAACTGAACTACAACGTGGTGGAGAAGGAAGTGCTGGCGCTGTTACGGATCCTGGACTTGAACTACAATATGCTGGTTGGACGATCGATCCGGGTTCTGACCCGACACTCGACGTTGGCGTGGCTGTTCCGATCGCCTGGTCTTCAAGGTCGATTGGGTCAGTGGGCTGCACTCCTATCGCCCTGGACTCTCGAGATCACGAAGTGCACCAAGGGAGAGGACGAGATATTGGGGGCGATCGCCGCTAGTATTACGCCTCAATCGGATGTTGACGACGCATTGATCGCGATCGCGCCGAAGAAAGAACCCCGACGGAAAATCCAGGCCCCGATCCCGACTGTGCGCGCTGACGAAGAGTTGCTGGTGATAAGTTTTGACGGATCCGCCCGTGTCAAGCGAGGCGGGGGCGCGTACAGTGCGATCTTGTGGAAGTTGCCCGAATGGAGTGTGGTGAAGGCGCGATCGGGCTATGCTGAAGGGCTGACCGTCAATGAGGCGGAGTATCACGGTATGTTGTTGGGCTTCGACCTCCTCGACGGCATGGATCGCGGCCGATTGGTGATCTGTGGCGACTCCAACCTGGTGATCCGGCAAGTACGAGGCGAGATCGACTGCAAGGCACCCAAACTGACGTTGTTGAAGCAGAAGGTGCTCGATCGGCTACGGAACTGGCCAGATCATGAACTGTTACATATGAAACGAGATTGGAACGGAAGCGCCGACAGCCTGGCCAGCACAGCACTCCAACGTGAAGGGGGCGTCGTCGTCGAGGATGAGGCCGATCACGTGGATCTGGTGACATTGAACCGGCTCGATGAGATCCTGGTTGTTAGATCTGACGAACCGATCGCCCGGCTATCACCGATGACTACCCGATCGAACGCCAGATCACGACCGAATCCGACTGTCATGCAGGAAGAGTTCGTGCGAGGACTGCGGATCGATCGGGTTCGTCGAGCCCAAGGTGAAGAGGTGTGGATCACGGGCATGAAGAAGTACCTGATGGGAGACGTGGCCGATCTGACGCAGGACGAAGCCCGATCTTATGGCAACATAGCGGCAGACTACGAGATCGATGACAACGATCTGCTGTTCTACTGTCCGCCCTCCAAGAGATCGGAGGCAGATCGAGACGGATTGATGAGACTGGTTGCACCGGAGACGCTGCACCAAGATATCTTGCACCACTATCACTCTACTGTGGAAGGCGGTCACCAAGGGGTTGGGCGTACCTATCAGCGGATCCGTGATCACTTTCACTGGAGGGGTCTCTTCAGGAGTGTGCAGAAGTACGTCGGAGAATGTGTCGACTGCGAAACCGGCAAAGGACGACCTACGATCAGGGGCGAGTCACCGGGGAACATCCAGGCGACCTACCCGTTCCAGATCATAGCGATGGATCACATACATTCACTGCCTAAGTCGTACAAGGGTAACACGGAACTGCTGATCTGGGTCGATCTGTTCACGGGATACGTGATCGCGAAGGCCAGCTCCTCTCGAACGGCACAGACGATCGCCGAATCTTACGAAGAGTGTGTGTTCCGGCGATTCGGTGCCAGCGAGGTGATCAGGCACGATCGCGAACCGGGATTTATGGCTGACTTCTTCCGCGCCTTTAACAAGATCCTGGGTATGCGTCAGCGAGCGACGATGGCATATCGGCCCCAAGCGAACGGTACTGCGGAACGAATGGTGCAGACGGCGACAAGAGCCTTGAAGATGTTCGTGGAGGATCTGGATCAGAAGGACTGGGATGAGTACGCCGAGCGATTAACCTTCGCGATCAACACGGCTCAAGATCGGATCCGTGGAGACTCGCCTTTTTACCTGGTGCATGGTTGGGATCCTCAATCGACGCTTGAGGCGACGATACCTTTGGGTAGCACTCGGACGCGGGATCGGAACCCTCGGCGATGGCGTTATCGGATCCAGAGGCACTACGATCAGGCTCGAAGTCAGGTGAATGCTCGTCTACGGGAGGCGATCGCTGATCGGGCTGATCGACACAATGAAGAAGTTCGACCGCACTCGATCGAGCTGGATCGCAGGTGTGGTTGTACCTGGATCGCGTGAAGGAAGGATATGCACGGAAGCTAGCTCACCTGTGGCACGGCCCATTTCGCGTTGCCGAAAGGTGAACGAGTACACGATGAAGCTTCAGATTGCTGGTACGGACTATCACCTGTTCCCGATCGTGCATGTGTCCAAGCTGAAGTTGGTTAAGGACTTCCCCGATCGACCGCAGATCGCGCTCACAGTGAACGAAGCCGATCGACTGGACTTCGACGAGATCTTACTTCCGGAGGACAGCTGGACCCCCGATCGAGACGCGAACGAGTACGAAGTGGAAAAGATCGTGGACATGAGGACGGGCAGAAGGACGCGGTACGGCCGGACGTATCGGGAGTTCCTGGTACACTGGAAGGGTTACGACGATCCTGACTGGGTGGACGAAGCCGATCTCAACTGTGGAGCTCTGTTGTACGAGTTCCTTCGCGATCGTGTGAACCGGAACCGGTTTAACGCGATGCAGTCTCACGAGGAAGAGTGAGATCGGACCGCCAGGGCGAGCTGGTCGCCTTGGTGAGCGAGATGGATGACGGATCGACGGGGAGGCCGTCGATCGGAGGAAGGGGTTGTATGTGAATGTGCATGAAAGTGCAGATCGGGAGATTATGGAGTAGCTGAGAGGTGGAATGATGGAGGATTCGGACTGATCATGTCGGGTAAGGAGTGGATCGACGCAGGGCTGTGACGCCCAGCGTAAGGAACGAGGTATTGCAATGGGAAGGATGGATCTGGAATTGTGGAGCGGTTATTGGGGCAGATCGACTTTTGAATGACTATGACGGTGAATGGGCTTACTGATCGACGTGTCGATCACTAGATCTGGTCGTGCAAACTGGACCGATATCACGAACGTCGGATCACGGCTGCTGGGCGCCGGTGTTGGGGTTGAACTTGTTACGGAGACGTGGGATCCGCCTGGCAGGGTGGTCCTGAGGGCGATCGCGGTACTGGTTTCGCCAGGGATCGTGTGCGTCAGCTTCGATCAGGGCAGTCCGGAGGTCGGTCGGCTCACCTTGATGCTGGGTGGGATCGTTGGCATTGGCCGCGCGGGATACCGCCCCGGTGTACCAAATTACCGAGTCTCACGGACGCGTCGGAAGGTGCAGGAAGAACGGATCCAACAACAGATCAACGTCAGCCCACATCGCTCTCATCATCGGCAAAGTCGTGGCCAACCATTGGCGCCACCGATCGCCGAGGCGGATCCGCCGGGTCCGGCGCTCAGCATGGTACCGTTGGACGACCAGATCCTGACGCTGTCCACGGGTGATCGGGAGGTAGTGAGTTGTCTCCCAGAAGGCCTGACGATGCTGTTCCTCGAGCTGTAGGTAGGCCGTGACGATCCGGCCCAACGGAGTCGCGGCGCCTTGATGGAGTGCCAGATCAAACGTCAACGGATCTCGCGGGTTCTGGAGAGCCTCCCAAGGGCGATCGGCCAGGAGTGCGGTGATGTTCGGCCCGGTGATCAAGTCATCTCGGTAACCGATCCCGGCCGCAGGCGGCCGAGTACCGCGAACCGCGACCGGGAAGAGCCAATTCTCGGGCAGGAGCAGGTGGTGGGTCAACGTCGACAGGATCATGCCTGTGATCTGCAGCTGGCGTAGCAGTCCCGCGGGCCACGGATCCGTGTCACCTTGAGCGAGTGCCCGGGGTGCGTTGAAGCCCGGGATCATGGTGGCGATCGGGAATAGTGGCGGAATCAGAGGCCGGCGTCCGGGCGATCCTGGCGGAGATCTTGGCGGTGATCCCGGAGGCGATCCCGGAGGCGATCTTGGGGGCGACCGGGAACGCGCCGATCCGGTTCGAGAATGTATCGAGATAACTGAAGGAGATCGTGAACGGATCGGTGGAGTACGGGTACGGGCCGGCGAAGCGGACTGGCGACGTCGGGCCTCAGCCCGGGATCGAGCTAACGCGGCGAGGGATTCTTGATCTGTGCCCTCAGACTCGGACTCCTCTTCGTCAGAACCAGACTCGGCCGACGACGGGTCCTTCTGCGACTGGCCGGCGCCCGCACTACGAGCTGGGCTCGACTCTTCTTGATCCGACTCCCCTTCCTCCTGATCCGACTCCTCCTCTTCATGTTCGTCGTCTGGCTCACGGCGATCGGACGGCGGCTGGCTCTCAGTAGGCGGTCCCTGGTCATGATCCGGCAGCGAGAAGGCCGGCGACGGAGAACGAGGGGGCGATCGGCTCGGAGAGCGACTGCGTGGTGGAGGCGCCGATCGTGAACGTTTGGTGGACGGCTGAGTACGATCGGGTGATTCAGAGGGACTACGACCGCGGCGAGCGGGTGTGAGCGGCCTACGCTGGCGCAGTCCGATCCAACGCGCTACACTGGATAGGGTGTCCGCGATGGTATCGAGATCCTCGTTGGATCGATCGCTGACACGCCGGAGCAGGGCGTAGGCGTCTTGAACGTCGACGAAGTGGGCGTCTTGGGCACGGATCACTTGCTGCGCACTCTCGACGCATGCACCTGCAGCACGACGATCGCGTGAGAGATGATCAACAATAGAACGAAGGTTACGGAGTCTACGTACGGAGATCGGCGTTTTCCCGAAGCGCGACGTCGCGATCTTGGTTAGCCTGATCGAGGGCGGCACGGGCCGTACGCAGTTCCCCCTCCGTCCGGTCGAGGTCTGCTTGCAACCGATCTGCATCAGGGTTGGAGCCGGCTGGGGGCGGTGAAGCCGATCCGGCCTGAGAGTGAGCTGTCGAGGGCGGACTTCGTTGAGCCAGGGCCGCCTCAGCTGTCCGCAGCGCCGCCTGAACGCGATCGAGACTGCCTCGCGTCGTGTCCAACTCGTATTGCAACATGTCCAGATCGTGTTCCTGACCTGTGACCTGCGACCGGAGATCGGAGATGTCCGCGGTGGCAAGGTCTAGCTGGTGGTCGAAACGGTCTCGAGTGGCGATCGCATCTGCGAGCTCATCTTGGGTGCGGGTCAATCGGCGATCCAGGTCCTGAATCTCGGCCATTTGTTGGACGATCTGGCCCCGGAGATCCTGGATCAGCTGTGGTCCTTGGCCTTGGGCGCTCTGCTGGAGGTCGCTCACTTCAGTCTGGAGACGGCGGATTTCGTCTTCCTGGGACCCGCGGTAGCGCTCGAGGTCCTGCGGGTTCGCCGTCAGCTCGCGGACGGTGTCGTCCAGGCGGGCCCGATCGCGGATCATGGTGGATCGAGAGGCGTAGGCCAGCGTCAGCTCTTCCTCCAGCCGGGCGATCCGGCGGGCGGTGTCCGGAGAAGCCGCAGCGCGCCGAGAAGCTGTTGAACGGGTCGATCGGGGTGTGGAGTGGGCTGATCGAGGCGAGCCGGGCGGAGACTCGCCGCCCTCCGACGGTAGAGGTGGCGGTGCGGGAGGACCGGACGGTGGTGTGCTCATCGTGCCTGACCTGCGCAGGAGCTGGCGGATTGAAGAGTGAATGGGAGTACGCTGTCCGAAGTGAGCCGCCGTGCGACACAACTTCCGGACAGGGGGCGGATGTGGAGAAGCACCGAATAAGAAATCCTTCTCGAACGGAAAGTGTTCTCCGAGAAAGGCGGCAGGGCCGATCGACAGGAGTAGATCGACAATCGATCAACGATCGAGAGACAGGCCGCACAGATCAGACTGGGGATGAGGATCAGTGATAGATCCTGAACGATCAAGCGACGCCGGCGCGTCGGGCACGACATATGCGGAGGCAGATCACGTTCTATCGATCCCTGACGGATGTCCAAGATCGGCGTAGACGCAAGCCCCTACCGGAAGTAAGCACCGGTGATCCGGAACGGCCAAGGACGGAATTAGGCAGATTGATGGCGAACGGCAATGCGCTCAAGTCCTCGATCGAGAGTCGATCGGGATCGCCGATCGAGATCGTTGATCGAGATCGCCGATCGAGATCGCAGATCGAGATCGCCGATCGGCCATGATGGGAAGCACAAGAAGAGCGAAGATAGGACAGGAATCCAGTTGTTGTTTAGTTGTAGGATGGTAGACAAGATGGTAGCAGTAGAGAGAGAGGCCAACTAAACATAAATCAGAAGAGAATTTGCACCAGAGAGCACAAGTCCCCTCAAGTCACCAAGACCCAGGAACTACATTGGCCTCGGCAAGCGTCGACACTTTGGGTAGTGAACTAGCGGTACGGTTAAGACTGGATTAATACATTGGCCAGCTTGACCTACTCTAGTGATCTATTCCTTGTGTGCAAACCCCCGATCGTCCGGATACTGCTTGGCCGGCGATCGTCCTCCTCTCGATCAACCTCGATCCCGCTATAGGAAGCGGCAAGCAACTCAGGAAAGGAAGGAACATACCCGGAAAGGCAACTACAGGCCTTGGATCGACTCCAGGCCGACCGATCGCAGCGAACAATCCTCGATCGGAGCGAATACTCGGACGCAGAGCGAAGATTCCCGCGCTGCTCCACGAACTGTCCCCGCGTCACGCCAAGACACTCGATCTTCACCCAGTGCTGCATCCTCGGAGCCCCGAGAGAGCAGATCCAGCCCGCCGACGGGTACACAAGGTGAGAACAAGTTCAGCCGATCACGGATCGCTGGGGAACCCCCTCCGTTAGTCGGTGTCTGGGCGCTGGTGGGAAGCTCGATCAAGCCTTAACCAGCTTTTGGCTGATCCCGCTACACCACACTTTCTGGAGAGCGGATGGGTGCGTCGGGCGACCGAAGCCGGTGCGCACTCTAAGTGGACTGCGCGCGGAGCAGCGTGCCCTACGAGCAAAGATGAAGGCCGACAAGGAGGCGGAGGCCGCTCGACGAGGTCGTCGAGTTTCAGTCGGGGAGGATGTCCCGAGTGGGAACGGTGGCCACCGTCTCGGGTACGGTCAGGACCGTCCTCCTAGGATCCGACCGTCGACCTGTGAGCTACTATTCGAGGAACAGCTGTGCGAGGATGAGCTGACCGAGCAGTCATCGGATTTTAGCGAGAATTAGCTGGCGGCGGGCCAGTTGCGTGAGCTAGGAGTCGCGATGGAAGCGGTGGCGTGTTCCGCGAGTTAGCAGTGACGTGAGGAGGGCAGGAGGGAGGTCACGAGCGCTGCATAGTTCGAGGCGTGAGCTTTGACGTGAGCCAAGGGCGGAGGGGTGAAAGGGAGCGTCGATGGGTACATGGGCGACGGCGTGTCGGCGCTCAAGTTGAAAAGAAGCAAGAGGGCGTGGGGCGAAAGGTTCCTTGCCAAGGTAGGTTGGTCAGTCGTGAATTTGCCGTGGAAACAACAAGTTAAATCTTTGCATTTGACTCTGTTGTATTTCACCACTCTTGCCTGTCCGTACCGTTCTACTTCGTTCTCGCAGCGGCAGCCGTCCCTTCCAGGGCAGCTCGCGACAGTACCTTGGTCCATTGTAGCAAACTGTGTCGACCCTTTTGAGCTTCGCGACCCTTGAGGCGTTGACTAGCTTTTATAACTCGAGCAACAGCATTTAAGAGTGGTTTACCGTACCATCACCTACGTTTCATTTCGATCAAGGTAATGCATCATACTAAATCAATACGTATGCCCCTTCTATATTATCTGTGTAGCATTGATAGTCTTCTATACTTTATTCATATCAGAGGTTGTTTATTGAGGCACATTACTGTATGTGTTCCCTATCTGGTTAGGATTCCTCGACTGCAAACGGGATTATATGGATTTCACTATATGTGTTCTAAAGAGCACTGCCACCGGTGGGGGCAAAAGCTGAGTAAAAGTCATATTTCCACCCAAAATACAACTACGCGCTGGCACCGGTCTGAGAAAACGTGGAGTATATTTCCCCACGGTGTAAAATGGGGGGATCGCAGAGTCAAATATGCCACCTCGATCCCCCCGCGGCGTACGACAAAGGTAAACGGCTAGCCAATGAGACTCCGAGGAACAGCAGGCACGGTGAGTTTTGGTGCATGCATGGTGGTCGAAAGCACAGGCTTCAGGAGCGCATTACCTTCCTTTATGCTCTCGATTGAAGCGAGGGCGCCGAATGCAATGTAAAATTTGTTTAGAGTTCGTGGGGAGGGGCAGGGTAGCGTATAGAAGTCAATTTGGCGCATTTTCGTGTGGCTGGGCTTGCTTACTACTTTTCCTTCCCCCTACCTTTGCTGCAACCGGTGCGAATCCAAGCCAGAGTAAATTTGCCTCGCAACATTGTCGCACGCCAATCGAGGTCATTTTCACTCTTATTTGACCCCTACCGGTGGCAGTGCTCTAACTGATTAAAAACCTCTTTATTCTCTAAATGGTCGCCATTGTTGGCGCCTCTACCCTCTAAATGGACGCCGTAGTAATAGATCCAAAGTAATATATTTCGCAATCACATGCCTGCTTCCCCCCATGTATGCCATTGCTACCACTACTCTCACCACAACAAATCGAGCGAAGAGAGAAATTGTATTTGGGATGCTGCAAAGAACTGCAAGCTTGTACTGATAAATAAGCTAGCCACAGTATTTTACAATCGGCGCAGCGTAGATATATATTTTACGAATAAAAACAAAAAAATATGATGTCGAGACAACTACCGGTAGGGACAGTATATACCAAGCACAAGATAAAACTGCAGGCATGGTGGCAGGATATCGGGACAACAAATATTCTCATAACCTCACTGTATTGAAACTCACGCTGAGGGGATGCGACTCTGCTAATACCAATGAGAAGAAGGAGTAGGAACAGACAATACCGCGCCTACCGTTAAACAAGAGTACGAACATGCTGGAGGGGTACCAGGTAAAGAAACCCTTGTATTGTGCACCTAACATATGAAAATGTAGCCATTTGAAGTGTAGCCATTTCTTTATCTGATCAATTCTTTAACTGAAACAGCGTATTAGACCGAGCGAACTGGGTGTCGTTTATAGAGGTGTGACTGTATACGGTACAGTAACTTTTAAGCGGAATCTCGATCGTACCGTTAAAACCAAGTTGACGCAAGTACAACTTTCACCATCGGGGAGGGTTGAGATCGAGATCAAGACCAGCACCACGAAGGAAGGAGGAAACCTTACTATGGCAAGAAACATTGGCACTTTGTTCAGGCGTCTGCAGATGCGACAGTCGAGGCTCATTTGCGGTGGGTGCGCCAACTTTAAGTGCGGAGCCTTTCCGGAACCCTCGGAAGTCTGGATTCAGCACTAACGGCTCACTTCATAGCTACATGAGGTGCGAGTTGGCACGCATTTAACGCCTTACCAGCGGCACGTGCCTCCTGAACCCTTCGAAGACTTGCTTCTCGACGCAATCCATTCTGGCGGTCGGCTCGAAGTCATTTACGGATTAGCCTCCGACCTCGCAAGCCTCTCACTCCTCTTAACCATTCCCACGATGGTCCGTGTCATTGCCGGTAGCTTCGCAATCGCCGCAGCGCTCGCTGGTGCCGCCGCCCACAGCCCCGCGTACATCTACAAGTTCGATGCTGCGGACGCTGCGGGCGTAGAGGGCGCCATCCACGTCCAGTACGCGGGCGAAGACTCGACCAGCGCCACCATCACGGCGGAGCTCGACTTCTCCGGCGTGGACCAATCTGCGATCCAGGCCTTCGACGGCAACTGCACGGAGGCCGTGACGAGCTACAAGTGGCACATTCACACCAAGTGGAACTCGACGCTGACGTCGGACTCGTTCAAGCAGTGCTCCAAGGCCGCGACGGACAACCACTACGACCCGCTGCGCGCCTGTGGCACGGCGTCCGAGTACATCGCCGAACCGGACTGCAAGGCCAAATCGCTGACCTACGCGTGCAGCCCGACGAGCTACACGGCCGACCCGCTGGTCTGCGAGAAGGGGGATCTGTCAGGCAAGTTCGGTGCCTTCAGTCTTGGTGAGTATGCCGCTGTGTCCGAGGAGTGGACGGACGAGCACTTCCCTCTGCCATCCGAGAGCTCGCCAACGTGGAGCATCGTGCTGCACGCCGTGTGTGGCACTCAAACCCCACGTATCGCCTGCGCGGTAATTCAGGAGGTGGCGCATGACTACGAAGAGGGAAGTGCGAGCGAGCACGAATACGAGCACACGGGCGAACACAAGCTCTGCGCTTAAGCCGCTCAGCTTCAAGCTGCCCCTTGGTGCGCACAAACGCAGCCATCTCTCTCATAATGGCTACACGCTTAACCAATCAACGAAACGTTTGCGTCGTTTACATCCAATCAAAATAGCTACAAATACACTCCGCGTCATGCTGCCTCTGCTGCTGCTTCGCCGCGCTCGCGCTGCGCCTCGATCCGCGCTTACGCGCGCCTTCGCCACTAGTGAACACGCTCTGGATGCGGCGTATCGACAGCTGCTGGAGCTGGGCGCGTCCGACGCTCTGACGGTCACAGACGCGCAGTCCACCGCGGTCAACATGGCTACACAGGGGTACTCGGTCTTCCTGCACCTGCCCACGGGGGCAGGCAAGAGTTTGGCCTTCCAGGCGCCCGCCCTGATGGCTGCATCGGGTCAAATGACGCTCGTCGTGTCTCCACTCATTGCCCTCATGCACGTACGGATCCAAAAACATTGAAAATACGAGGAAGTAAGATATCTCACTTGATAACAATTATTATTATTTTTTTATCGTGTAGGACCAAGTTGCAGCGTTGAAACGCAAAGGAATCAAGGCAATTCAAGTTTCCGGTGACGCGAGGAACAAATCCGTACCTTTGGCGCAACTTTTGGACGGCCAGAAGCTCGTGTACACGACGCCGGAGTTTCTGCAGATGAACGCCGAGATGAAGCGGTGGGTGCGTGCAGCGACCAAAGAAGCTCGACTCGCGCGGGTCGTGCTGGACGAAGCTCACTGTGTGCTGGAGTGGGGGAACACGTTCCGACCCGCGTACTTGGAGCTGTGTCACTGGAAGACCCAGCATCTGAGCGACGTGCCGGTCACGCTGGCGACGGCGTCGGTATCGGACGAGGACATTGCGCGGTTGGCGGACTTGTTCCACTTGCGGCTGGTCCCGCCCGTTGTAGCTGAAGAAAAGAGAGGGAGGACGCTGGAGGACCGAGGCAGAGAAATGGCGCTGATCCAGCAAGTGACGGACCGCGAGAACCTGAGGAAGGAGGTGGTGAGGAAGACGTCGAAGGCTGCCGAGTACATTGCCAAGAGGGTCGGGAGGGAGACGGCAATCGTTTACTGTATGACGCGGAAGGAGGCAGAGGACGCGTGCTTGGCTCTTGTTCGGGTCGGATGCCATGCTGGAGTGTACCACGGCGGGTTGCCACGTAAGCGCCGCGAGTTTGTACGGAAGCAGTGGATGATGGGCCAACTGACGATAATTTGTGCTACCAGCGCCTTTGGGGTAGATTGCGCTGCATTTATGAGTGACTTGGCTTTTAGGGTGAAGGTTTGTTGACGCTGCTTTATTATTGACTATAGATGGGCATCGACCGCTCGGACGTGCGCTTCGTGGTGCACCATTCCATCCCGCTGTCTCTTTCGGCTTACTCGCAGCAGATCGTGCGTTGTACTACATGTAGTTGTAATACTGGTGCGATTGTGTGGAAACTAACTCACTTTGCTGCGAATAGGGGCGAAGTGGGCGAGACGGGAAGCCTGCAGTGTGTATTTTGCTGTATTCGGAGGCAGACAAGAGCCGAGCTGATGCCCTCACGACGGAAAGACTCGACTTAGATGGAACCGGAGCTGGGGCAATTTCTAACGGGAGCTCTCGAGGTGAACTGGAGGACGTCGCTGCCTTCTGTGAAATGACCGCTGGTTGTCGAAAGGAGCTCCTGTACGCGCACTTCGGCTTCCGCTTCGACGCGGCTCGATGTGTGCGGAATTGCAACTGCGGCGTGCCACTTGAAGCTGCTTCCGATTCCTGGGAAGACGAAGAAATGGATCTGGAGAAGGCCTCGACCGGAATTAAGACTGAGGAGGAAGATGCGATTTCCAAGGGCGCTATCGAGTACCAGTACCATAAGGTTCTGGCCGAGTCCAAGCGGCTGAAACTTCCCAAGCGAGAAGCGCTCTCGCGTCGACTTATCCGGGTACGCTGCAGTACAGTTTGTACTCAAACACTGCTAAATGTCGAGGATTGACAAGTGTTTTTGTATTCGCAGGATGTACTTGAGGCGGAGCCGGCATCAGAAGAAGAGATGGCAAGTATGCGAGGGATTGGCCCAGCCAAAGCCAAGAGATACTTCCGATTGTTCCGATTCAACTGAGCAGCGTGATTATCTTGCTTAATTAATAGATCTACAGTTATATCACATGGAAATTCAGCCTAAGCTTCACAGTCAACTCAAACCTTGCTCAAAGCGAAAACGAGCGGCACGGGTTGGTGCGATAACTGTCTCGGGTGTAGAGTCTAGTCACTAGACTCAACACCTGAGGTAAGGTGTATTTCCGAGTGAAGCGGGGAAATGATGTTTTCCGATGGAAGGATAAAGCCACGTTGAAGAAGGACGAGGTGACCGTGGACGGCGAGCCGCACGCGGGCACCAAGGCGCACGTGGACACCAAGACGCACACGCACACCAAGCCGCGCACGGTCACCAGTAGGTTTAGTATGCCATTCAAGCGGGCGGTTTTCTTGGACCGGGCAACCGGTACATGTTTTGTCCCCAGCCGAACGTGGCAGTAGTATAGATTGAGCAGTTCGTTCTGGGCCAGTCAAGAGTTCGCACCGTCGGGCGCAGGGCCCCAGCAGCCCGACACGCCACCACGGCACACTCGACCGCACGCCCGGCGGCACGCACCCGACTCTTCGACACAGCGGGCGGCCCCGCTCACACTTCCTACCTCCTATACTGGGGGGCAGCTCGCGTCTCCACCCGCGGTACGTACAGCAACGCATTGACTCATCCTTCTCAGCTGTCGGTCTGCTGCTCGGCGGCACCGTCGTCTCGAGCAACCCGCCATCGGACAACAACACGCCCACGCTGCTGAGTTGCTCCACGGTTACGCCCGCACGGACCCAGCTTCCTTCAACGCCCGGCAACAACCAACACCGGCTGCTCGTCCACGCTCGGGGCCAAGTAGCGCAAGATCATCAGTTCGAGCATGGGGGGAGTCAACTGCTAGCTGTACCCGCAACGGGCGCGTTATCCATGCACTACATGCTCTCTCTTACTTCTCACAACTATCTCATGCTACTAACATTATGCGTGTGCTTGGACAGTTGGGTCAGCAGCTCGCTCTCGATCTCTCGGCAATTTATTCGGGGGGCAGCCCCAACTCGCACTCACTCCATGAGCTTGATGGGGCTCGCCTTCAATAATCCAGAACGACTGCTGACCCCCCAACGTGCTTTAGTATGCTCAAAGGAAATAGACTGATAATATGTGCGTGAACCCAAAGAATCTGAGTCAATTTATGGTTGCAAGTGACCCACGTTGTGGTGGAACTTTGCGGAGCATGCTTTACGAAATGGACATTCCATTAGTTACAGCAACGGACAGAATGTAACTGCCAGTAGTGATTGATGGTGATGACTCTGACAATGTTCCTTACCAAAACAGCCGCTCCAACTAAATGCATTCTATTGGCGAACGCATTTATTATGAGGATTTGCGCATATTTGAAGTATCTTAAAGTTTGTATTGAAAACATAATCCATAAACAAACATCTAATTTGATTGGCCAAAACAATAATTTAGAGTGACATGGATAGTGCATGATGTCTTAGTTTATGCACACGGGTACCTCGCCTTTTGTCCGGTGGCAGTTCCAAATGTCGGCAGTTGCATTCTGTCCGTTGCTGTAACGATCTCTGGATAGTGATAAGGCCTAATCTCGTATCACTAAGCGCTATCCGGGAGGTTGAGGGTTCGAGTCCCCCAGGGGGCAGGACTTTCAGCCGGGGTAGAGCGGGGTCGATAGTGTAATGAACAGAACCCTGCAGCACATCTTGACATGGCTTACACCATCCAAAAGGGACGGTTACCGAATATCTCTAAGCGCTATCCGGAGGTTACCGGTAGTGGATATTTTGACTTGAATTTGTATACCATCGGCCATCGGGAGAGCCTTTATTAGTGCTAACCAGAGGGTATCCCTATTCGGGATCACTCCAAAGAGGTTTGTCTGTACTGTACATTTCGGCCTTTCAATGACCCAGCATACGGTGCTTCACGAGAAATATGAGCGATATGCAGATTTGCCCCCTCTCGGCTTTTGGGTGGTCACTTTGTAATTGGCACCCAACCCGCCAGAAGACGATAGATGGCACTGCGTCTCTGCTTCCTGGCGCTGCTGGCAGTGGTCACACTAGCGGCAACTGCCAATGCAGCTACGGGACCCCAACTGACCACCGCCGACGCTGCTCAGAGGTCCTTGAGGACCGCCAATCTGGACGAGGAAGGCGAGGAGAGGGGCATTCTACCGGACTTGACGAAGGTCAAGGGCGCCGTGGCTGGAGTCAAGAGCAGAATCGCCAGCGCCAGGCTCATTCACTGGCTCAACGACGGGAAGTCGCTCGACTACGCCTTCACCAAGCTCAAGCTCCACCGAGAAGGGGACAACCTCTTTAAGAGTCCGAAGCTGAAGCTATGGATCAGCTTTAGGCAGCGCTACAACCAGCAGAAGGGCATCAAAGACTCGTCCGGCATCGCTACGCTCATGAAACACTATGACGATAAGCGTCTGTCTCGAATGATTGATGCAGCGAAGAAGGACCCGGAGACGAAGGAGATTGCGGAGCTGTTCCGAGCTGGTCAACTTACCGAATGGCTGCGCACCAAAACCCACCCAGACGACGTCTTCAAGTTTCTTAGGGTGAAGGGGACGCTCAGTGACGATGCGAACCGGAAACTTTGGAGAACGTACCTCCAGGAGTACAACGATCTGTATATTACACGCAAGGATCCGCGTATATTTGGCAACGTTGGCTGAACGCGTTGAGGTTCAAACTCGGCGAGTGATAATAGAGGACACTGGTGATGGCTAGATTAATGCACTTTTCTGTCTTTGGAAGTACTTATACTCAGTACTTACGTTGCATCACCTCTTCTCCAGGTGAAGTCTTCACGTTTGAGAAGTCCACACCGCAAAAAAAAATCCCCACAGTAGTCAGAATATAGCGAACCACTTTTGCTATCCTGTATATGACCATCCAAGACCTCGTGTTGCCGGACTTCTTTGTAAAGTCACCACGGCAAATACTCGAAGGATATTAAGCCTACTGCCGACTTCTCGTTCATAGTTCTTGTTTAAATGCTGACTTCTTGAGGAGGGAGAGCCGACCTGGTATAATGGACGCCCTTCTTGAAGCTGTGTCACTTCCCTCGCATACTATATAATTAGTAGTTGTCGAATATTTTAAGTTTTACTAGGATAGGAAACTATTCGTGCTTTGCCCCCCATTCTGTTTAAACGAAGGCGTAGATCTTTTGTATTTTAACTCCATCGTAACTCGTTGTTTTATCTTAACCCAACGACCCTTGCTAAAGGTATTGGATGTCATTCTGAGCAGGCTGTCGCTCAGGCTTTGATTATCGTTGGAATGGCGCATTTGTACTGCCAATCCACAATTCTCGTGTAAATTAAAATTCTTTGCCAAGTTGCTTACTCAACGAGCCTTATCAAATGAAAGAGTTTTGTATTTAAATAACAGGTTAAGAAGTCAGTTATATAAATTGATGTCGATTGACCGAGTGCTCAAGACGCTGACGACCCCCTCGGTAGTAATCCCTAGGTAAGGAATATCCGCTTATCAGGAATATAAATAACGCACCGTCCAATACAAAGCATGGTAGTTCCCCCCCTCACCTCCTCAATCGTAATAAGGAATAGAAAATCACGGAATATGAATGTTCTGGGGTGCTTATCTATGGCAATAGTCCACTTTGTACAGCACGTCTGGAGTAGTCGAACCAGGACAACAGCTCCCATTGTCCATGTTTCCTTGCCAAATTCCAGTTAACGATCGCATTGGCTCTAATAGCCTTCTCATTGAAGAGGGCTATATATCTGCTAGGGTCGTCCGTTTAAATACAAAGGAGGTGGGAGACTGGCAACATTAGTGGGATGGGGCTCAGCATTATCATGCCAAATTAATTTGCTCTCAGTGTCATTACCTATATCGTGTCCAACATCTATAACGACAGAAAACCTAATAGACTTTATCCTGCTCGGTATTACTGAACGACGATATCCAACGAAGGGATACATGGTTATCTGCACGCCCACTCGATTTGAGCACTGTGCAACTAAAAGACAGCACAAACCTGTACCATGTATGTGGTACACGAGTGTGTACCATTTCAATGGTACACCCTACGACAAGAATACCCTCATCTAGGAATAAAAAGTAGTTGTCTTTTATTTAATTGCACTTTACTCACACAATCTAATCCAACAAACTTAACTGGACAGGCAAGTAGTAGGCAGTCACAGTTCAATAGCTTAACATCCAAATTAGCGATAATTACCTTTTTAAGTCTTGCGCGTACGAATCTTGGAGCGGTCCTAAGTTAGGTAGGAATCCTAACAATCGGGCGTCAACTTAATGACAGTAACAAGACTGTGATTGCATCTCTGAGACTTGCAGAACATCTTGAACCGCGCGAAGGAATTAATGTTCCAAGCAACTGAACCAGTAATGAAAGCGCGCTGGTGCAGTCGAATGAAGTCCCCGTCACCAAACCGTAGTCAATGCGCTCACTTTATCGACTGGGGCAGGTATCGACATCAAAGCGCTAATAATTGCGCTATCGTCGACGCTTTCTTACCAAGTCTTGACGCGGACTGAACGTCTGGTGCCCGTTAATAGCTTGCGAGATAGCTTAGTGATGGCGAGCTCTGTAACCAGCTTGCGATTAACGAGCTCACGGTGGTCCCAACGCAGAACCGTTGCCGGAGCATCAGCGAACCGGGGAGACGCAGTCTCAAATTGCTTGCTAGTCAACAAGCATGGTCAACGTCACCACGCCCACCCGTCGCTCCTCGTCCGGGTTATGAGTCTTCTTTCACTCCACTGTATCGTAAACAGTTTGACTTGCTATATTGTATGAAACGGTGTTTTATCAGATATATATTTCTGGCACCCTTAGCGGATCCCTTAACTATGGGGCACCGTGCGCACATTTTTAGAGGGCTGGCAGCATGATGTCACGTTTTGACGTACGATTTGTATTGGGCAAGTCACGTGGCTAAGCAAACCCTCCATATTACAAGACCGTGTGTGGACCACACGCGAGGCGGCTGCTTGGCTTCAACTTTCGTTAATTGCGGGGCTCCGCTTGGCTTGTCGATACATGTAATACATGTAGGCATCGGATCGATTTGGTCAGGAATGTGGTACACCATTTCAAGGCCAAATTGAGAGAAGTCAAAATCAAAACAAAAACGACCAAAATCAAAACAAGAGAGATCAAGAAAAAGGGCACTGTCCCGGCCAAAATTTTCCGGAGGGAATTTTCTGATCGACATAGAGTGGGCAAGTCAGTTGCTCTGTTCAATATATCCGGTCTTGAAGGTGATTAGATGATATGCATATTCATGATTGGAGGTTTTCTCAATTTGCTTTTGACGGTTCTCAATTTGAAGCACGACTTCTCTCAATTTGGCCTTGAAATGGTGTAATCCATTTTAATGGATTACAGACAATCCCCTCGCTAGTCATGGCGTCGGGAACCCACTTTTTATTCCTAGATGAGGGTATTCCTGTCGTAGGGTGTACCATGGACTGTACCACATATATGGTACGTATTGGTGCAGTCTTTTGGTTACATAGACCTAAAAAGGCTGCTCAAATCGATGAGCGGACATGAATGGATTTCGTGCAAATAACGATACCGGTATATACCTCGGTAACACCGAAAAGGATAAACGTATATTTGATATAATACCGTAAGACATGTGGGGCATGATGTAGGTAATGATACTGATGTGCAAAATAAGTTGCCACGATAGTATTGAGCCCCACTTCACTAATGTTGGCAAGCACCCAAGCTCCATTCTATTCAAAGGAACGGTACTAGCAGGTCTGAAAGCCGGCTCCGAATGCTAATGCAAGCATTAAATATGAAATGCGGCACGACAAAATGGACAATAGGAGCTGGTATCCTGGTTAGACTACTGCAGACGTCCTGTACAGAATGGACTTTTCCCATATTTAAGCACCCCAACACATTCACAATCGATTGAGGGGTGAGGGGGAATATTTACTTGGCTTTGTATGGGACGGTCATTCAGATATCGTTGTGACCCACCTTTATATTCCTGATGAGCGGGTATTCCTATCCTAGGGATTACTACCGAGAGGATCGTCTGTACCACAAAAATAATCAGACCAGGGATTACAATCCCTCCTTAAACCGATCTAATAACATTTGATTGTGCTGTTGAATCGGTCGTGCTTCGTGCTAATGATGGTGGCGCGTTGTCAGGAAGATGCTGAGGCTGCGAAGAAGACATAGTAAACGCCCCTGGATCGTGCAGATTCCGTAGATATAAGAGCAAGAGCGCTTACAACATGGTTGAATATTTTGGCGCAGATCTTACTAACAATGACTAACGAGACTCGTCGGCCAGCGAGTGGCCTCACGTAGAGTCGAAGGTCGGCTTCAGAACCCAATGCCGTAGTGGCAGGGTGCAGGTAGAAGTAGCCCCAGCTGAAGTAGTGTTCATGAATCATGAACTCCGTGCTTTTTCTTGATTACTTCCTGTTGCATGCATCAGGTCGACTCTATCAAATAGCGGTGAAAGGCCAGTCGACCCAGCTTTCGCGAAGACCTAGTAGTTGGCCCATGACTCGGGCGGCATGGTTTATTGCACTCAGCAAAAGCTTTTTAGGAAATTGGTGTTGTAGCATGAAACCTAGAATTTACTTACAAAATTGCATATTATTTTTTTTAAAAATGGCCGAATCATGAAGTAGATACTTGCTCTAAGTATTGTGTTACAGTATGGCGACCTTAATGATGGCCCGAGCTAGCGAAATCCCACGTTAATTCGGGGTTATCACACCATGAGGATGGCTTCAGGTTACCAATTGATGGCCCGAATTACGGCGAAGCCGACAATGAGCTAATCCAGCCTGAGTGAGAGAGGAACAGCGATTTCACGGTTCGTTACCCACCTGCCCATGCCATTCTTTAAGCACTGAATGATTCAGTGCTTATCGTTCGTAACCAATAAAATTAATGAATTAACTACAAGTTAGACTAATTATGAATATCTAAGTCGGCTTTTCCATTTGAACGCAACTGTCGATCGCGAACGCGAAGATTACGGCACGGCCCCAGTTCATCACAAGCGCCCCAGTTGGAATCTTGCGATTGCATCTTCGGATAGGAAATTGGCAAAAACCGGGGTGGCATCGCCTGCAAAACCGTCGGGTAAAGTACAGAAATCTGCCTAAATACCGAACGGGTATACAATACATAACCTCATATAACTAATACTTCAAGGTCCAACGACTGGTCGAACGGAGATGGGCAAAGGTACTGATGTAAAAATCCAGGATACCTTTGTTTGGCCAGAGGTACTAAGCTGTGCAGTTGAAAATTGGCGCGCTTTTGATTGCCTGTGCGGTCTTCTATACCTTTCCTCTTTCACATGTTCAGTCAATGGACCATGGAATAATCTACTTCATCAAAAGGTATGTGCTTTTTGAAAAGATGATGCATGCACTAGATCAACTAGGAGAGGGAGCAGATAGTCCTTACAAATTAGAGCTACTAACCGCACTGATGTGGTGCGAACACGTTTGGTCAAAGGTCAGCGCTGAAACAATTCAGCACTTCTGGCTTCGCTTGGGCTTGATTAACAAAGCAAGCCTCAAAGTCCTTCTAAACTAAACTAATTCAGTACAGCCTTTTTTATGGTAACGCTGAGATCACTTTATAAACCTAGAGCCCTTATATATATCAGGCGTTCGGTACTCAGGCAGAGTTCTGTACCGTATTTGAGATCTCCTACTTCAGACACCTGATTATTGAAGTTGAAGCGTTGTATAATGTTTTTGTTCATTTTCAGTCCCTTTCGTGCAAATTATGGCCGTATTCTGGTCATTTTGCACCTGTTCTACGCTATGAATTAGGAGATCTGTCTGAAGTAGGAGATCTCAAATACGGTACACGATCAAAACGCGTTTGGGACACGATCAAAATCTAAAAGAGATCAAAACCAAACACATGTGCAGTAGACGGGCCAAGGGAAGCGCCTATCCGCGTCAGAAGGTGCGCTCTCTAGTGCAACGAAGGAACATTTTCTGCACAATAATCTGACCATGGTCAGTTTATTGTGCCCAGGTATTCATAATAATCTGACCATGGTCAGTTTATTGTGCGCAGGTATTCATAATAATCTGACCATGGTCAGTTTATTGTGCGCGGGTATTCATAATAATCTGACCATGGTCAGTTTATTGTGCGCAGGTATTCATAATAATCTGACCAAAGTCAGATTATTGTGCGCATGTGTGCACAATAATCTGACCAACGTCAGTTTATTTTGTGCGGAGTTGTAAAATAATCTGACCATGGTCAGTTTATTGTGCGCAGGTATTCTTAACAATCTGACCAACGTCAGTTTATTTTGTGCGGAGTTGTAAAATAATCTGAGTAAATCAGTTTATTGTGCGCAGCCACATCTACCTACTCATCGGGCTACTCTGACCAAACTTCTCGAGTGGGCGCCGTTGTGTACTCGACGGAGACCAAGACGCAACAACGCGCAGGGGTTGCACTATAAAAGCAACTCGATTCATAACACGACAACATGAATACAATGCTTTGATCTCGTTTTTCAACCAAATTTTATGGAGACTGCAGTAGACCTCTGCTAGATTGGTTTGGCTGAACGCCGCTGTGCTCGCATCCGTGAATACTAATTGGGCAACCTGTACATCGTGCTTCGAACTTTGTTAGGAGGAAACGCTGCTTATAAGTAATCAGTAAGTAAGTAAAACTACTCACAATATAGTCTAGATTTTAAGTTTTCGAAGTAAGTAGTCATTGTCCTTAAACCTTGCTTCCGCAGGATGTTGCTGCATTCTCATGCTGTGATCTGTGTTGTACGTAGCGGAGGAAAGCTTGGCATACAGCTTGCTGAACGAAAAAAAAAACTTGTTACGTAGATAGTCCCAGGAACATCGATACAGTACATGTACTCAACGACTAGTAGTATAGCTATGGAATCCCTACTACTTTGCATTTACCACCGTGTCGTTCCCCCGACATTACAACTTACTTGCCTTCTTTTCGCTGCGAGAAGGCCACAGTTTCCAGCAAGTTAGCGCATTACCTTAGTACTTCTGTCTAATTGAGCTACTCCATTTATACTGTTGCGATATCAGTGTTTACCTTTACTGCTATTAAGATCACTACGAAGCTGGCTGAAAGCAGTTCCTTCGGAGATTTCCATCGACGCCACCCCGACACATTCCGAATACCCACGTTCAACTACATCTGAATCATCGAACAGGTATCATCTTTCAGACTATCGCTTAGTTCATATCATATAGTTAGTATCTACTAAGCACAAATAATCGGTAATTGAAGTTTCTTCTTCTTCTCCTTTACTGCTATTAATAAAGCCATCGGGTTTGCAGACACAAATTGTATTTTGCAAATGGCAAAACGCCTATTCGCCCCCAAGGCCTGCTAGTTCAGTATTTGTAAGGCATCCAACGATTTCTCCAACAGTTTATTTTACAGATAATTTAAGACCATTTCCGCACTCGGAATGTTGTCGCTCAGCTATCTAGTAACACGGTTGAGCTGCACGAGCATGTATCGCTGAACGGGCAATATCGTTTCATCGGCGCATGCTCATCATATACTAAGTAGTAGGCATAGATACGTTACACCATTTCAAGGCCAAATTGAGAGAAATCAAAATCAAAACAAAAACGACCAAAATCAAAACAAGAGAGATCAAGAAAAGGGGCACTGTCCCGGCCAAAATTTTCCGGAGGGAATTTTCTGATAGACATAGAGTGGGCAAGTCAGTTGCTCTGTACAATGTATTCGGTCTTGTAGGTGATTAGATGATAAGCATATTCATGATTGGAGGTTTTCTCAATTTGCTTTTGGCGGTTCTCAATTTGAAGCACGACTTCTCTCAATTTGGACTTGAAATGGTGTACCACGATTAAGTGGGTGAACAAGATGAAACACCGTATAACTTCGTAGCGATGTCATGTAAAATATTAGTGAGAACAGCCTGCTGCAATCGACCTAGCAATCTGACAGTAAATACAAAAACGATGTACATTATAGACGATATATTCTATCTGTATCGAGATAAATTGTAGCTAATATTATTTGAAATTCGTACGATGGGGTGCTGTGAAAGTCACTTTTTCATATTCCTGTAGTTCGAAAAACGAGAACTCACCCGGATATGAGTGCCCAAGACTTTATTGCTTCTAAAGGCGAGAACAGCGAGGTCGGGTGAAAGATACTACTTAAAAGGTTTCATGTGCGTGCACCTTGCCCTCCAGTCAGCTCAGCATTTTCGCTGTTGTCAGCTTCATTTGTCGTTGTATTTTATGAGATGCAAAGCTGTTTCGTTGCATGTTTGTTACCGCCCCACCTACTCGGCTAGACTAATTACAATTCCACTCCTTGTTGAGTCTACAGTGCATGCCCGCCGCAGCCAAAACGTTAACGAACTGGTTTTGGTCAGATTATTGTGAACAAGTGCGCATAATAAAATGACCATAGTCAGATTATTGTGAACAAGTGCGCATAATAAACTGACCATAGTCAGATTATTGTGAACAAGTGCGCATTACAAACTGACCATAGTCAGATTATTGTGAGCTACCGCACAGAATAAGCCGACCATGGTCAGGTTATTGTGAAGACGTGCGCACAATAATCTGACTCAGTGTTTGGAAAAAATGAATTGGCGGCGATTGGCAGACACAATAAACACTGCAGTTCCAACTGCAGTAGGTACTCATGCTGCAATCAGCTACTGCAGTATCGATCGTGCTGCAATTGTGAATTGCAATACGCACCGTCGCCGCAATAATACATTTCTTGTGCCATATGATAATTGCAATAAGGTTTTGCCACCCGAGCTGGGGCTTCTAAGCAAATGCTCGGGTTAAAAATGGCTTTGGTATAGCTAATTTGGGAGAGACCAACGGAGAGATCGTCAAGATAAGCTTGCTGTTTGCCGAAAGAGAGAAATTCTTCATTTTGGAATCGTCACTCTAGACAGCAGCATGTGTTGAGCAGGCAATACGAGATTGCAGAAAGTGTCGCGGTCGCAGTTAAGATTGCAATCGTTGGCGTCTCTGCAATTGAGAATTGGTATTGCGGCGCCGTCCGCAGTTGAGCATTGCAAGAAAAAATTTTGTACGGCGGATAGAGCAAGAGATTTTTTCCAAACACTGATCTGACTATGGTCAGGTTATTATACTGCGATGGGTATGCCTAACGTTAGGTAGGCTACACTATTATTTTGCAGCCAGCTAACCTAGTGTAGGGTGTTTGGTTGTGCCCGATTTTTTGTTTGATTTTGCCCTGAATCTGTTTGTTTCTGCTCTGCACAGGTGTTTAGTTTTGGTTTTGTCTTGATGTGTTTGGTCGTGGTCCGAAAGTGTTTGCTCATGTCCAAAAACATGTTTGGTTTGGACCGAGTCTCAAAACCGTCGAACGCGTCGCCCTGGGGAAAAGATTACGGCATCAACGTACAATGGAAAGCATACGGTCCGAATGAAACCACCTGCTCGCTGCATCGACAAGGTAGAGCTCCTGGCCTGGATTTGATCGTTGTAAACGTCTCCAGCCCAGCGGCAGGTGGACCTCACTTTCCGATTCCGGTTCTCAAGAGCAACTACAGCCCACCATGCGTTGTATTTTGTGGTACTACTCGCTTTAGTCGCCAGTGTGGGCGCCTCCTCCGCCGTTATGGAGTCGAATGTGGCGACAGACCGCGTGCTTATGGATGGCCCCAGCAGTGACATAGCAACCAAGAGATCGCTTCGGACCGAGACGTTGCCAGCAGAAGACGAAGAGAGGGCTCGCTTTAAAGAGATCGTTCAGAAGTTCAAGAACTTCGTCAAGCCAAAGAAAGTTCCCAACGTCGCGCCGGCAGTTGTCAAGGAGAGCCAGCAGGTGCAGACATTGGTGAAGGGGGGCGCCAACCTCCCGGGTGATCTCCCGAAGATGCTCAAGGCCCAGGCATCCACGGATGAGGTTGTCTCGGTGCTACGCATTAAGTACGGAGACATGAACCTCTTCCGCAAGGACGGACTGCCCGCGTACGTCCGATACAGTGAACTCTTGAGCAAGCAGACGGGAACCAAGGACGTGTATGGCATCGGGTCTCTCCGGAAACAGTTCACTGACATCGAGCTGAGTGAGATCATCAATGCCGGAATGAAAAGTACTGATAAACTCACGGCCGCCACAGCGGACCGACTACGCGCGGGCCAGTTTGGCAATTGGCTGCGTGAGCGCAAGGAGCCTCGAGAGGTCTACCAGCTCCTGAAGGGTAAAGCCAAGACTATCAGCGACGCTGACAGAGTGAACTGGCGCGCGTATCTTGATAAGTTTAACAAACTCCCCAAGGAATAAGCGCGCCAAGCACGATAGTGTAGGAGCGTCGTAGTACAAATAAGTGCAAACTCCCAAGTCAAGAAATAGATTGCGTTTTTTTTTATTTTTTTTAACTCGCTAACCTACACGGTGAAGGCACTGACACGATTGATCGTGCACATGTACACGATGCAAGTAAACGATCGCTAAGCTGGCGCGCTTAGTTATTCGTAACTTTCGCTAGTGTGGCGCACGAAGCTGTGTATGTGATTCATTATGTGACATCAACTTCGTGTAAGAAAAGCCAAAGGTAAATAAGTCCACCGGAAATTGGTGCTGTGGTTGAAATGATCACAATCTCCAGGGCTGACTTAGTTCAGATCTAAGTTCTCCTCTTTTATCGTACTTCTTAACAGCTTCTGCGGTAGCGGTCCAATGACACGCCTACATTTGTGATTCTTCATTAATTATATTGTTTCCCAGCCCATTGCAAGAATCAGTTATTGGATCGCACCCAATACTTTAGATTTCTTTACTGCAGCTTCCATAAATTGTATCTAGCTGCGTAGACGCCACGTGACATCGTTCTGTGAACCCTCCATAATATTACAGTCGATGAGAGCACACTTTTCGCCCCTCAAACGTCTGCTTCCACGAACACAGGGGCTCTTCTATCCTATCAAGGCCATATACAATGGCTGACGTCGCTGTCCTTCCCCGTAACTTTTTTTATGAGAGCTGGAAAGTGTTTTACTGGATTGTCACCACACTAGGTAGCTGTGTAAATTCTTCGCCCAAGCCTAGCTAGGCGACGCTGTTCCACTTAAGCCGTTTGGAAAGCTGCTGGACGAGCTGTTGCTTCTCGTCACTCTTCGTTCAGACCTGGCAGTACCGCCTTTTACCTGTCATAAGGGGTCGCTTTGTCTTAAGGGCCAAAGTACTTTTGACCAATCAGATGGTGTGATCGATTGTGATGTTGTGCTTTTTGTCATAAGGGCTCATAGTACCGTATATAGAGTATAAAGTACGATGTAATTCTGATTGGCTCAGCGGCATTTTCAAAATGCCTCGGACCGATGATCATGGCGTGGGCCCGCTATCCCACCGGCCCTGGGCGCGCGTTTGCAGCGAGTGCAAAGGCCCCGACACAGCTTCCTAGCGCATGGGCGTGAAGTACACCCCTTACACTATCGTTTAACCGCAATATATTATGCTACTAGTCCGCGAGTCGTACACTAGCCGTGCCGTAACAGTCACAGCTCACCCCTGCCAGCCAAGTGCGTACAGAATATATGCTTCTAAGTACGATGTATTTTGCTTGTGGTCATCTAATCTGATAACCCTACCCCAGATGCATTTGGGTAAGCCCTTATGACAGGTAAAAGGCGGTACCAACTGATTTGTGCGGTTGTGCCTCTTTTAACCCCCCCAGCGCGAGACGCTGTATTAGACACGATTAGACAAAAAGCTTAAGCTGTATTATACACCTTAAGGAATTTAGACCTCGTGTTTGTATAGGGCCATACAAAGTTGAAACCAATTGAGAGTAGGTTTGGTTCCCATCCTTTTCCGATCAGATGCAGAGCCGTGCGCCTGACTTGATCTTCGTATTTCCTAAAAATAAGGTGCTAGAGGTGTTCCTCAAATCAGTATTAGGGATTACAGGAGTTTTCGCACGCCACTCGTTTGGAGCTCACTTCAGAAAATCCGCCGCTGCCGCACAGACCTCATCTGGCCAATATTCCCGTGCTGTCGCCAGTTCTCAAGCAACGGAAGCACCAGCCAATGCACAGAACACGAGCGTGCGGGTATCATTGCTAGTTCCTAACAGGTGCGTTATCGTTAAACTACTTCTACAGTTAGTTCTGGATCCAGGGATGTACGAACTAACTTCTGTGGTTTATTAGCAGCGAAGATGACGGCATGGCCATATTCGGACCGACGGAAAGACACCTGAAGCACTGGAGACCGATGCAAGGTGAGGTATTCGCATAGCTTGTATTGTACGTGATATTATGCTAACATTATCGTGTATTGTACGTGGCGATTAGATAACGCCGCAGTTCCAGCGTGCCTCGCGAATTCGGCCTTGGTGCTTCGTACGGGTCAAATGGCCGTATGTGCGGATTACTCAAGCCCTGGAGTCGAACGCAGACGCCCTAGCCAGGCCATCGGATAAAATCTGCTATGACACGCAAGTGCGACCACACAATCTGACGTTGTATGTGTATTACGGGTGGAATGTTGTAGGAGTTTGGTCACGAAGGAACCTCAGGACAAGGCTCGCAAAGGTCGCAAGGTACCGCGAATGCCGCGGATACCGGAGGAACATGGTGCGTTTAAGCTGTACCGAATTACCTATGTTATGCCATACACTTCAGCGAACTCTATAGAGTCGACATTTTGGTGCCCTGGTTAGCCAAGCAAATGCATAAAAAACGCGTTTCAATACACATATCAAGTGAGTCCATATAAAAGGGCAGTGCCCGAAAGGCTTGTGATTGGCCAATAAGGGGGTGTATGACATAACATATAGAAGGTGATAACATAGGTAATTCGGTACGTACATGATACGGATGTACGTTGCTTACTAATATCGTGTATGGTACAGGTTTATCGAGTTTTCGGTTTCCTATCGACGCCGTTCTACCACGTCTCGTTTGGTGGATAGAACTGATGTGGCACAAATGCGGCCTTCTACGAGGACCATAAGCAACACTGAGAAGCTTCATAAGTCAAGGGACATCTCCCTCAGTTCACCAAGTGGCGTGATCACGTCTTCAGCGGCAGAAGCCTCAAGTATGTCTATGTCGTTAGATAAAGGCTTTCCGTAATATACAAGTGACATTTCCAGACGAGAATAATATGTTGTGCCAGAAGAGTATCTTTGTCGCCACCACGAGCAGTGTTCCGCAACGGCCTGAGCATGGTAGCATTTTTCATGCATATGTGGCCTTGAAGCCTCCAATGTAGTTCGTTGAAGCTACGTTCAAAGGACGTGGAAGTGTCCAACCTCAGCTCGTTTTATTATCGCTAAGTTCTGTTATCGTGTCTCATACAATGTACTGTAGCTGCAGACATGAATAATACACGATTAGGGAACTTATCCAAAACATAGATCGAAGCCGTTAGCGCGATGGCTTGTTTTGTACCAGTGCTGATGGCTTACGGTCGACCCTCTCAGCGAGTATGTTGAAGCTTCATGGGATGTAGCAATCATTTGTAGCAACTAAGTAGCACCGATGTAAAGCAACGACAGAAGAAATGCACCATTATCCTGGCGGAATACTGTGGCCCAAGACCCGCGCACGATCCAGCGCAGCAGCGGTGAGTGTCATCGACTGCGGTTTCGAGGCTACGTGTTCGACAGGCGTGGAACATCGAGCAGCAGCGCAAGCGTGCACAGTGAAACGCAATGTAGTGTGTGCTGCAGCTCTTCCGACTCTTTTCTTGACTTGATTTCAGTATTCGCTCGCGCTGCTAGCTGCCATCTGACTTGAGTCTCTAAATATCGGCAAAAAAATGACCTCACGACTGCGCAGTTTTTGCACTGTCTGGACACGTTAGTCCCGGTAAGTTGTATTGCGTAGACGGGTTAGTAAACTTGATACACGTTAGATCATAGGTGGTAAATCAGGGATAGGGGCATGGACTGGCTTTGGCGGATACACGATTGTATTAGTATGGACTAAACTATATGTGCCCAGCATGGGATAAAACGATAACGTGTATAGGGTTTCGGTAAATAGGCGCACCCGAAAGCGCTCGCGCTGGGGGGGTTAATACTTCCTCTGTATCATAATAATAGGGACTTGTGCAGAGTGATTGTCATTTTATCTTGACTTTTGTATAGCATAATATTATTGTTCGGTAGCAGTACTGTACTGATTTGTGCCGCGGCGGGTCATCTTGTAAGCACCGTTTCTTCTCACGCCAGGGTTTGAAAGATACAGTATGTATGAGGCAATCTCTGTTGGATGGATGAAACAATTTTTTCAACGCCGAGTTAATGCTGCCTTTTCTGTACATGTGATCACGGGGCGTGGAAGCACCAACATAAAACTATTTAGATTTTACAGATTGCGCTCCCACTTCCGATACCATGCCTATCCGATAACCTCGAACGGTTCATACCGCTACTGTTTTCATGCTTCGTCGGTCTGATATATACTTTCGCCCGTATTGATGGACTTAATGCCCCCTGGAAATTATGAAAAAATGTACTTAAGTACTAAGTAAGTGTTTGTAAACTGTTTGCTTAAAAGCAAACAGTTTACAAACACAAAAATATCTAGGCAATTACGGTAAATGCCACCATCAGATATACAGTGTTTGAAAGCACTACATGTATGTACCGTATACTACAGTAGTAGCCGTATACTACAGTAGTAGTTCGAAATCGTTCAACCCCGGTAAATACTTTTTTTTTTTTTTTTGGGGGGGGGGGTCATGCGTATAGTTGCCCCCGAGTGGTCACGTGGCCTTCACTTTCCAATTCCTTCACCAAAACGACTTAAGTTCCATCAGCGACGGTGCGTATTCTGCCGCATGTGATGCTGCTCTTCATGGTCGTCCTGGTTTTCTTTGCGGAAGCTTCGTCGGCGACGACAGAATCCGTGGTGGTGCAGTTCACTCCGCCATTTGAGCGCGCACTTATGAGCGGCAGCGAAACGAAGAAATCGCTACGGACGGAGAAGTTTGCGGGTGACAATGACGACAGCGAAGAGAGGGCGCGTTCCAGCTCTGTCACCAAGATCAAGAACTTTTTCAAGCCGAACCAAGCTTCGCAGGCGTCGTCGAAAGTCGCGCCGCTCGTCCTGTCTCCACGGGGTCAGCGGCTCCAGGCTCAGCTCGACGAGTTGGTCAGCGGCGCGAAATCCACGGACGAAGTGTTTTCGCTGTTGAAACTTGACAAGGCGGGCCAGACGCTGTTTGAAGGCAAGGCTCTGCCAACTTTCGTCAGATACAGGGAGCTCATGAGCAAGAAGGCGGGACAAGTGGACGACGTTTACGGTCTCAAGACGCTCCTGAAGCACTACGACGACAAAGAGCTGGCGTCGCTGATTCATGCTGCGATGAAGAGCAAGGATAAACTCACGCAGGCCGCCGTCAAACAATTGCGAATGGGACAACGCACCTACTGGCTGAAGAAACGTGAAGATCCCAAAGTGGTCTTCAAACTGCTGGGTGGCAAGGCGATCACTGAAGCCAACACGAAGACCTGGAGGACGTACCTTGGCGAGTACAACAAGAAATACATCACGGGGTGGGCATTGCAGGTATTGCAGACCTGTAAGTAAGGTAGAGAAACATCAAGCTGCATTTTCATCTAGATCATGCTGTTAAAAACACCTTAGTGCCCAGTATGCTGAGCGCGTAGGGGATAACAACTAAGTCAACAAGCTGCTAGCTCTCCCGAGTGCAGTAGCGACGACGGCTGCGAATGAGCAGTAGTTCGTGGTACAAGAGTTGCGCAAGGCATACGCACGAGAGCACGGTTCCAACCTCCAGCAGCACGAAGACCGGTCCCCATGAGCACACTTGCACGCAGCGAGGGCTCTTCGGGTCACAGCCTTTCGGCTCGTACTGGCAGTTCGCCAAGTATCCGACGAGATATTGGACCAACGCGGCGCCGATGCTTCCGGTACCATCGATGATGCCTGTGACTGTCGAGAGAGCCTCTGCGTTGCCTTTGATGCTCTCGTGGGTACCGAGGTCCGCCGAAATGGCCGTGCTGATCAGGTTAGCCGGGCCGCCCAGCATGAATCCCGACGCCAGCAGGAGCAGGGCCGTCATACCGTACGAAGCTCCATCCATGAAGTACAGGGTGATGCTGGAAATACACACAGATACTGCAGTTAGCAAGTGATACCCGTGAATCGACCAAACTGAAGCCGAATGCTTTGTACCAGGAAAAGAGCAGCATTGTCACGACGACGGGGGATCGGACACCCATCCTGTCCGAAACGATTCCTCCAACAAAACCTCCAACAATTTGGCCGGCATCGTACAACATCTACAGCAAGAATAGTTATACGCTACTAACGCGTTGCAAACCAAGGGAAGTAATCACAAGTACGGGCACGAACCGAGAAAGAGCCAGCCTCGGAATTCTCCATGTGAAGCGACACCGTCAGGTAGAACGGGATCCAGAAGAACAGCGCGTAGTTTACCGACTTCAGACACGCATACGACATGGAGTACGGAAGGACCTGCTCACCAAGACCGGAACGCACAACAATCAGTCTTACCACCACCACTTACAACTAGGAACAAGACAAACTAAAACCCACCCCGGGGATGCACCAGGCCTCGAAGAAGCCAATGCCCTTGCGCTTGCCATCCTCGTCCGAGTCGGCGCCTTCCTCCGGGTCGTCCTTCTTCCTGGCGACCTCCGGCTTGGCCTCCTCCAGCGCCTCATGACGGTAAGGAACGTCCTTCGGGTCCGGGTACAGGAACAAGTGCACGAGTAGCCCGTGGAAGGCCACGAGCGCCGCCGCCGCGATGAGCGCGAGCTTCCAGGCCTCCGTCTTGTCGAAGAGCGCGAACATGACGGCCACGAGCGCCGTGCCCACGATGTTGCCGAGACACGCGTTGCCGCTCCAGACGCCGAGCACGGCGCCGCGCTCGCGCTGGTCGAACCACTTGCCCATGACGGCCACGTTGGCCGGCCAGCCGCTCGACTGGATGAGCCCGTTGAGCCCCCAGAGCACGGCGTAGAAGCTCAGCGCGTGCACGTCGGCCAGCGCGCCCAGCCCGAAGAGCAGCCCCACGGCCGCCGTGGCCCACATGCCGCCCGCGATCATGCGGCGCAGGTCGTGCTTGTCTCCGAGGATGCCACTTCAACATGGGTGCGGCACACACACGTCACATATCAGTTAAAAACCTTATCAATAACAGTTACGAGAGATTCATGAGCATAGCCAACCTGACGTAGAGCCCGAGCGCGTAGAAGCCCATGAATAGCGTATCCATGAGGCCGTACATCTCGGCCTGCTGGTCGCGGGTGTAGAGCGTCGAGTGGATCCACTGCTCGTCCCCCATCTCGCCCTTGATGGCCGAGAAGCTCTTGCGACTCGCGTGGAACAGCACGTAGCTAAAGAACGTGAGGAAGAAGACGCCCTTCTTGTTAGCCGCGAACTCGCGGCAGCTGCGCGCAGACGCCGCCGACACTGCGGACGCCTCCACAGCCGCTGCCGTCTCCACCGACGGCTTCTTCTTCTTGGCCGGCGTCGCCTTGGCCCCCATTATAGTAAAGCTGATCTTTTGCTTTGAAGAGCGGACCTGGGTATACGGTAGTCAATTATGAATTATGAGCATCACTCTGTAGCTATCTTGAAGCATATTTTGATTTCCTTTTGACTACCGTGCAGTCAATGAAGCCATCTTCAGCATGTCACTGTCCATTCTTGGAGCCAAGATGATGACCATGGAGCAGGAAGTGACGTCGCGGCGGCCGCACTCGGCACGCGTGGGCGATTTCTACGACGCCGACGAGCTGCAAGACAAGGAGACGGACCCGATGGTGTCTGCGGCGCCGACGCCGTCCGCGCGGCGCGCGCAGCTGGCGCAGAGCTGGGTGCAGTTCGTAATGGACCGTATCTGGTCGCTTGCGTTCCTGGGCGTGGCGAGCTTGGGGCTGTACGAGGCCGAGTTTGTGCCCGAGCTGCTGCACGCACCGCACGCGCGCCGGGAGTTCGTGCACCTGGGCGTGCTCTTCGGCTCGCTGCTGGGACTCTTTGGCGCGTACATTGAGGTCTACCGCGGCATGATCCTGGGCGAGCGCGTGCACTACGCGACGGCCAAGACGGCGACCCACGGGATGCTGGCGTCCATGCTGGCGTCCGGTCTGTGGTACGTAGATTATCGGTTTAGTGCATAGTGTAACGTTAACCCTTAGTGACTAACTTACATTGATGATGTTGATGTTGTTGTTGCTGTTGCTGACAGTCTGGCGGTCGGGATGTGGCCTGTGTGGCACTGGCTGACGCTGCCGTACCTGTTCATGTGGTCCTGGGGGGTCGTCGTGCAGCTGCTGGTGATCCTGCCGCCGCTGCTGCAGCGCGTGGTGTTCGTCGGCGGCTACCTCTGGTTCATGCACGCCTACCTCTCCATGTTCCTCCTGTCTGGGGTGCAGTGACGGCAGGCAGCAAATTAATTAACTCATGGACGATCAATTGGAGGCGCGATATATACATGTAGTTCATTGTGTGTGGTTTTCGTGTACTAGGGCTGTGCTGGTGGGTCTAGATAACGTTATATTGGTGGCGACGAGAGCATCGGACAGGGGTCTCGAGGGTCCACGTGCAGCCGCTTGGCCGCCATGACGCATATCTTGCAGCAGGCCACGGCGACGGCATCCGAGCGCGCGAACAAGCGCCTCTTGGCTTGGCATTTGTGGCACACGCGCTGCTGGCAGACGCTGCAGCTGCGGAGCGACGCGCGGACGAAGGCCGACAGCGGCGGCTTCTTGCCGCACACGGAGCAGGACTCGCAAGCTGATTTCTGGCGGAAGGACCCGCGCGGATTGAAGTCGGGGCTTGTTGGCGCCATGGGGGACGTGATCATCGGGGAGGTGATCGCCGTCGACTCGGTGTCGCGGAAGGATTCCTCCAGCTCCGACTCGTCGCACTTGCGGTACGAGGAGCACGCGATGTGCTCGACGCGTTGCAGTGCCAGGAGCGTCAGTCGCTTGGCCTCCGCGATCTCCGTGGCGTTGGCAATCGACAGCATCATGGCGCACGTGGCGTCGCTGTTGGACATGTCGTCCCCCATGTCGAGCATCCCTTTGGCGTACACGCGCACGGTCCTCGAGCTCGCGTCTTCGCGGAAGATGCAGCACATGGTCATCCTGGCTCGGACGACGTCGTCACCCGTCGCCAGCTGCGGGTACTCGGCCAGGTCCACGCTCTTGATCAAGCGGTAGCCAAAGCGTTCGCCGCGCCCGTCGACCCCCGTGCCCATGGATTCCAGCGTGCAGAAGTCGCGGAACGTCTCGTATCGAGTGTCTCCGACCGTCTGGGCGAGCATCCACTTGAGCGCGAGCTGCTTGAACGGGTCTCGGTCCGACCCGCGCTCGATCACGGACAGCACGGCGCACTTGACCTGCCCTTTGCTCAGGAACGCGTTGGCCACGCGCATCTCCTGCCGGGTCTTGGCGTGCAGACCGTAGAGGACGTCGTCCAGCGAGCCGTCGATGGTTCCGATACAAAAGCCGGTCGGCATCCGAGCGACGTGTTGGCCGCCGTGCTCATGACTGAGCGACGACTGATGAGGCTCCTGCTGCACCCTGCTCCTGTAGACGCGAAGTCCGTCCTGGCGCTTGACTAGCCTCCACTCGAGTGTCCCAGGCTCGGGGGACCCTTGTCGGCGGTGCTCGCACTCGTGAGCGAGTGTCCTCGATACGACGCTGTGGGCCAAGGTGCCGAAGACCTCAGCGTCGCCGTCTCGGAGTTTCACCTTTGGTCGCACCACTTGGAGCTGCTCTGCGGTCTTGACACCTGGTCGGGTTAGTCGCCACCTCGCTCCTAATTTCTCGCGCATACTCGCGGGTCGTTGACGCTCTCTCCGGTGGCGCTGTTGTTGTTGTTGCTCATCAGGTGGAAGTCGCAGCGACTGGGAAAAGTCCATCGCGACGGCCCCGGGCGTCTTTGGAAGTGGCGGTCGCGGAGTGCCGCGCAGTACCGTACAATGCTACAATCGTGCAGGCTCAAGGCGAATTTTTTCAGACGATTACAGAACTCTGCCTGAGTACCGAACGCCTGATATATATAAGGGCTCTAGGTTTATAAAGTGATCTCAGCGTTACCATAGAAAAGACTGTACTGAATTAGTTTAGTTTAGAAGGACTTTGAGGCTTGCTTTGTTAATCAAGCCCAAGCGAAGCCAGAAGTGCTGAATTGATTCAGCGCTGACCTTTGACCAAACGTGTTCGCACCACATCAGTGCGGTTAGTAGCTCTACTTTGAAAGGACTATCCGCTCCCTCACCTAATTGATCTAGTGCATGCATCATCTTTTCAAAAAGCACATACCTTTTGATGAAGTAGATTATCCCATGGTCCATTGACTGAAAATGTGAAAGTGAAAAGGTAATGCATAGAAGACCGCACAGGCAATCAAAAGCGCGCCAATTTTCAACTGCACAGCTTAGTACCTCTGGCCAAACAAAGGTATAGTGGATTTTTACATCAGTACCTTTGCCCATCTCCGTTCGACCAGTCGTTGGACCTTGAAGTATTAGTTATATGAGGTTATGTATTGTATACCCGTTCGGTATTTAGGCAGATTTCTGTACTTTGAGCAAGATCGACACAAATCGGATGGGCAGTGGACAGCCGTGCACTGTGTGTTACGGCAACAATTCGGCACTTGCAGCTTTGCTGTCGGAAGGACATGGCTACAGTTTTTTTTTTGTGGTGATGTCTGAGCGAATGCCGCCACACAAAACGTTTGGTGCGTGTAAGCTTAGTTAGTGCCAGAGCTACAGATACGTGTATTTAAGAAGAATCTGAAGTTCGAGCGAGTTGAAGAGACCGCCCCAGTACAACGTAACAATAACGTGTGGCTACATTCAAATAGCCAATACATTTGACCATTTTCACGAATGCTGTAACTTACATTTGACCATTTTTCACGAAGGCTGTCGGTGGCGGCCCGTTCGGGTGAAGGCAAGGCAGCCATAGCCTGTCTCAGCGTCGGTCGTTATGATTTTCATGACGACCATGACCGTCATGAACAACAGCTTCAACGTTCGGATGACAATGCAGCGAAAACGTTTTGCTGGGTGTGCTCTTCAACTTCCAGCACCTACTAGAAGTTGAAGACTACACCCCCACCCAAGTGGAAGGCCTCATCTTGTGGGATCATGCCAAAACCAAGCCGTACTTCGGCCGAGAAAACTCGCAAAGGCAAATTAGAGCTTGGGTGAATTCGTACGGAGGAAGAAGAAGATGCGGCCACAGTCTCGAGACTCAGTTGTCAGCTCTGTATAGCCGTAAACAACAGATTGTACCTTGGTACATGTGCTGTATGTACACTGTAAGGATGACAAGCTAAGAGCTCCATATAAATGAAACCGTACAGTTGCTAGGAAAGAGGACATGCATACATGTACATATACATATACATTTGCTCTTCTTCTCAGGGTCGGCAGACTCCCGAACCCAGAGAAATACCAGAGCAAGGTGATCCAAATGACAGGCATGATGACCAAACAAAATACATGTGACCAGGTGCTGTACCGTACCGTACAGAAGGGCTTTGCTCCCCAGTCGTCGAATTGCTTGGTCGTTGTTAGCCTCTCGCTCACTTCTCGACCACTGGCCGACTACCGACATGCGTCTTCTGTCTGGTGTCTGCGTCGTGTTATTCGTGGCTCTCGCTACGCTTGACGCTGTTGCTGCGTTGGCAGCCCAGATAGCGGCGCTTGACTTGGAGCCAACTCGGCCCAACCTACTCACGTATGACTCGAGGTCCTTGAGGATTGCTATTGCTACACCTTTTCAACTTCAAAGCTGCAAATTGTAAGTTCAATTCTGCAAAAGGTAAGTTCAAAACTGCACGAGCAGAGACCAGGCTAGCTTCGTACTTTTAATCACAGCTCATTGGTTTGCGCGCAGCCCAGCTAGCCAATAGGCAAGTTGTACTCTATAATCATATTCGAAGATACATATCATACAGATTGTAATATACATTTATAGAGTATTGTTGTTTTGATTTTACCTTTTGCTGTTTTGAACTTACAATTTGCAGTTTTGAAGTTGAAAAGGTGTAGTGACAAGCATCAAGAAAGCATCAAAGATGAGGACGAGGGCGAGAGCGAGAGCGACGAAGAGAGGGGCGGGCTGGACAACATATCGGGGCTGGTCAAGAAGGGCGTGTCCAAGTCGGCCGAGAAGGTCCGGAACCAGCTCAAGCAGGCCAAGACCAAGTCTGGGGACGACGTCTTCACCCTCTTGAAGCTCGACAAGGCGGGCGTCAAGTTCTTCGACAACCCTAAGAGGGTCAAGACGTGGGCCAAGTGCATGGCCATGATCAACAAGAAGAACCCGGAAGAGGCCATGATCGCCTCGCTAAAGGCTCGCTACACCGACGACGTCCTGGCCAAGATGATCTTCGAGGCCAAGGCGACGCCCAAGACCGCCAAGATCGCCGCTAAACTCGAGACGGCACATATCCAATCCTGGGTAAAGAGCCACGAGACTGTGGACGACGTCTTCCTGCTGCTAAAACTCGACGAGGCCGGCGAAAACCTCTTCCGCACGCCGCAGTTTAGCTCCTGGGCCGCGTTTGCGGCCACAAGCGCCCCCAAGAACCCGGAGGTGCCCATGGTGATGTTGCTAAAGAGTCGATTCAAAGATGAAGCGCAATTAGCAAGAATGATTGAATCGGCCACGAAGGTCCCGAGAACCGAAGACATTGCTACAAAACTGCAGTTGGGTCTGCTAAATCGCTGGCGTCTGGACCGTAAATCGTCGCGCGACATTTTGACGCTGCTGAAAATGAACAAGCCAGGGGACGATATCATCGGACGCCCCGAGTTCAACACGTGGGCTCTCTACACGAGCTTCATCAGCAAAAAGGACCCGGAACTGGCCATGATCTCGACCTTGACGGCCAGTTACGGAGATGAAGCGCTGTCCAAGATGCTGGAGACGGCGAAGAACGTCCGGGAGACGAAGGCCATGGCCACAGATCTACAGAACGCCCAGTTTAAGAACTGGCTGGACCAAGACTTCACCCCCACAAAAGTCCTCGAACTGCTGGGCATGAAAGATCGATTGCGGGAGCCGAATGCAATCGTTTGGTATGTATATAAGGCAACGTACGAGATAGCGCAGGCGGCCAAGAAGAGCAACGTCTAGTTTGGGATGATGGCTATTTCACTGTGGAGAGGATCTTCGTTTTTTTTTTTTTTTTTTTGCGAAGCTGCAACCGAATTGTAAGAGTGCTGTGAGCAATTGCAAGGAACTTGTTGCGTTCACACCACCTCAAGAGTAGCAACAGAAGTAATATATATGACGATAGGTGGAGCTGGATTCAACAACAACATTGCTGGATGATTGAAAAACTGCAGTTCCGAATTCCGTGGTAAAGTTACTGTTTCACTCTTAGGGAGGTGCGGGGAGCTTGGCCTCATCCTCAATGACTGAAAATAAACTCCGCTAGAAACCAATGTTTTGTTGTGAGGTGTCTCCGTTAACTGCTGATTGAAGAAATGCCCATTTGCAAGTTGTAAGCCGACTCAAGAGGGATCATTTGAAAATAGGAGAACTCTATTTAAGAAAAGTATAACTAGAGGACCCCTCAACACGATTTTGTTTTCTCGTCACCGCATCGGCCTGGCATGTAACGGCTGCTTGGTAATTCGGCTACAGTAGCTCATTTCAGTCGAGATTCCTTAAACCTCTGGATAATATTCTGCTCGAACTTGTGGTAGTCCTGCGAAATTGTCGTAATCGCATCGTCCGTTTTGGCTGCTACATTCAACACGCTGTCCATCTCCTTCGCACTCGAACCCCGAGCCATCCAGTACTCGAATTGCACGTCCGCATGTGTGTCGCCAACTCCTTCGTGTCGTCAACCTTGGTCCCCGCTAGGAACATCTTTGCCAGGGTTGCATCGCCATAGTATCCGGAGTATAGTTTCCCGAACAAAATAGCTCTGGCCGTGGTCTCGCTTGTGGCCCCCTTAGTCACGAATTCCGTCCACTGTTTAAAGCCTGGGTTCTGAAGAAGATTTTCTCCTGCCTGACCCAACTGCAGACTGTCGAACATGTCGTCTGCCTTCTTCTCGAAGCCCTCGGTCGTGGCAGCATTCGCACTGATCTTGGTGGTATCAATACTGGCCTTGGCCGTGTCCACACTGTATCCACCTTGACCTTACCGTAGAACTTCTCATAGTCAGCCGACACCTTCTTGATCGCATCATCCGAGTTGGTTGTCACCTGCAGCAAGCTGTCGACGCTCTTCGGAGTTGCCTCCTGCGACTTCCAGTGCTGGAACTGTGCAGCTTGCAAGTCGGTCGCCAACTTCTTGGTGCTGTCCTTCTTGCTCGCCGCTGCGATCATCTTCGCCAGGGCCACATCGCCGTAGCGATCCGACAGCTTGGCGATGATAATCTCGTTCGGGGACTTCGTGTTGACCTTGGACATGTAGGACGTCCACGTGCTGAAGCCAGGACTTCCCAATAGATTATCGCCAGCCTTATCGAGCCTCATGAGCTTGTAGACGTCATCCACAGTTCTGCCAGTATCCGCCCAAATGGTAAACTGAAATCCTTGTAGTTTGGCAGCAAAGGCCTTCGTACTGTCGCCTTCTTTTGCCGCAGCCAGCATCTTGGCCAACGCATCGTCGGCATAGTGTGCTTTCAGCGTCTTGAACACCGTCTCCTCCGCAGTCTTCGCGTCGCGTGCAGTGACGAAAGCGACCCACCTGGAGAATCCCGGGCTTTCGAAGAGTTTCGCTCCCGTCTGGTCGAGCTTGAGCGAGGTGAACACGTAGTCCGGGGACTTGTTCCTCACGCCCCACCACTTGAGTTTGATTTTCTGGATGAGCTTGGACGCGCCGGACTTGATGCTGGTGATGAGCTGGTCGATCCCAGACAGGCTCACAGCGAGCTTTCTTCCCTCTTGCACGTGCTGGGACGGTATTGTGACGGCAGCGTCGGATCTTAGAGTGGAAGAAATTATCTGTACTAAAACAGTCCTAAATATCGTAAAATATCCTAAAATCCGGCGTAATTTACCGAAATAGATTGCACTTTATGTCCTAAAATGTTTCTAAAGGGCGTAATTTATGTTTGTCCTAATACCGTCCAAAAGAAATCCATCGGTTTTTAGGACTCCTTTTAGGATTATGTTTAGGACATGTCCTAAAACCTTGGCTCTAGCAGTAAGGTTTTTCCTCACTTGATTCACATTGTGTGAATGACTGAATCACACACGTCCACCAGAGTGCTGAATGCGGGCTGAAAAACTCAAATTCCAGCGAGCTGTATAAATCAACGTCTCTAGTATGTCTACAAACCCACCAGCTACATATCCGTGAAGAGCTCTGTTAAGGCTTCATGTACATTTATTTTTGTGTAATATCGCTGAAAATAAAAAAGTTACGCAAAAAACTAATCGTACCCAATTTATCGAATTGAAACAGAGCTCTATTATCTTTATTTTTGCCGTTTAGAAGCGGAGTGCTGGAACAGGCAAAAGCATTTTGCACTATTGCTCATTCTAAACAAAAATTGCTCCTTGAGTTATGCCCTCAAATCCGAGGTGTTGTTTCTTAGGTGGCCCAGAGAAGTATTACTATTGCCGCTTGAAAATACTTTGTCCTCTAAAATAGACCTCTTAAATAGACCACGCCTGTCTCTTAATACGAGTGGACACGAGATTTTGGTGGTGGCCGCTTTTAACCGAGAAACTCGGTTTGGCCTGTCTAGGGGCAATACACTATTGATCGTCAAGTAAACCACTATATCTGTCGGAGCGTGCAACGCTCTGAGCGAAGTGCGACACAAGATTCAGGTGACAGTACCACTGGACACCGCGTCATCAAGTCTAGGGTCATCTTCTCTACTTCAAGGAGGTCAGGCGTCTGAGAGATCAAGCGGCACGAAGGTAAGACACAGGACGAACTCCAGGGCTGCGCGCAGGTAGGCGGCCAGGCAGCTTTCCATAGCTCTCAATTGAATTCACTTTTCCTTTCACCGTCTTCCACTCAAGTGCCCCTCAAGCTTCCTACCTACTCAACAGGTTATGACTTCCAACACCACGACCGCCTTCACGACCAAGCTTCGCAAGTTCGACGGCTCCGGCTATCGCGTCTGGGCTCGGCAACTCCAGCTGTGAAGGACGTGTGGCGCGCTGTACTGAAGCCTGCACCGACGTCGCTGCAACTGGCGAATGAAGAGTCCGGCCAAGCTGATCGCCCGTTACAGCAGAGAGAGCGGCCGCTGCATCAACTGGAGCTTCAGCAGAAGCTCGCCATGACGATCATCCTGTCGGCGCTGACGGACGACTGTGGTGAAGTGCTGAAGGAAAAGTTCCCGCTACCACGACATTGAGTGACACGGCAGCACGAGCGATCGATAGTCAAGAAGCGGTGGATCGGTGGAATCTGGTGTTACCAAGCCGTCGATCAACCCGACGCGAACGTAGATCAACCGTGTGAAGGGGGTTCAAGCCGATGAGAAGATCAAGGTGTCTAAGGATGGTGAAGTCAAGATTGATAGAGGACGGACGTGGGCCAAGCCTGATCAAGGTCGAAGCATGCAGGCTGTCGATCGACTACGGCAGATCGAGGTGGGCTAGCCCCATGGGATTAACGCCGACTCAAGCCCCGATCGAAGGCAGGCATCGATGATCCAGTACGACCAGGGACGGAAGAAGACGGATCAGCGATGGACTGCGACGCACCCAAGTCGTCGATCGAGGGTGGATCGCCGATCTCCGATCATGGGCCGATCGTGGAAGTCGATCGAGAGTGGATCGCCGATCGCCGATCGAGGGTCGATCGTGAAAGTCGATCGGGAGTGGATCGCTGATCGCCGATCGCGATCGCCGATCGGGATCCTTGATCGCCGATCAGCCAAGATGGGAGGCACAGGAGGGTGAAGCCGGGGCAAGAATCCGGTAGTTGTTTGGTTGTAGGAGGATAGGCAGGATTGTGGCGTAGCGGGATCAGCAAAATCTGCGAGATCGCCGATCCAACTTACCAACTGCGCCCGAACACCGACTTACGGAGGGGGTCCCCCGATGATCCGTGATCTGTGTGCTGAACTTGGTCACCTTGTGTACCCGTCGGTAGGGCTGGATCTGCTCCTCTGGTGTCTGCTGAAGCGTCCGAGCCTTGAAGACAGAACAGTCTGGGCGAGACGCGGGGATGTGGGTGGAGCAGCGCGGAAATCTTCACTCTGCTCGCAGTTTACTCCAAATCCAGTTGTCTTGTACTTGGATCTGGCGGCCTGGATCTGGATCCGGCCGGGTTGTTGCCTTTCGGTTGTTGTTGTTTTCCTTTTCGTTGCCTTCGCAGGTCTTCCTTGGTCGTGTTTGCCGCCTCCAATGACGGTGTCGTTGACAGTTGAGAAGCGAAGGACGCACCGGCCAAACAGATAACTCCGGTGGATCTTGGATCCGCACTTGACAGTAGTTCACTAGGAAGGTTTTGGATCTGGCCAATGTATTACTCCAGTCTTACCACCAACACTAGATCTGCTACGGCTAACCTCTCTACGCCGCGTAGGGCCAATGTAGTTCCCGTTTCCAGGCGAGGGAGGAAGCACTTGCGTTGATCAAGGCAAATTCGTTTCTGATTTATGCTTAAGTTCGTTCCTATCCCAAAGTCCTATCATCATGTGGATCCTATCATCCCATCTGTACCTACCGACTCTATGGGCCCCCTTTACCTTCCTTGCGTGTCAGCTGCTTGCCCGTCGTGTTGTGTTTACGGCCTCTTGATTACGCCCGGATAAGGGATTGAACCCATCTTGGATTGAACCCATCTGGATCTGGGTGCAGATCCAGATCCATCTGATTCTGGATCCAGATCCATCTGAGTCCGGATCCATCTCTCGCCCAATCACTTGCCATCACACATTTCCGAGAATTGCGCTTCACCACAACCGCCTCCTGACCGTAGTCGTTGCCGACCAACGGCATCACTGCGGGCACAGTTACCAACTTCTCCGTTTTCTCAAGAGCTGCCGGCATGTCGAACACCAGGCAGTTGGCGACCAGTAAGAGCTGGATCCACGGCGCCAGGTCTCAAGTAGATCCAGATCCACAGATCCTTGCAGTTGAACTGAGTGCTTAGGAACTGGATGTACTCCTGCATGTTGTAGTCGATAATCATGATGCTTCCATCCATGTCTTCTTCTTCGTTTCCAATCTAGCTTTTAAATCCCACACAGCTCGAACCTGCAGATCCAGATCCATGCCACATGTCTTGGCGATCCCGATCCACAATCACACTCGATCCCAGATCCAGCCGAGGTTCCTTTGTCATCTTCAGATTCTTCTTTCTTCCACATCGTCCGAGTGCGACGAACACCTTGTTATTCCATACACAATACAAAATTCCCCATCCACCGATCAGCAACCACCTTGCAGATCCATCACCACATTCTCCACCCGAAGTGACCAGCTCACTTCAGGCGACCGCAGTCCCCACTACTCCTCGTGAGACTGCATCACACCGAACCGGTTCCGGCTGGTGCGGCTCCGCAAGAACTCATGTAGTATAGCGCCACAGTTGAGATCCGCTTCATCAACCCAGGATGGATCTTCATATCCGCGCCAGTGTACCAAGAATTCACGATGGATCCGGCCGTAGCGAGTGCGTTTCCCAGTTCTCATGTCGCTAATCTTCTCCACTTCGTACTCGCCTTCGTCTAGATCCTGTATCCAGCTATCCTCCGGCAGCAGCGCTTCATCAAAGTCGAACCGATCGGTAATACCATCAGTCAGCTGGATCTGCGGTCGGTCTGGGAAGCTCTTCACCAACTTAAGCTTGGACACGTGAACCACGGGAAACAACCGGTACTCCGTGCCTGGGGTCTCGATCCGCACTGCGTATTCGCCGATCTTCTCTGCCACACGGAATGGCCCATGCCACATGTGTGCCAGTTTACGGGCGTATCCTTCCTTGACGCGATCCAAGTACAGCCAGACTCTAGATCCAACCTCGATCTGGTGTGGATGGATCTCTTCGTTGTGCCGATCCGCCCGGTCTGAGATCGCCTCCCGTAATCGTGCGTTCACATCTGCTCGTGCCTGCTGATAATAGCGCTGGATCTGGTATCTCCATCGTCTTGGATCCCGATCCTGACGGCGGGTACTACCCACGGGGATCGTGGCTTCAAGGGTGGATCTTGGATCCCAACCGTGCACCAAGTAGAACGGAGTCTCTCCGCGGATCCGATCCTGAGCGGTATTGAGCGCGAAGGTGAGACGTTCCGCGTAGTCATCCCAGTCACGCTGATCCAGATCCTGCACATACATTTTCAGAGCTCGAGTAGCTGTCTGCACCATGCGTTCAGCGGTTCCGTTAGCTTGAGGCCTGTAAGCCATCGTCGCACGTTGCCGCTGGCCCAGGATCCTGTTGAAGGATCTGAAGAAGTCGGCCATGAATCCCGGCTCCCGATCGTGTCGGATCACTTCGCTGGCACCGAACCGTCGGAATACACACTCTTCGTAGGATTCAGCTATTGTCTGTGCTGTTCTGGAGTCACTGGCCTTCGCGATCACGTATCCCGTGAACAGATCCACCCAGATCAATAACTCAGTATTACCTTTGTTGGATCTGGGCAGCGACGGTATGTGATCCATCGCTATAACTTGAAACGGGTATGTGGCTTGTATATTGCCGGGCGACTCTCCTTGGATCGTAGGTCGCCCCTTGCCAGTCTCACAATCAACACACTCTCCAACGTAGCGCTGTACACTCCGATACAAACCTCTCCAGTGGAAGCGATCCCGGATCCGCTGGTAGGTGCGACCGATCCCCTGGTGACCTCCTTCGAGGCTGACATGGTAATGATGGAGAACATCCTGTTGCAGAGTCTCCGGCAGCACCAATCTCATCAATCCATCGCGATCCGCCTCCACTTTCTTCGTAGGAGGGCAATAAAACAGCAGGTCGTTGAGATCCACTTCGTAGTCCATCGCAATAGCACCGTAGGATCTAGCCTCTTCTTGACTGAGATCTTGGATCTTGCCGGCTAAATACCTCTTCAGGCCGGAGATCCACGCCTCATCGTCCTGCGCTTGGCGGATCCGTGCGATTCGGAGATCCCGCACTACTTCCTCTCGCAATACACTCGGGTTGGATCTGGATCTGGCGCGAGCCCGGGTTGTCACGGGTGAGACACGAGCGACGGAGGCTTCTTCTTCACGCTTTACCACCAGGATCTCGTCTAGGCGGTTCAGCGTAACTAGATCCTGCAGATCCACCTCGTCCTCCACCATGATCCCAGCTTGGCGCTGAAGCGCTGCGCTGGCTAGGCTGTCAGCGCTGCCATTCCAATCGCGCTTTTCGTGTACCAGCTCATGGTCAGGCCAGATCCGCAGCCGATCCAGGGCCTTCTGTCTCAGAAGCGTCAACCCCGGTGCCTTGCAGTCGATCTTACCTCGGACCTGGCGGACCACCAAGTTGGAGTCCCCGCAGATCACCAATCGCCTTTGCGCCTCGCCCTCGAGCAGATCCAAACATAGGAGAAGTCCGTGATACTCTGCTTCGTTAACCGTCAACCCTTCAGCATAGCCGGATCTAGCCTTCACGACGATCCATTCAGGCAACTTCCACAGGATCGCGCTGTAGGCGCCTCCACCACGTTTGACACGGGCAGATCCATCAAAGCTGACCACGTGTAGCTCTTCTCCAGGTCGGACTGTTGGGATCGGCGCTTGGATCTTACATCGTGGCTCCTTCTTGGGTGCGATCCCGATCAACGCCTGATCCACCTTGGATCTAGGCGTGATACTAGCCGCCATAGTTCCCAGGATCTCGTCTTCACCTTCCGTGCACTTCATAATCTCGAGGGTCCACGGCGAGAGCAGAGCTGCCCACTGTCCCAGTCGCCCTTGCAGGCCTGTGGATCTGAACAACCAGGCCAACGTCGAATGTCTAGTCAGGACTCGGATCGGGCGTCCAACCAACATGTTGTAGCTCAGATCCAGGATCCGTAGCAGAGCTAACACCTCCTTCTCAACCACGCCGTAGTTAAGCTCGTTTGACTTCAGGGTGCGGCTGGTGAACGTCACTGGATAGTGGATCCCGTCGTGTTCCTGCATCAGGGCAGCTGAGATCGCCCACCCGCTAGCATACACAACCACCACCGGCAACAGATCTGAGTCGAAGTGTCGGAGGATCGGAGTTGTCGCCATCTTGTCCTTCAGCCTGGCAAATGCCCGATGAGCACGAACCCAACGCGGATCCACACTGCTTGGATCGTTCGCCTCCAGATCCAAAGTCTTCTGCTTCAAAGTCCTGGTGGATCCAGAGTCGGGATCCAGCGTGTCTAGATCCGCCACGTCGGACGAAGTTTGTTCCGCCGGATTCGGAGTTGTGGAGGTTATCACTGCTTGGATCCGGCGTCGATTCTCCGGCTTGCTCATCGCGGCATAGTCCACTTCTCGTAGTTCATAGAGGATCGCAGCGTAGATCGCGTAGTCCTCCATAAACCGGCTGTAGTAATTCAAACTACCCAAGAACGACTGCATGGATCTAAGCGTGCCCGGGAAGGACAGATCCGTCAGTGCCGAGAGATCCTTGGGATTCGCCTCCAGTCCAGCGCTTGACACGCGATGGCCGAGATATTCCACCTTACTCTTGCCCCAGAAGCTCTTCACCACGCTGATTGAGAGATTCCACTTGTCACACGCGTCGAGTAATGCGTCAACACGCTCACACAGATGCTCCCAGGATCCTCCAGTCACCAGTATGTCGTCGATGTAGGACCGGCGTCCCAGCACGGATGGTTTGCCAGGATCTTCAGGTTCTCCCGACTTCAGATCCAGATCCAGCGCTTGCGATCCGGATCCCTGCTTGGATCCCAGTTTCGGCTCCGATCCAGATCCATCCTCTAGACGTGGGATCCGAGTGAATCCGTACAGTGCGTTGTCTAGCATCCGTTGGTAGATCTGGGGCGCGTTCTTCAATCCAAAGGGCATCCGGTTCCACTCGAACAGCCCGAACGGGGTGATGAAGGCGGAGATCGCACGAGCCCGATCCGTCATCGTCACTACCCAAAATCCACTGGCCATATCCAAGGAGCAGTACCAAAGCACCTTGTCCAGATCCTCAAGAAGATCGTTGATCAGGGGCATCGGATAGACCATCAGCCGAGTCAAACTGTTAACCAGCCGGTAGTCAATACACAAACGTATGTCCACGCCATTCTTCTTGATGATCACTACAATTGGAGGCGCCCATGGTGAAGTCGAAATCTGGATGATCTTGGCTCCGAGCAGCCCCTTGATTAGATCCGACAGCTTCTCTTGGTATTGCGGGGCTACCTTGCGCACTCGTTGGGCAATAGGCTTCGCACCACCAACATCGATGTCACACACGACTCCTCGTGCTGCAGGCGGCAGCGCGTTGCCCTTGCCAATCAGCAGATGTCGGCGCCTCCAGATCCGTCGTCGCAGTTGATCGATCTCTTCCGCCGTGTTCAGATCTGGATCTCCCACTTGGATGTCTTCAATAGTCACCTCGTCAGTTGTCGAGGTGACTTCAGGCAGCACCGCCATCTCTGCTTCAACATCTTCAGCATGTAGATCCCCACTCTCATGATAGCAGACTTGGTCGTCCGCATCCGAGTCATTGCACCTTGGATCTTCGGTAGCTGTTGGATCTACGTTGACAGTCGGATCTGGTGTCGGACCTGATTCCTGCACCGTCTCGCCATCTGGATCCGCACATCGTCCCATCTCACCATCCGAAACTGTAGGCTCCACTGGATCCATGACCTGTCCCGTAACACCATCTGTCGAATCTGCAGATCCGCCCCCTGTCTCTCCGTGATTACCACCCGATGTGACAACGGGATGGACCGCCTGTTCCACATCATCTGGATCCGGCGCCTCTTCGCAACTCCGCGTGTCACCAGTTGGATCTCGATTTGTCGATCCATCGTCTGGTCCCACCGCGTCGTCGACTCTCCGATCGACACTTGGATCTGGATCCGGTTGGCGCTCAGCAGGAACTTCGTCTGGATCTGGAACGTTGACTCCCATAATCTCCTTGTCGCTTGGATCTAGATCCGTTGGGTCTGCGGTCGGCCTGAGTATTTGATCTCCTGTCGGCGCCTTGATTGACGCCTGCAACTGGGCCACACCCGGTGCCCTGGCTATGGATCTGGCAGTCGACTGATCGGGTGGATCCGGCGGCGACTTGCCCCGTCCACTCTCGGCACCTCTGGATCTTGTCTCCGCATGTCGGACTTGGCTTGGATCCGGCCTCCGCAATATTCCGCGCGGCGTCGGGTACTCAGGACGCTCCACCATGGACCCGATCGGGGCCTCTGGAGATGCCGCCTCCGCGGATCCAGCCTCCGTCGTGGCTTGCAGCGCGAGATTTTGCCATTCCAGATAGCGACGGGATCCAACGGACACGTAACCCTGGATCCGCGGCACCCGATCGCCGGCGAGCCACATTCCGACTTGATGATTCAGGTGCAGTATAAGCTCCTTCTCGCCGATGTTCGTGATCCGAAGGTAGCGTGTCTTGCCTGGACCCTTGATCACCGTTGGCACCCATCGATCTCCTCGTGTAACCCAAAGCTTGTCATGTTCCGATCCAGATCCTCGCAGTCGTGTAGGTAGCTCTGCGGACTCTCCGATCCCAAGCTGGAGATAGCGATCCAGCTTTACCGACTGCGCTTTGTCGCTATAGAGCGAACGGCGTCCGCCGAGCTGGATCCGGACTTCGTCAGGCAGGCAGAGGGTCCCGTCAGCTAGATCCAGTCGGATCCCGGCCGGGACCATAAAGTCCATACCGAGGATCGCCTCTTGGCTAGATAGATCTCCAACCCAAATGTCGAAGAAATACACCAGGTATCCACCTAATGTGATCTTGATCCGAGTTCTGCCTTCCGTTGTGTACACGTTGTCTCCGATCCCAACACACTCTTGGCTCTGACTCCTGTCGATGTAGCACCCAACCTTACGAGCAAAGGCGGTGTCCACGATGGACACCTCGGCACCGGTATCTAGGAGTAGGATCGCCTTCTCATTGTTGATCTTGCCGTGGATCTTGGCTTGACGGAACCACTTGCCTGGCGAGTGTTGCTTCCAGTATCCTCGTGACTCTCCCGGTAGGAGATACGGGGATCCTGGATCTTCGATCCGCCGGCTTGCAGCGACACGCCTGGATCTGGATCCCGAGGTGTCTTCGCCTTCCACTGGTTTGAACCACTGCTCTGGATCTCGGTGTTTCCAAAATCCTTGGCGAACTTCTGGATCCAGATCCACCTCGACTGTCGCGTCGGATCTGGTGTAGTCATCAGCTTGCCGGAAACTCGAGATCATGGCAGTACGTTTCCCATGAAGATCACATGTATTACCGCGTAGATCCTGTCGTTTGCTAACTGGATCTGTCGATGTCTTGTTCACATATGCATAGATGCAATACCTAGAACGCTCGGCTCGTACCGGATTCCAACCCGGCGAGCGCCCTAGTTTAACATCTTCTCCGCCATCTCTGGCAGCATCCCCGCATGCTTGGCTGGATTGAACCACTGGCGGATCTGGTTGTAGAACTCCTCCATCGGGCATCGGCCCACGTCATGAAGCTCACCACATCCGCGGCACACGAAGAGGCAGTGGTCACCTGGATGACCCTTCTTGCCGCACTTCTCACACGTCAGGCGCTTCCAACAGCCAAGGTGCGAGTGCCTCTTGGATCCACAGTGCGTACAGCGGCTGCGCTCGGATCCTTCAACGTGGATCCTGGATCTTGGGTCGCGTGCTGTTGGATCCTGTTGTTGGCGGTCTGGCGGGTTTCGATCGGGGACCCTCGGCTCCTCCTCCGTGAGCTTCGCGTGATCTTGCGCGGTAGACAGGTAGATCCTGCGATACTCCTCGCACTCGGAGTCAGATCCATCGCTGGATCCAGACTCGGACCCGGAGTCAGGTTGGATCTGGATCGCACGCACGTGTTTAGCCGGAGCGGCCTGTGCAGGCGTCGCGGGGGCCTTCTGCCGGTACTTGCTGGATCCATACGCGGACTTCTTCTGTCGATTCTTCGCCCGATCCAGTGCCCTCAGGACTTCTTGCAGCTCGTCAGCATCCGGTAGCCGGAGTAATGTCAGCCGATCTGCTAGATCCTGATCGCCCATAGTTTCAATAAAATGGTCCACATGCTCACGCTTCTCCTTGGATCCACCATCTTTGATCTTGAGTCGAGCGCGGAGTCCGGCGACATTGAGTCGGTACAGGTAATCCAGCGGAGACTCGTCAGAGCGCTTGCGGGCATGGTAATACTGGCGAGCCACGGAGATCCCCAATCCACAGTATTGAGTCTGGAAGCTGCGAAGCAGATCCGGCCACTTGTTGCGTGTGGATCGGGGCAGTTGGTGATGCCAGTTTCTTGCCGATCCAGACAGAAGATCCGCGAAGGTCAGACACTTCTCTTCGTCGGGGGCTTGGTCACGCAGGAACGCAGACTTCACTTTACTGATCCAAGCTCTCGCTCGGTCCTCATCCTGGTCCTTCCCTGAGAACTCCTTCAGATCCGAGATCGCGGAGATCCGGACTCGTTGGATCAAGGCTGCGCCTGTGGATCCGGTCGCGGTGGTGGCCACTGTAGCACGAGCTGGGGCCGGGAAGTCGATGTCATCTGGATCGTATTCCCAGTGTTGATCCGGATCGGACGAACCAGTCGACTCCATTTCCACATCCTGGGATCCGGGGTTCTGCGTCGCCTCCGGCACCTGTGTCGGGGTCGGTAGTCCTTGCTCTTTCAGGAACCTGCTCATGGCTGCTTGGAAGAATGACTCCAGCCTGCCAGTCGACATGTCGGATCCGGATAGCGTGGCAGTCGGATCCACTGATGGAGTTGACTGCTTCTTGGATCGGGATTGAGATCGAGGCTGAGGACTCGCTCCACGTTGGATCTGGGCTCGAGCGCGTAACATCGTGGCTACCGAAGGTCCAAGTGACATGCGCCGCGGCTCCGAAGATGTATCCGATCCAAGTTCCGCAGCGGACACGTACGGTGACGACGTTCGGCCTCCTGTGGATCCAGCTTGTGGCGATCTTGGATCCGGGATTGCTGGATCCGGCTTCGATTGGATCTCGCCCACCAACACCTTCAGTCGGTTGAACAGCATCTCTGTCGTAGCACGGAGTTGAATTGGGTCGATCTCTTACATCACTGACGCGTCGAACGATCCAGCCACGAGACCAGCATCCCTTAGCAGCTGCATCAGGCGCTCCATCTCGGGCAGGATCCCTGGGTGCTTGGCAGGCGCCGGAAGCGCTAGGGGTCCCTGCAGGTCTCCGATCTGCTTCACGCCGAACTGCTGCATGATGGGATCCAGAGTCAGGAAACCACGTAGTTGCCTCTCGTGGTGGTGGATCCAACCTGCCTCGGATCCATCCTGAGCAGGTGGCTTCGGATCTTCGTCTTCTGGATCCGGGGCCTTCATCTTCGTGCGCGCCTTCGGCTTGGTCTTGTCGAAGGAGAAGAAGTAGGCATCCGAGTTAACTGGTGAATCAGCGAATGCATACCGATCCTTGCCAGCCTTGGTTTGTTTTGTTGGTGGATCTTGACTCGCGTCGCGATCCACCGGGGTCCCCGAAGGGACCTGTGGAGGAGGTTGAGGTTTGTTTTCTGGATCCATGTCTGGATCCACCTCGGTTCCGCCGACAGAGGTCCTCCTTGCACTCTGCCGATCCGTGGATCTTGTTTCATTCAGCAGCGTCGTCGTCGATCCCAACTCCGATGACGCTTGATCCCCTTGTTCCTTCTTCACTCGAACTTCTTCTTGGGACTCACGGTGAAATCCCTGGTTCGAATCCGGGCACGCGCACCATTGTGGCGTAGCGAGATCAGCAAAATCTGCGAGATCGCCGATCCAACTTACCAACTGCGCCCGAACACCGACTTACGGAGGGGGTCCCCCGATGATCCGTGATCTGTGTGCTGAACTTGGTCACCTTGTGTACCCGTCGGTAGGGCTGGATCTGCTCCTCTGGTGTCTGCTGAAGCGTCCGAGCCTTGAAGACAGAACAGTCTGGGCGAGACGCGGGGATGTGGGTGGAGCAGCGCGGAAATCTTCACTCTGCTCGCAGTTTACTCCAAATCCAGTTGTCTTGTACTTGGATCTGGCGGCCTGGATCTGGATCCGGCCGGGTTGTTGCCTTTCGGTTGTTGTTGTTTTCCTTTTCGTTGCCTTCGCAGGTCTTCCTTGGTCGTGTTTGCCGCCTCCAATGACGGTGTCGTTGACAGTTGAGAAGCGAAGGACGCACCGGCCAAACAGATAACTCCGGTGGATCTTGGATCCGCACTTGACAGTAGTTCACTAGGAAGGTTTTGGATCTGGCCAATGTATTACTCCAGTCTTACCACCAACACTAGATCTGCTACGGCTAACCTCTCTACGCCGCGTAGGGCCAATGTAGTTCCCGTTTCCAGGCGAGGGAGGAAGCACTTGCGTTGATCAAGGCAAACTCGTTTCTGATTTATGCTTAAGTTCGTTCCTATCCCAAAGTCCTATCATCATGTGGATCCTATCATCCCATCTGTACCTACCGACTCTATGGGCCCCCTTTACCTTCCTTGCGTGTCAGCTGCTTGCCCGTCGTGTTGTGTTTACGGCCTCTTGATTACGCCCGGATAAGGGATTGAACCCATCTTGGATTGAACCCATTTGGATGTGGGTGCAGATCCAGATCCATCTGATTCTGGATCCAGATCCATCTGAGTCCGGATCCATCTCTCGCCCAATCACTTGCCATCACACATTTCCGAGAATTGCGCTTCACCACAGGATGGTAGCGGTAGGGAGACACCAGCTAAACACCAATCAGAAGAGCTTTTGCACAGAAGACCACAAGTCCCCTCAAGTCACCAAGTCCCAGGAACTGCATTGGCCTCGGCAAGTGTCGACACCTTGGGTAGTGAACTAGCGGTACGGTTAAGACTGGATTAATACATTGGCCAGCTTGACCTGCTCTAGCGATCTATCTCTTGTGTGCAAGTCCTCGATCGACCGGATACAGCTTGGCCGGCGATCGTTCTCCTCTCGATCAACCTCGATCCCGCTATAGGAAGCGGCAAGCAACTCAAGGAAGGAAGGAACACACCCGGAAAGGCAACTACAGGCCTTGGATCGACTCCAGGCCGACCGATCGCAGCGAATAACCCTCGATCGGAGCGTATACTCGGACGCAGAGCGAAGATTCCCGCGCTGCTCCACGAACTATCCCCGCGTCACGCCAAGACACTCGATCTTCGCCAAGTGCTGCATCCTCGGAGCCCCGAGAGAGCAGATCCAGCCCGCCGACGGGTACACAAGGTGAGAACAAGTTCAGCCGATCACGGATCGTTGGGGAACCCCCTCCGTTAGTCGGTGTCTGGGTGCTGGTGGGAAGCTCGATCAAGCCTTAACCAGATTTTGGCTGATCCCGCTACACCACAATGGTGCGCGTGCCCGGATCTCTTGGGGACTCCGGATTTCACCGTGAGTCCGCAGAAGATGCGCAAGTGAAGATAGAACCAGGGGAAGAGGCGTCGTCGGATACCGGATCGACGGAGACGCTGCTGAACAAAACGAGATCCACGGATCGACAGAGTGCTCGGAGGACTTCTGTCGACGGAATCGAGGGCGATCTGGAGACAGATCTAGAAGACAAACCTCAACATCCTCCCCAGGTCCCTTCGGGTACCCCGGTGGATCCCGGTGCGAACCGAGATTCACTAACAAAACAAACCAAAGCTGGATCGGACCGATATGCATTCGCAGACTCGCCGATCAGGCTCGATCCCGACTATCTGGACGCGATCGCGGACAAGGCCCAGATCGCGCGGAGGAAGCTGAGAGTGCCTGGCTTGGACGACGAAGATCCCGGATCACTGGCGCCCGACTGGTCTGAGGCGGACTTGGAACGTCAGTATCACCTGAAGGAGCTGCGGGACTTCTTGCGTCAAGATCCTGTCATGGCGATCGCGCGGCCGAAGCAGATCGGCGACCCGAAGGGCCCGATCTCGGCCCCCCGCGCGACGGACAACAAGTTGTCGGCGGTGAAGAACCTGCTCGGACTGCTGAAGGAAGCCGGCTTCGTAGCTGGCGCCTTCGAGGAGAATGATCTTTTCGATCTAGATCTCGACGTGATCCAGACGGCGATCCAGACATTGGTCGACAAGCTGCGACCTCTGGTCGACGTGATCGCGGACCGTCCGGACCCGAAGGCGCCAGATCTGATGTCGCCGGCACCAGTGTCGTCGCCGCGGGTGGAGTCTACAGGGTACCGATCGTCGTCTCCCTACGTCTCGGCAGCCGAACATGTATCGGATACGTCGTCTGAACCTCAGCGGATGTCTCTCGGTCCTTCTGGATCGGCGATGTTGGAGGCCCGATTGTAATGGGCCTACCTTGGCCCACTACAACAGCTTACACGTATGCGCACGTGTATGAGGAAGCGTAGCTTGGTTTAAACTAGAGTTAATTATACTCGGGACTCCGAGTATAGATTAATCTAAATAAACGATCCAAATAATGTTTTTGGGTTAAAATGAGAACTGCTATTTTGTTTTATGTTTTCTGACTTCCTCTAAATGTAATATTCTAAGTTAGAAATCTGCCAACGGCTGGTTGGCAGAATTCCACTGCTATGCATGTCGCTCATTGGTTAAAAGATGCTGCTTTCAACCAATGGGAATCCTAAGTGTCTATGGACCACCCGTCGTGGTGATCGTAAATGAATGTGGCCCTTGATGTAACGTACATCAAGACCGAGGAAGTGTTTGTACCTATAACAGACATCGCGTCTGTTATAGTTACAAGTGGCTGTAGCCACTTGTGTGTGTAACCCCGTTACACCATCCCCTCCTTAAGGTTAGACGCGCCGGTCACGGCACGTCAATCAGGCAATTGACCATTCGTCAATTCTTCACGTTGGGAGAAAGAAAATCTCGAGCTCATTCCGAAATGAGCTCGCCAAAGGAGAAGACCGCCGACACGACAGAGGGTAAGCTCTCTGTCGTGGACTACCACGAGCGCCAGCAAGCAAAGCGTGGCGCCGCTGTTGCCACGTCTGCGGCGGGGACAACTCAGCCTGAGATTGTCCTCCAAGGCTCATGCATAGTCAACGACGCCGTTGACTATGAAGAGGGCGACGTGGAGATGGAGGAGGGCGAGAGCTCTCCGTCCAAGCGCAAGGAGTCCATCGACAGTGATAGTCTCGACCCGCATGCCGGGTCGAGACGCCCTCGTGAGGAAGACGACTCGGACGTTTCGAGCTCGAAGCGTTCGCGAAGCGCAGGTGAGACTCCGCTCTCTGCTGCTGGGGCGTTGAGCTCACCACGCGCCGTGGCGACTTCAAGTTCTCCGCGCGCTTCTCATGCAGCGCGCGATCCGTGGATGCCGTCCGCGACTGAGATCGCGGCACGGGTGGGCAACTCCGTGCCACCGAATACTATCCCGCTGTACGTATGCAGCGCGATTGTGGATGATGCTGTGGCGGAGGGACAGCACTTTGATCCGATGACGGATCAAAGGCGCGACTACTACATCGGACTCTTCCATGAGCTCCGATATTACTCTAGCAAGAAGACCTCTTCTCGCAGCAAAGTGCCTGAGTGGCAGGCACTTTGTCAAAGTTGGAATGCCTTTGTTGAGAACTTCAACAAGAATCCGGCAGCTTACCGTGAGCGGGTTAAGCATGCCCGTGAGCGCTTCGAGACGTTCTCGACGCGTGGGAGGCTGGAGCAGCTCCACAGATCTTCTGTGGATGCAGGTGTTCCGTGCGCTGTGCCCGAAGACCAGCAGTGCACGTTGTGTCTTCCGGGTGCGGCGCGCTTGAGCGACCGCGACCTAAACGGGTACACGACGATCCGTGTACCTGCGAGTCTCAAGGATCTCCGTGCCAAGTTCCTGGCACGCGAGGAACGCGACGAGCGTGGTGCTTCGAGCGCTGCGGGTGACCACAGCGCTCGCACTACCTTCGCTCCGGCAGTGCGTGGTGGGCTTCGTACGCCCTCACCATTTCCGGAACGTCCTGCAGCAGGACGTCCCGCGGCTCCCATGTATCTTGGTGGGGCGGAAACCCTCTCCAACGAATACGATAACGAACCGGGTGCCGGTTCGTTTTCGGGATACTAAGGTCGACAATACGCTCAACAATCCAACGTGTTGAGCCGTGGGCGTCACGGATCGGAGGCGGCGGTGGTGAGAACACGCCCCGGGTATGGTCAACCTGGGGTTGACTTTGGGCCTCCGTCTCTCGAGGACCGAGTTGGTGCCGTGGAGCGGCTTCAGAGCAGCGGCTTCGCTGCTCTGAGGCAGGAGATTGCAAACCTGAGGGCTCAAGTCGCTCAGGCCACGCAGACCGCGTCTGACGTCTCCGCCGACATTGGAGGTCGTGTCGAGCGTTTGGGCCAGCGCGTTCGCGCGCTGGAGAAGGGTTCGGCTCGCGCCTCGGGTCAGCCGAGCTAGCTGGCTCGTGCTGCCAGTATGGCTTCAGCCGCCCGACGTAAAAGGTCGGATGGAGGCGCATGCTAGACGGGATGTCTAGCGTGTAAGCGTTGCCATGCCGTGCCAACACTGTGAACGGCCCGATGAAGCGCGGAGCGAGCTTACTCGCCCCGAAGTCAGAGACTGCATGTTTAGGCAGGTTTTGAGTAGCTAACAAAACCAATGAACCCTTCTTGAATTCATTTGTGTTGCCCCTGCCAATGTTGTCTGCGTTCAGCTTCTGTCGATCGACAGAAGCTGCAATAGCGTCTTGGACAAACCGAATGACGGCTTGTCTGCGCTGCACGAATGCAATTGCGTCCGAGCTGAACTCGTTCAGCTCGCCTGTAGTAGTAGGCTCGGCCCCTGCGTTGGTCTTCGCGGTGTCTGTGTCCCGCTCAGTCACGTTGTTCTTATTGCTCTTCTGTTTCTTGTCGGCGTCTGTGCCCTGCACAGACGCATGCTTCTTCTTCTTGCGCGTAGTCGCGGCTGACACTGTGCAAGTGTCAGCGGCATTCTGCGGCTGCTGTGTTGCGGCCGTAGATCCTCCCCCACTTAAGGAAGGAGCCACCATCCCGAGCAGGCTCGGGAGGCGTGGGTGCCGCAAGGCATTCACGTAGAACGGTGTATGCCCGGTCGAGGCATGCACCGAGTTGTTGATGGCGAACTCTGCCATCGACAGGCACTCGCTCCAGTGTTGGAACGAGTGAGCGTAGCTCTTGAGAATGTCGACGAGCACGCGATTCACGCGCTCGGTCTGCCCATCCGTCTGCGGATGGTCCGCAGTCGACATTGAAAGCTGACTCCCAAGAAGTGTGAACACTTCTTGCCACAGATGTGCTGTGAAACGCGGGTCTCGATCCGACACAATGTCGATCGGCATGCCATGGTGTTTGAACACCATGTCAACGAACAGACGTGCCGTCTGCTTCGCAGTCACTTCAGCGGGTACCGCAGCAAGATGCACCATCTTGCTGAAGCGGTCAACAAAGACCACAACTCCCGTGTTCCCCTGGCTGTCCGGGGTAAGACCGAACACGAAGTCCAAAGACATGGACTGCCAACACTCCGACGGAGTCGGTAGTGACTGCAAGGGAGCCTGCGCGAACGGCGCAGGCTTCACACGTTGGCATACCTCGCAAGCACGGACGTACTTGCGCACCCACTTGTACTGGTGGGCCCAGTAGAAGTCGCGCGTGAGAAGGACGTACGTCTTCTCACGGCCCGGATGCCCCGCAGTCGGTGCATCATGATACTCATACATGATCCTGAGGCGCAGATCATGATCGTTGGGCACGACAACGCGGTCCGCGTTGTCGTCGACGGCACTGTAGAGTAGTAACCCATCGTGCACCCGATAACGGTGTGCACGAGCACGAAGATGCTTCGGCAGCTTCTGACGAGCTTTGTCAGAAGGCGCTGAGCCGTAGGCCACCAAGAGCTTCGCGTCCGCGTCGTGCGCGTACGCGGTCTTCACGTCGTCCAACAGCGACGACGTGGGAGTGCTCGATTGCATGGCGTCAATGGCATTGACGTCGGCATCAGCTGAAGCGTAGTCAGGTCGACGCGATAACGCGTCGGCCACCACATTGAGTCTTCCGGGTTTGTACTCAACCCGGAAGTTGTATTCCGCAAAGAACGAAAGCCATCTCGCCATACGCTGCGAGATGTGTGGCGACTTGCCAGCCGTACGCAATGATGCGTGGTCTGTGTAGACCACGAAGGGTTCGCTTCCGAGTAAGTACACTCGGAACTTCGCGAGTGCGTACTTCATGGCAAGGAACTCCTTGTCATGCACCGGGTAGTTGCGCTCAGCAGGTTTCAGCTGACGCGATTGGTAGTAGACGACACGATCACGGACCTCGTGATCGTGCTGCATCAACGCACATCCGATCGCAAAGTCGGATGCGTCGCACACTACGTGGAATGGGCGATCTTGGTCGGCCACCGCCAAGATCGGCGCCTCAGTCAAGCCCCGCTTGACTGCAACGAAGGCCTGCTGACAGTCAGCAGTCCAATTCCACTCGGCATCCTTCTTCAGGAGCTGTGACAGCGGGCGTATTGTGCCCGCGTAGTCCTTCACGTACTTGCACAAGTACGTGGCCAAGCCAAGGAACTGCCGCAGTTCCTTGACGTTCGACGGAGTCGGCCACTCGTTGATCACTCTGACCTTTTCAGGGTCAGGGCGGACACCATGTTTCTCAATGAGACACCCGAGCACGGGTATCTCGCTCGCTCCGAAGATGCACTTCTTCAGGTTCGCGTAGAGCTTGTGCTTGCGCATGAGCGCAAGCAGCTTCCGGAGATGCACCTTGTGCATCTCAACATCGCTCATCCCGTCCGCAGCACGGCTGTGGACGAACACGTCATCGAAGTAGCTCGGTGCGAAGTCGCGCACCGAGCGCAACAAGTGCGTCACGCACCTGTTGAAGGTCGCAGGGGCGTTCTTCAGACCCTGCGGCATCACTAGCCACTCCCAGAGCATGCCACTCGGCGTGCTCACAGCCGTGAGAGGGATATCGCTCTCACGCATTAGGATCTGATAGAATCCATCGCGCAGATCAAGAGCACTGTAGACAGTGCTCCTGGCCATCGAATCGATGATAACATCTTTTCGCGGTATCGGTGTCTGCGCCGGTATCGTCGCATCGTTCAGCTTATTGTACGCATGAACGATGCGCCAGCCGCCCTGTGGCTTCTTGACACAGAACGTCGGAGCACTGTGCGGGGACTCGATTCCCGCACTTGTCCAGCTTTGCGACGACTTTCAAAGAAGTCGTCGATCGCCTTGACCTGCTCTCGCGGCAGTGGCCACTGTCGCGTGACGCAATACTTAGTGCCCGGCACGAGATCAATCTCGTGCTGAATGCCCTTGTCCTGCGGAAGCTCCGCAGGGATCTCTTCCGGAAGTGCGTCCGCGTATTCCCGTAGAATTTCGTAGTAGGGACTCGACTTCAGCGAGTCCCAGCTCTGTTCTTCAAAGCGTTCCTTCTTCGTCTTGGCACTGAGAGTGTCTTCACTCTCAGTGGTGCTCTCCATGAAGAACTGCCTCAGTTCTTCATTCTCGCTCTTCGTTCTCTCGGCGTCCGAGAGAATGCATATTTGCTCGATGCGTCCATCGTGCAAGTCACGCGCGAAGCGCTTCCAGCTCATGACTGGAAGCGAAGTCAACTCCGACGCTTGCGTCGGAGGATTAGCGAGAGTCATCTCCCTATACCGGAATCCGGCACAGGTACGCGTCAAGACGTTCAACGTCTCGACGTCTGGCTTCTCTGCCTTCGTCTGCCCAGCAGACATCTTTTGTAGCGTCTCGGCCCCTGGCCGAGATTTGCGCAGCGACCTTCGCATGCGCCGTCTTTTCGTCTTGCGGAGCCCGGCTCCGCTAGACCCTTGACCTCGTCCAGGCCCAGCCGTGGATGGGTGTTCTTCTTTAATACCGCCGGCGGGTTCATCCCGCGGGCGAGCGACTTCAAGCCCGGCTTGGTCGCCCGGCGCTTCGTCGTGCAGCCCAGCTGCACGACAGCATGCAAGTTTTTCCGGTGCGGACGGTTGCAAACGTCCGCACCGCCTGCAGCGTCGGCTCCCGGAGCCGACACGCCATCTTCACCTCGACGCCTGTTATTGGCGGAGCCCTTCATTACAAAGGGTGCGTCGACTCCCAGAGTCGACGCGGAATTTCTTCTCGCAGCGTCGGTTCCCGGAACCGACGTGACTTCAACACCTCGACGCCTTCCATTGGCGGAGACCCCCATTACGGAGGGTGCGTCGGCTCCCAGAGCCGACGAATCGAATTCACTCATGCCATCGACTCCCGGAGTCGACGGCATTCCCTCTCCCTGGCCAATGTTATTGGCCAGGTCTGACCCAATCAGGTTCGCGTCGGCCTCTTCGGCCGATGCGTGTGACCCGCTTTCGTCATCCGCGCCGCTTGAGGCCGGAGACTGTCCTTGATTCGCTGAAAAGCGAGTGTCGACCTCCGAGGTCAACACTTTTCCTTCGCTACGTGTTCCTGCGCGCGCGCTTGCGCGCGTCCAGGGTGCTCCGGGACAGCAGCGTTAGGTGCTGTCTCGAGTGGGGAATCGCGCGCACCGGTTGGTGCGTGTGGGGCGGCAACAGGGCCATCGCTCTCTGTTCCGCTTTCGCGACCGAAGCGCACAAGAGTGCGCTTCTCCCAATCGATTACCGGATCATGCCGTGCGAGCCACGGCATGCCCAATACCATGTCGAACTTATCGTCCAGGTCCAGGACGATAAAGGTTTCGACAAACACTCGACCTTTGTACGTGAAGCGCACGCGTACCATGCGCTTCTCGGTCTTGACGACGACACCTGTCGCCAGGCGTACTTCCAACATACTTCGAGGTATCTTTAAATCCTCGAAGTCAAGCATTGATAGACTTCGCAGTCGAACAAAGTTCTTCGACGCGCCGAAATCTACCAAAGCACGACGAGAGTCTCTTGCTCTCGTCGACTTCACTTTCAGGATGACAAGGTCATGCTTGTCATCTTGGTTCTTGCAGTGAGAGTCAACCTCACTGGGGGCTGCAGTCCTCAGTGTCGCGTGCTCAAGGTTGACACGCGGAACTGCATTACCAGTAGGGCGCCCCGCGCCTACTGGCGTCCAGCGTTTTTTGTTTGGTTGCGACGGTGCCCGGCACCGCCGCGATAGCCACCCTGCTGGTGCACGGGAGCCGTGCACTCTCGAGCAAAGTGACCGATCCTACCGCAACGGTAGCATCGCACATTGTTTCCCTGCGACTGCTGGGGTCCAGCAGTAGCAGCGCTCGAGAGGTCCATTGATTCTGGCCCTCCCGTCCTCACTACCGGGCGCGGTTGCGGCCTCGGTACGTGTGCATGTAGCTTAGCCTGCCGCAGGCTAAACTCCTCGTGCATGGCAAGAGTGATCGCAGCTTCGAGAGTACTCGGGTACTCACGGAAGAGATAGGTCTTCACAGGCCCATCTCTCAGTCCCTTCATGAACGTGACGACCTTGGTCGCCTCGTCAATCGGGTTGGTCACGATGTTCGAGACCAAGTACCGTGCTCTCTGAGCGTAAGCATGGACGTCATGCTTGCCCTGCTGCAGGTCGAGGAACTCCGCCCTCGACCGGAACTCATTCTGCGGAGGCTCAAACGCTTGTCTGAGCTCCTCCTTGAACACCTCGTACGTGCTGAAGCACGTAGGGTCTGAGAGTCGGCGTCCGTACGTCCAACTTCTCGCACGTCCGCCAAGGCAGGACATGGCGAACGCGACCTTCGACAACGGGTCGACGATACGTCGAGCCGCAATGGCAGTGTCGAGTTCGACAAGCCAACGGAGGAGAGGTTCACCCTCTCTTCCCACGTAGTTGCTCACGTTGAGCTTCAGCGATTGCGCGCGTGGTGTCGTCCCCGACGACACCGCGGTAGTGGCAGCAGCATCTCGCTGCTCCTTCAAGATGAAGCCCAGAGCAACACCGTGTTGCTCTGTCGGCGTTAGCGTACGCAGCATCGTAGCTACAGCCGCCTCACCAATGACTGTTGACAGTCGTTGGAGGGCCTCCCACTCTGGGTCTGACAGGTGGGGACAGTCAGCGCGTGCAACATGGGTTGCAGGCGTCGTGGAGCTTTCCATGGGCACCTCGGTATCCATGGGAAGGTTCTCGGCTCCGTGTTCGTGCGGTAACGTACGAACTCAACTTAGTCGGTCGTTGGACGGACTACAAAGTGCTACCAGGTGTAATGGGCCTACCTTGGCCCACTACAACAGCTTACACGTATGCGCACGTGTATGAGGAAGCGTAGCTTGGTTTAAACTAGAGTTAATTATACTCGGGACTCCGAGTATAGATTAATCTAAATAAACGATCCAAATAATGTTTTTGGGTTAAAATGAGAACTGCTATTTTGTTTTATGTTTTCTGACTTCCTCTAAATGTAATATTCTAAGTTAGAAATCTGCCAACGGCTGGTTGGCAGAATTCCACTGCTATGCATGTCGCTCATTGGTTAAAAGATGCTGCTTTCAACCAATGGGAATCCTAAGTGCCCATGGACCACCCGTCGTGGTGATCGTAAATGAATGTGGCCCTTGATGTAACGTACATCAAGACCGAGGAAGTGTTTGTACCTATAACAGACATCGCGTCTGTTATAGTTACAAGTGGCTGTAGCCACTTGTGTGTGTAACCCCGTTACACCGATCGCGTAGCCAACGTCAAGAACGCACGCGATCAGGACCTCGGAAGCAGAAACCCAAGTCGACCGATCGGACCTCCAGTGCTACCAGATCGGACGAGTCGAATGGCAGACTGGAGTCCTACTTTCAGGCTGCGATGGCCCGATTCTTGAGTGAACAACAGACCGCGGTGGCAACGCCTGCTCCAGCGGTCGACGACAATGTGGGATCACGGGACGTGGAGATGGAATCAGCTGGATCGCCGGATCAAGACTGCTCGCAGTGGGAATACGACCCGGACGACATCGATCTGCCGAGTTCGGCCCCTGCGGTGGTGGCTACCGCTGCCTCGGGATCCACTGGGTCCTCCCTGATCCAACGTGTGCGGATCTCAGTAATGTCCGATCTGAAGGAGTTCAGTGGCAAGGATCAAGACGAGGACCGAGCCCGATCGTGGATCAGCAAGGTGAAATCGGCGTTCCTGCGAGATCAGGCTACGGACGAAGAGAAGTGTTTGACCTTCGCTGATCTACTCACGGGCCCGGCGAAGAACTGGTATCGCCAGCTGGGTCGATCGACGCGGAACAAGTGGAGCGATCTGCTCCGGAGCTTCCAGATCCAGTATTGTGGGCTGGGAGTATCGGTCGCCTGGCAGTATTATCACTCTCGCAAGCGATCAGACGAATCGCCGCTGGAGTACCTCTATCGGCTCAATGTGGCGGCTCTACGTGCAAGATTGAAGATCAAAGACGGAGATTCCAAGGCTCGTCGAGAGCATGTCGAACACTTTATTGAGACGCTGGGCGATCACGAACTGGCCGATCAGCTGACCCTACTTCGGCTTGCGGACGCAGACGATCTGGAGGAAGTCCTGCGCGCTCGAGAACGCGCGAAGAGCAGACAGAAGCGATCTGCCTTTGGATCGAAGTATCGCCAGAAGGTTCCGACCTCAGCACCAGCCGCCACGACCAAGCGGGCAGTGCGTGCAGTTCAGATCGCGAGCCAGGAGTCTGGATCAGACACCGGGTCGGACGGATCGGACTCAGAGGGTGATCTACGTCGCGTTTACCTAGCGTCAGCCGAAGACAAGCCTCGCAATGCTGGGGGCGACGTGACGAAGTCGGATCGAGGCAACCAAGCGCCGATCAATCATGACTCACCTCGATCAGATCCAAGATCGCGATCGTCGCCCGATGGATCGGAGCGATCGAGCCGCTGCTCGGACTGTGGATCGCGGAAGCACACGGATCTGGATTGCTGGAGACGTTTGACGTGCGAGAAGTGTGGAAAGAGAGGACATCCGGCGGATCGCTGCCTGTTTGTGTGCCGCGGATGCGGCGAGCTGCATGAGATGGGCAAGTGTCCGATGGAGGAATTCTACAATCAGATCCGTCAATGGTTCAACCCGGTGAAGCACGCAGGCATGTTGCCCGCGATCGCCGAGAAGATGTGAAACTAGGACGCTCGCCGGGTTGGAATCCGGTACGAGCCGAGCCTTCTAGGTATTGCATCTATGCATACGTGAACAAGAACCCGGTAGATCGAGTAAGTGGACGGACTGATCTACGCGGTAATACATGTGATCTGCATGCGAAATCTGCCGCCAAGGTCTTGAGTCTACATCGATCGGACGACTTCAGCCGCTCTGACGCCGAAGTGCCCTTGGATCTCCAGTCTGGAGAAACTCGGGGTTATTGGAAGCAGCGCAGACCGGAGGAATGGTTCAGGCCAGCTGATGGAGAAGTGACGACTGAGATCCCGAAGTATGATCATGATCGACGTCTGCCTCGCGTCAGCGAGCACCGCCGATCTGGTGATGTGGTGACCGATCTGCTTCCTGGAGAGTCCAGGGGGTATTGGAAACACCATTCGCCAGGTAAGTGGTTCCGTCAGGCCAAGATCACTGGCAAGATCAACAATGAGAAGTCGATCTTACTCTTAGACACCGGCGCCGAGGTGTCCATCGTGGACACCGCCTTTGCTCGTAAGGTGGGGTGCTATGCCGACACGAGTCAGAGCCAGGAGTGTGTGGGAATCGGTGAAAGCGTGTACATGACGGAAGGAAAGACCAGGATCAAGGTTACACTCGCAGGATCGCTGGTGTATTTCTTCGATATCTGGGTCGGCGATCTGTCAGGACAAGAGGCGATCCTGGGTATGGACTTCATGGTTCCAGCTGGGATCCGCCTCGATCTCGCGGACGGCTCTATCTGCCTGCCCGACGAAGTCAAGATCCAGCTTAGCGGAAGCCGACAGCTGTATAATGACAACGTACGACATGTGTGCGTGGATCAAGGAGTGCAGATCGTGATCGGAGATTCGTTCGAGCTTCCGCTGCGGATGAAGGTGACAGATCGAGAGAAGCTATGGGTCACTCGTGGAGATCGCTGGGTACCGACTGTGGTTCGAGGACCTGGCCGGATCAGATATCTCCAGGTTACCAACATTAGTGACAAGGACCTCGTTCTACATCGGAATGAACGGATCGCGATGTGGCTAGCCGGAGATCGGATACCCCGGGTGCCAGGATATGTGTCGATCGGGTCCCGTCGCTACATGGAATGGCAGAACTTAGCCTTCCAAGCCACGACGGAGGACCAGCTCGCTAACGAGGAAACACCAGCGAGACCGCCAGTATCGGCCGTCGAGCGACCGACTTATCCGACGCCCCGAGCCATTCTCCGGAGACCCAAGGCAGCCCCGATCGCCGATCAGTCGGTAGGCCCACTCGATCCGACAAGTGGATCGGAGGTGAGGCGCTCCGATCTGGGGGTGGCTGCCGCTGATGCGCTTCGATCAGGAGGCGAATCGCGGCATGCAGTGATGGATGACGTGAAGCCACAAGTTGATGAAGCCTCCGAGAACGGCGGAACAGTGTCCCCTCACGTGCCATCGGCCGATCAGGTCGACGGCTGTGCCATCGAACCAGATCTCGGGGGCGGGAGTACCGATCGGGTACCCTATGTGACGACCTTAGCCGTCGAAGAGTCGAAATCGAGTGATGATACAGCTGGTGACGGCGTCCCAACATCGGATCGACGGCCGAATGTGGCCGAAGACTCATCGATCGTTGGAGGTGATCAGGTAGAAGTCGAGACCAAACCCACCGCCAATCGGGACGATCCCGTCGCGACTGAACCAGATCGAGATGCTGACGCGGATGATCGGGATGTTGACGCTGATGATCAAGTCCATTACCACGAGGGCGGGAATCTGTCAGCCGAAGACGTCGAGGGCGAGTTAGCTGTGCTTCCGGAAATTGTGATCTCGACGACGGACGAGGTAAAGATCGACGACATCAAGGTGGGAGATCTGGAGTTCAACACCCCGGAGGAGATCGATCGACTGCGAAAGAAGATCTGGCACCGGAGGCACCTGCTGATCGGCAAGGGCAATGCGCTTCCGCCAGCTGCCCGAGGCGTCACCTGCGACATCGACGTGGGCGATGCGAAGCCGATCGCCCAACGAGTCCGGAAGGTCGCCCCTCAGTTTGTGGAGAAGGTGTCGGATCTGATCAAGGGATTGCTGTCAGCCAAGATGATCAGGAAGTCCCGATCGCCGTGGGCTTCGCCGATCGTCGTGATCATCAAGAAGAACGGAGTGGATATCAGGTTGTGTATCGATTATCGGCTCGTCAACAGTCTGACTAGGCTGATGGTGTACCCAATGCCCCTGATCAATGATCTGCTGGAAGATCTGGACAAAGTGCTCTGGTATTGCTCGCTGGACATGGCTAGTGGATTCTGGGTGGTGACGATGACCGATCGAGCTCGTGCGATCTCGGCCTTTATCACTCACATGGGTATGTTCGAATGGAATCGGATGCCGTTCGGCCTGAAGAACGCTCCTCAGATCTATCAGCGACTTCTGGACGACGCGCTGTACGGGTTCACCAGGATCCCGCGATCGTCGGGCTCTGAAGTCACTACGGACTTGATCGAGGCAGGAGAACCAGAAGATCCGGGGCGTCCATCAGTGTTGGGGCGCAGATCGTACATCGATGACATCCTGGTGACGGCCGGATCATGGGATGAGCTGTGTGATCGTGTGGATCACCTGCTGGATGCTTGCAATAAGTGGAACCTCTCGATCAGTGTGGAGAAGAGCTCTTGGGGAATGCGCAAGGTGGACTATCTAGGACATCGTGTGTCGAACGACGGGCTGGAAGCCAATCCGAAGGATCTCGCAGCACTGACAGATCTGCCGTTCCCGGGATCGCTCCGATCGATGCAGTCATTCTTGGGTAGCCTCAATTACTACAGCCGTTTCTTAGAAGACTACGCGATCTACGCGGCGATCCTGTATGAACTGCGTGAAGTGGACTTCGCAGAACTGAAGAAGCGCCCCGATCTGCGCCAGATCTTGGATCGTGAAGCGCCGAACTCAGTAGATCGGAACTCGACGGACCCCGATCAGACACGCGTTCCTGAAGTCGAAGTGGGAGACGAACGTTGGATCCGCGCTCATCGTGCGTTCTCGACATTGAAGACGAAGATCGCGACGACACCGATCCTACGGCATTTCGATCGCGATCGAACCCCGGTTCTGATCGTGTATGCGAGTGACTGGGCGATCTCGGCCGCACTGATGCAGGAGCACGACCAGATCTATCACCCTGTTACCTTCGCCAGTCGAACGCTGAAATCGAATGAACTGAACTACAACGTGGTGGAGAAGGAAGTGCTGGCGCTGTTACGGATCCTGGACTTGAACTACAATATGCTGGTTGGACGATCGATCCGGGTTCTGACCCGACACTCGACGTTGGCGTGGCTGTTCCGATCGCCTGGTCTTCAAGGTCGATTGGGTCAGTGGGCTGCACTCCTATCGCCCTGGACTCTCGAGATCACGAAGTGCACCAAGGGAGAGGACGAGATATTGGGGGCGATCGCCGCTAGTATTACGCCTCGATCGGATGTTGACGACGCATTGATCGCGATCGCGCCGAAGAAAGAACCCCGACGGAAAATCCAAGCCCCGATCCCGACTGTGCGCGCTGACGAAGAGTTGCTGGTGATAAGTTTTGACGGATCCGCCCGTGTCAAGCGAGGCGGGGGCGCGTACAGTGCGATCTTGTGGAAGTTGCCCGAATGGAGTGTGGTGAAGGCGCGATCGGGCTATGCTGAAGGGCTGACCGTCAACGAGGCGGAGTATCACGGTCTGTTGTTGGGCTTCGACCTCCTCGACGGCATGGATCGCGGCCGATTGGTGATCTGTGGCGACTCCAACCTGGTGATCCGGCAAGTACGGGGCGAGATCGACTACAAGGCACCCAAGCTGACATTGTTGAAGCAGAAGGTGCTCAATCGGCTACGGAACTGGCCAGATCATGAACTGTTACTTGTGAAGCGAGATTGGAACGGAAGCGCCGGCAGCCTGGCCAGCACAGCACTCCAACGTGAAGGGGGCGTCGTCGTCGAGGATGAGGCCGATCACGTGGATCTGGTAACATTGAACCGGCTCGATGAGATCCTGGTTGTCAGATCTGACGAACCGATCGCCCGGCTATCGCCGATGACTACCCGATCGAACGCCCGATCACGACCGAATCCGACTGTCATGCAGGAAGAATTCGTGCGAGGACTGCGGATCGATCGGATTCGTCGAGCACAAGATGAAGAGGTGTGGATCGCGGGCATGAAAAAGTACCTGATGGGGGATGTGGCTGACCTGACGCAGGATGAGGCTCGATCCTATGGCAACGTTGCGGCGGACTACGAGATCGATGACAACGATCTGCTGTTCTACTGTCCGCCCTCCAAAAGATCGGAGGCAGATCGAGACGGATTGATGAGACTGGTTGCACCGGAAACACTGCACCAGTATATCTTGCACCACTATCACTCTACTGTGGAAGGCGGCCACCAAGGGATTGGGCGTACCTATCAGCGGATCCGTGATCACTTTCACTGGAGAGGTCTCTTCAGGAGTGTGCAGAAGTATGTCGGAGAATGTGTCGACTGCGAGACCGGCAAAAGACGACCTACGATCAGGGGCGAGTCACCGGGGAACATCCAGGCGACCTACCCGTTCCAGATCATAGCGATGGATCACATACCTTCGCTGCCCAAGTCGTACAAGGGTAACACTGAACTGCTGATCTGGGTCGATCTGTTCACGGGATACGTGATCGCGAAGGCCAGCTCCTCCCGAACGGCGCAGACGATCGCCGAATCTTACGAAGAGTGTGTGTTCCGGCGATTCGGTGCCAGCGAGGTGATCAGGCATGATCGCGAACCGGGATTTATGGCTGACTTCTTCCGCGCCTTTAACAAGATCCTGGGTATGCGTCAGCGGGCGACGATGGCCTATCGGCCTCAAGCCAACGGTACTGCAGAGCGAATGGTACAGACAGCGACGAGAGCCCTGAAGATGTTCGTGGAGGATCTGGATCAGAAGGATTGGGATGAGTATGCAGAGCGATTAACCTTCGCGATCAACACGGCTCAAGATCGGATCCGTGGAGACTCGCCTTTTTACCTGGTGCATGGTTGAGATCCTCGATCGACGCTTGAGGCGACGATACCTTTGGGTAGCACTCGGACGCGGGACCGGAACCCTCGGCGGTGGCGTTATCGGATCCAGAGGCACTACGATCAGGCTCGAAGTCAGGTGAATGCTCGTCTACGGGAGGCGATCGCTGATCGGGCCGATCGACACAATGAAGAAGTTCGACCGCACTCGATCGAGGCTGGATCGCAGGTGTGGTTGTACCTCGATCGCGTGAAGGAAGGATATGCACGGAAGCTAGCTCACCTGTGGCATGGCCCATTTCGCGTTGCCGAGAAGGTGAACGAGTACATGATGAAGCTTCAGATTGCTGGTACGGACTATCACCTGTTCCCGATCGTGCATGTGTCCAAGCTGAAGTTGGTTAAGGACTTCCCCGATCGACCGCAGATCGCGCTCACAGTGAACGAAGCCGATCGACTGGACTTCGACGAGATCTTACTTCCGGAGGACAGCTGGACCCCCGATCGAGACGCGAACGAGTACGAAGTGGAAAAGATCGTGGACATGAGGACGGGCAGAAGGACGCGGTACGGCCGGACGTATCGGGAGTTCCTGGTACACTGGAAGGGTTACGACGATCCTGACTGGGTGGACGAAGCCGATCTCAACTGTGGAGCTCTATTGTACGAGTTCCTTCGCGATCGTGTGAATCGGAACCGGTTTAACGCGATGCAGTCTCACGAGGAAGAGTGAGATCGGACCGCCAGGGCGAGCTGGTCGCTTTGGTGAGCGAGATGGATGACGGATCGACGGGGAGGCCGTCGATCGGAGGAAAAGGTTGTATGTGGATGCATGTATATGTATGAGAAGTGCAGATCGGAAGGTTATGGAGCGACCACGAGGTGTTACGATGATGGATCTTGGCTGATCGTGTTGGAAATGAGTGGAGCGATCAAGGTCAACAGTCACCTGGCGGGGACGAAGTATTGCAATGGAATGAATTCTGCGCGTCCATCGCGTCGTTCTGGGCCTGCTCCGCCTCGGCCATCATTATTTGGTACTGCTCGATCGGCACCCGCTGCACAGACGCAGCAGTATCCGAGCGCGCAGGCCGCTGATGATTTGACGTGGCCGACGAAACCGGCGGCTGTTCAGGTCGAAGGGTCGCGCGCGACGTTTCGCCACAATGTTCCGCCCTACCGTCGCGATGGTCCACCCCGCCGATTGACGCGGCTGGCGACGTCAGGTGACGATTGAAGAGGATCGGTCATCGGATTGACTACGACCTCGGGTGGACTGATCGATCGACAGGCTGATCGCTGCAGCTGATCACTGCAGCCGATCGTGTGAGCCGATCGTGTGAGCCGGACGCATATTACGGCTGCTGGATACCGACACCGTGGTTGAACTCGTAGCGAAGACGCGAGATCTGCAGCGCCGGATACGGTTGGAGTATCGTTCCCACTAGCGATCGTGATTGCTCGCCTCAATCAATCGGGTTGATCTCGGCAGACTACGCAACTGAGGTGCATGGAAAGTTGGAGACTGTGTCCGTAGTGAGCCGCCGTACGACCCGACTTACGGACAGGGGGCGGTTGTGGTGAAGTGCTGAAGGAGAAGTTCCCGCTACCACGAAATTGAGTGCCACGGCAGCACGAGCGATCGATAGTCAAGAAGCGGTGGATCGGTGGATTCTGGTGTTACCAAGCCGTCGATCAACCCGACGCGAACGTAGATCAACCGTGTGAAGGGGCTTCAAGCTGATGAGAAGATCAAGGTGTTTAAGGATGGTGAAGTCAAGTCAAGATTGATAGAGGACGGACGTGGGCCAAGCCTGATCAAGGTCGAAGCATGCAGGCTGTCGATCGACTACGGCAGATCGTGGTGGGCTAGCCCCATGGGATCAACGCCGACTCAAGCCCCGATCGAAGGCAAGCATTGATGATCCGGTATGACCAGGGACAGAAGAAGACGGATCGGCGATGGACTGCGACGCACCCAAGTCATCGATCGAGGGTTGATCGCCGATCTCCGATCATGGGCCGATCGTGGAAGTCGATCGAGAGCGGATCGCCGATCGCTGATCGGGATCCTCGATCGCCGATCAGCCCAGATGGGGGGCACAGGAGAGCGAAGCCGGGGCAAGAATCCAGTAGTTGTTTGGTTGTAGGAGGATAGGCAGGATGGTAGCGGTAGAGAGACACCAGCTTAACACAAATCAGAAGAGCTTTTGCACAGAAGACCACAAGTCCCCTCAAGACACCAAGTCCCAGGAACTACATTGGCCTCGGCAAGTGTCGACACTTTGGGTAGTGAACTAGCGGTACGGTTAAGACTGGATTAATACATTGGCCAGCTTGACCTGCTCTAGCGATCTATCTTTTGTGTGCAAGTCCTCGATCGACCGGATACAGCTTGGCCGGCGATCGTTCTCCTCTCGATCAACCTCGATCCCGCTATAGGAAGCGGCAAGCAACTCAAGGAAGGAAGGAACACACCCGGAAAGGCAACTACAGGCCTTGGATCGACTCCAGGCCGACCGATCGCAGCGAATAACCCTCGATCGGAGCGTATACTCGGACGCAGAGCGAAGATTCCCGCGCTGCTCCACAAACCATCCCCGCGTCACGCCAAGACATTCGATCTTCACCAAGTGCTGCATCCTCGGAGCCCCGAGAGAGCAGATCCAGCCCGCCGACGTGTACACAAGGTGAGAACAAGTTCAGCCGATCACGGATCGTTGGGGAACCCCCTCCGTTAGTCGGTGTCTGGGCGCTGGTGGGAAGCTCGATCAAGCCTTAACCAGATTTTGGCAGATCCCGCTACACCACATCAGCGCTGTCCTCGCTGGATGCGGTATTGCCAAAGGCGCCTCCAAATTGCTTCTTCGACTTGCACTCATTAGTATATACTCTTAACGGGGCATTGTGTCCACTTTTAATTTCTCTCGATATAAGCACACCGACAAAGTATTTCTCCTTCGCTAGTTAATATGTTTGTATTTTCCACCCACTTCTCTTAATATCTTTCCATAATACTCCTTCTTTATCATTTCACCATCAAGCTTAAATTTTTACATTGCATCCAAATATATACTAAAATTAAACCCCTACTTGCTCACAGGTCAATAAAAAATTATTCCCACAAAGCTCTTATTTTCTAAAGTGTTGGGGCATTGTGTCCACTTTAAGATTTTTCTAAAATATTGGGGCATTGTGTCCCCTTTAAGATTTTTCTAAAATATTGGGGCATTGTGTCCACTTTAAGATTTTCTTAAGTATCGGGTCAAATCAAAATATTCGTCAAGGTAGGTACATTCACAATTTCAAATTTTGGTTAAAAAAATATTGAGCTGATGATCTAGTTCACTTAGCTCTTTTACTAAACGCGGACACTTCTCAATAACGAATTTATTTTATTTTCGTGACAGTCCATTTCGACAACATCGACATCGACATCGATGCTGAGACGATCCATTTCGCCAAATCGACATCGAATCGACATCGAATTGATGCTGAGACGATCCATTTCGTCAAAATCGACATTGAATCGACATCGAATTGATGCTGAGACGATACATTTCGACAAAATTGACTTCGAATTGATGCTGAGACGGTCCATGTCGACAAAATCGACATCGAATCGATGATATAACTATTTTTAAACTATCTTAAGGATTAAAAAAAAAGTATATTACAATCAAAATGTGCAATTTCATAACTTCCAAAGGAGTTAAGTGTTTAATTTCACCTACGAAAGATGTATGTCATATCCATAAGAAAAAACACTTATCGACTATAAAAGTAAAGAAATAAAACAAAAAGCTTCTTATTCATTTTAAGGATTCAAATGATTCAATCGTCAAAACATATCATCTTAATGACCGAATGGTTAACATCAACAACTTGTTTATTGATGAAGAGAATCAATACAGCTCTGGAGCTGATGTTGAACTAAATATTTTACCATCAACAAAAATTCAGACGGAATGGCTATCAAACCCCAAGCGATCTAGATTGGAGCGTAAGAACTTCTTTCGCTATCTAACGAAAGCCGAATACAAACTTGAGGCATTCCAAGTGTATTCGGAGGATTTCTCAGTAGAAAATGTCTATAACGAAATCAACTATGTACCCGGAGAAAGCCAAGATGGAGACGGCGTTAACTATCCTTGCTTTCTATTTGCATTACACAAGGCAGGAGCGAACCCGGATCTTGTGAAGCAGATATCACAGACAATGTTCAACTCGGGAGCTACTGTCGATTTCATTAGCAAAACCGCCAAGGCTTTCAACATCTGTATCTCCGTTAAGCAGTTTCGTGTCAAGCCAAAAACCGGAAGAAGTGATAATATTACAACGATCTATGGGGACAAGAGCAACCCGATGTTTATCCTGGGTTCTGTCGGTGAGCATCTATTTGCTATTGCGCCAACCAACATCACCAAGAGTGCCCTCGACAACCCTGAGCTTGTTGTCAAGCATGGACGAACTGATTTCAGAGTCAAAGGAGGGAGAGTTGTTTTCAATGACAAAAAAAATCTCTTTCCTTGATAGCTATGGAGTCGTTAGCTATCTATACCATCATCGACAGACTCTGCTAACAGCGATTACTCAGCAAAACGTTCCTCATCTACTAAACAATAAATATCAAGAGGTGCGATCATTGGAAGAGAGTGACTTCAACGAATGCAACTTCAGAGCCATCGGTCGCGTCAAAGGTAAAGAGCTTAAGCTTGGTCAGGCACCCTTCAGAGCTTTCAATAGCAAGACACGTGAGTTCTATGATGTCAGCAATTTCAATGGTATTTATTTCGATTTCGAAACGCTCATCGTTGATGGCATTCATGTTCCATACTGCGTCTCATATTGCATCGCGGAAGTGAATGACACTTCCTTCTCTACCCTTTCGTTCAGTGAGACCAAGAATATCTATGGATTCGGATGCGATAAGCAATTCCTAGAGGTACTACCTAAGAAAAGCTACAACCTACTTTGGGCATACAATGCTGGATTTGATTCTCGTTTTCTACTAAAGCACATGTCATTCAACTCAAAGGACACTAACATGATCGATTGCGGAACGAAGATCAAGCAAGCGCATGGCTTCTTCAAGGGTCGTGAGATTGTTACTAAGGATGCTATGTCATTTCTAGCTGGAGGACTCAGCAGCCTGCCCAAGATGTTCAAAGAGGCATCGGAGTCAATTTCTCTCGAAAAAGAGTGTTTTCCTCATAATTTGATCAACAAAGATAACTACAAGTCTCACTGGTCGATTGAATATCTTGAATCGTATAAGGATAAGGAGACTCTCATCACCAATGCTTCAAAAATCGGAGCTATTCGTGATAATCAATTTAACTGTGAAATGTATACCACTCACTACTGCAATCGTGATGTCGATGTGTTAAAATCATGCTTTGAAGCTTTCAGGAAACTTGTTTATAATGAGTTTAATCTTGATGTTTATCGTTTCCTCAGTATTTCTTCATTATCTATAGCATATCAGCATAATGAAGGATGTTTTGACGAATGCTTTGAAATGAACTCAGTACTTCTTGGTTTCCTCCGCGAAGGCACTGTTGGTGGTCGTGTTATGACTCGCGACAATCAGAAGCATCACACTAAGCACAAGGTGGCTGATTTCGATGCGGTGAGTCTCTATCCGTCCGCGATGAGTGAACTCCCGGGCTACGTCAAAGGCAAGGCAAAGCTCTTCAAGGGCTCCATTCCATCTGACGCTGACTATTATGTAGCTCGTGTTCGTTTTGACTCTATTGGCATCGATCGCCACTTCCCTCTCCTGAGCTACTACCAGGATGGGTCTCGCAACTTTACTAACGATATTGTCGGGAGAACGATGATCGTTGGCAAGCAAGCTCTTGAAGATATCCAGCGTTTCCAGCAAGCTAAATACACTGTCATCGAAGGTGTCTATTGGAATGAGGGATTCAACGATCAAATCACTAAGACGATCAGAAAGATGTTCAACGTTCGCCTCATGTACAAGGCCGAAGGCAACCCACTTCAGAATGTACTCAAACTGATGATGAACAGCTCTTATGGCAAGCTTCTGATGAAGCCCATTGTTAAGAAGAAAGTTTTCGTCAGCGGAGGTCAGCAGAAGATCGATGAATATACTCGCAAGAACATTCACAAGATGATTGCCAGAACTCCTATCAGCGACAATCTAGCTCTGTTTGAAGAGCACAAAGCTCTATCGCAGCATTTTAGTCCTATTCACCTCGGCATTCAGATTCTCGACTCCAGCAAACATATCATGAATCGCGTTATGTGTTTGGCTGAGGACATTGATGCTCGTATTTGGTACCAGGACACCGATTCAATGCACATCGACTACGATGCTGTTCCTAGACTCGCAGACGCTTACAAAGAAAAATACAACAAAGAGCTGATTAGAAAGCAATTAGGGCAGTTTCATGTTGATTTTGATCTTAAAGGATCAGAGGGTAACATTTACGCTAAGGAAAGCTCTTCCTAGGAAAGAAGAGCTACCTAGATGTTCTCGCTTGCGATGGAAACGATGTTGAGGGTCTCCACATCCGCATGAAGGGCATCCCCAGCAAGCTCCTAGAGGATGACGCATACAACAAATAGGTGGATCTATACAATGGCAAGTCCATGTCATTTGATCTAACTGAACTCTGTTCTATCAACATCAATTCAAAGACCCAAAATGTATCTAAGAGAAGTAAATTTGAGAGAAGTGTTTCATTCAAGTAAATATAAACTGAGCCTAGAGACAACATGGAAGCATTACTAAGCAAATTATACTTTGATCCTAAAACAGGCTTTATTGGAGCTGACAAGCTCTATCGAAAGGCTAAGGCACTCAATAAAAATACGACTAAGAAACAAGTAAATGATTGGTATAAGACTCAATCTAGTATCCAACGATTTTCAAATCGAAATAAGAAGTTTCCCGAGTTTAAAATTGCATCCAACAATCCTAATGAATGGCAAATGGATTTAGCTTTTTGGGAGAAGCAACCGATTCTCATTTCAGTGAATATCAACAGCCGCATTGGCTATGCTAAATTGCTGAAAAACAAACAAGCTGAAACAGTTAAGAAGGCTGTCGAAGACTTCATCTCAGTTAATAAAGTCACCGCGATTATGTCAGATAACGGAAGTGAATTTATCAACAGTAAGGTCAAAACGCTTCTTAATGATAAAAATATTTCACAAGGGAATGCTTTCGTTGGTGATCTTACCGTTCTTGGCAAGATAGATCGGTTTATCAGAACAATAAAGGCAATGCTGACCAAGATGAAGGATTTTTCAAAATTTAAAAAGCTTACGCAGAAGATTTTAAATAAAGCAATCTTTAACTACAACTCATCATATCACTCCTCAATCAATGGATCGCCAAACCAAATGAAAGGAAAGGTAATGGTAGATGAAATTGATTACAACAAGCGCATTATAAAGCAAGTTGAGAAAGGCATCCCTGCAGGTTCAATTGTAAGATACAGATTAAAATCTAAAACACCATTCGAGAAAGAGGGAGTCAAATTTTCAAAAACAACTTACGAGGTGATTGGTTTTGATGGATTAAAAATAAGAATTCGATCAAAGAATAACCATATACTCTACAAGCCTGTAAATTATCTCAGAGTTGTCAAAGCAGAGCTAACCGAAGCCCCCTTAGAGGATGGTCAGATTTGGGAAGCAGAGTCGATTCTGAAGCACAAAAAATGCCAAACGGCAAGTACAAATACTACGTCAAGTGGAAAGGATATGATGATTCATCATGGGAGTCTCAGGATAATCTACGTTTGATCAACAAGAACCAAATGAGCACCCTTGAGCGTACTTATTGGGACTCTACAGGGTGATCGATCTTAGATCCACTGGACATTTGACCGGGCGTGGCTTCTCAGCGCGCTTGCATAGTTGTTGAAGCTCAGCTTGGCGCTCGGCTCGTCGTTTCGCAAGTTCTGCATCCTCTCTAGTATCTAGTACGTCTCTCTGCCTCTAGCTCAACACAGCGATTATCATATACGCCGGCAACGTCTGCCATATCGAAATCAATATATTCAATATCATCAAACATTTTTGATACTCTCTCTATATATAGATCAATACTCTGGCAGAGTCTGAGCTTTGCTCAATAACTTCCGATGGCTTGCAAAGCTATTACAAAGAATGATACACAGTGTTCTAGAAACGCTCTACTGAGCGGATACTGTAGTCAGCACGATAAGGACGCAAAAATCAAGATGTACAAAAAAGAGCTGGCCCGTATGCATCAGCGTGTTCGCAAATACTTAGAGATTACTAATGATTTAACTTCAAGAATCAACGATATCAAACAACTTGACTACTACAAGGCTGAACTCATAAAAATAGGAGGAACCAATCGTCCATTTAGAGCGATTATTGACAATCCATTCCATAAAGAAGAGGTTCAGAGGCTGTTTGGCATGGATATAGGTCTAGTTTTAGATCACTACAACGAATTGCTCAACAGGCGCAATAGTTTAGTACATCCATTTACCATGGATGGAAAAAATGGTTTGCGAACTCAACCATGGAAACGAATTTATATCTAAGAAATATAATTTTTTTAACTGATGTTAATAGAGCAGAGTCTAGAGACGATAGATGTATCCCAACTTCGAGAACAAACAAGACCGTGCCACAAAGCATAGCGCTCTGTTGGCGCGCATCGCGCGCGATCAGCGTTTGGAAGAGATGAAACGCGAAGCATATGCAAATGCTCTGTGGGCAACTGATACTGATGACAATAAGCAGAAAGATGCAACGGAGAATGCTTATATTATCAAGAGGATCATGACGGCCATGGGTAGCAAGACCTCTTCCAAGACGACAGATTCTGAATCTGATGAAAGTGGTAGCAAGCCATCTGCTCCGCTTTTTTCCAGCGTAGCTGATATCTATCAGGAGATGAGTAAGCCAACGGAAGCTGAGGCTAACGAAGCCATGGGTAGTGAAGACATGGACGTCCCGATGGCTAAGGTAAACTAAGAAGCTGCTGTGGAGCAAGCCGAAGTCGTGAAAAAGGATTTGCCGCCTCAAAGAGATCCCCAGACGTATAAAGATGAGATTGTATATACGTTTAAGAATCATCCAGAACTATCAAACTTTGATTTCAAGCCAGTTATTATCCGAAATGGTGAAATCCTTGAGCATGACTACAAACTCCGTTATCCGGATGGAGAGATCATTAATAGCAATGGCAATAAGATGCGTGCTGACAATCGGATGATGAGAGAAGTGGATTGGGAGCTGACAGAGAAAGCCATTAGAGATAAGCTATTTAGCCTGATGTCAAAGGGTAATCAACTTCTTGATCTCAGGAAAAATTTAGAAGATAAGGAACGAGCGCAGAGATTATTCTACACGTGGAATAACAATGCCTATGAGCTGGGACCCACCCTTCAAAGTCGATTGAATGCCGAGGATCATAAATTGGTTGATAGTATGAATGCTGAAGAGAAAGTAGCATTCGATGAATGGAAGGCAAAGCAAGAGGAGCTTATGGAAGTAGAAGAACATAGCAAGAAGCGAGCGCTCGAAGACTCAACAGTATCCCTCGATACTAGAATCAGTAAGAAGGGTTTTGAATTACCCTCGTTTAAGGCAAGGGCAAGTGTGGAATATGTCTACAAAAATATTGATGATGTGGGTCAGCTAAAGCTGCGACCATACGTTGTCAATAAAAACGACGTCAGTCAAGCGAAAACTATCTACATTGACGATGATATGAAGTTATTTCAGGTATCAGATGATCAAGAGATTATTGATGATAAACGTATTAACAACATTAGCAAACGAATCGAATGGAATGCCACGCTCAACTATTTGATCGGAGAATTATCCACAGGGGTGCGAAAACTGAATATTCTCGCCGGTAAAGAGAAGGACGCTCAGAAGCAATCATTGCTATACATCCGACTTAGACACATTCTTGATATCATTAAAGTGGTCGATCCAAAGCAGGGCGCTGATGACGAAGCGCTGCTTCAATTCGAAGAAACCACGATTCAAACACCGGATCAAAGAAGAAAGAAGGCAACGAAGAGCATCTCGGCTAAGAAGCAGAAGGAGAAGGATTTTGTATATGAACCGCCTTCCGGTAAGGGACTAACTGGACGTGGTCTGCGTGGTGCGGGAGTCGCCGTGAAAAAGAAAAACCGATCGTACAATCTCGCAGACATCGAAGGTTCAGGCAAAGCATCTGACCTCAAGTACAAGAGGATCGGAACGAAGTTCATTCGCAAGGAGGATCTCAACAACAATCGACTGAAGCTAGTTTTCCCAAACCGCACTTCGGCTGGTCCTATCAGAGCGATGAGTAACGAATTGACAGAGATGGTCAAGGATTTGCTTTATAACGATAATATCAGCCAGCAAGCGTATCATGCGCTACCGATTGAAGATCAGCGAGTATTTTATGAGATCGTTAAGAAGACTCACGTTCAGCACACGCTACAAACCCCGATTGAGGATCCGAGACTAACCCTTAAGGCCGAGTTCGACAAGCTACGCGGCGAGATTCAACTAGGGAATGACAACCCAGACATGCTAAGAGAGCTTTACAGACTAGCAATGGATATGTTTGAGCAGAAGATGATTACTAGTTCTGAGTTCAAAAATATTATGAGTGCTCTTCTATAGAGCAGAGCTTAGAGACGATAGACCAAAGGTCATCAGGCAATCTTCGATTGCTCCACTTGTTCTCAGATCTGCGATTCTTCGAACTTCGTTCTAATAGGAAGTATGATTGTCATCAATCCGAAACTTTTCAAACTGGGCCATAGCTACACCAATCAGGCGAATGCGAATGTAAAGGAGCTCAAAAAAATTCTAGCCGATCTCACTATCAAGGATCCGGTTGTAGCTACTCCAAAGCAGCATCCGGCTCCTGAGTGGATCCACGGAGCGCCTAAACCAGGTGGAACTGTATGGGCAAATGAGCAGCGCTCTCGTAAGCCTAAAACGTTCTCACTGTAGAGTGAAAACAATTTTTTTAGCTCTTCACCTACGGTGGGGGCGCAGTCGCTGTTCGACTGTCGGCGATGCCGTCCAGTCTTAGCTTCAGCTTATCGACTTCAGCTTTTAACTCTTGAATAGCTTTACATAAGACAGCCGTAAGAGAGCCTAGATCAACTCCCATGCCATCGTTTGGCATCTGTGTTTCAGGGTTAATAGGCCGTTTAGGATCACCTGAGACAGGGATAGGACAAACCTCTATGAGCTCTTGTGCTATAAAGCCAACAGAGCGCCGGTCATCCTGCTTCCAGGTGAATTCTCTTGGTCGCATTTGTAGCACGGTCTCTAATCCATACGATATGTCTTCTATGTCTTTCTTATAATCACGATCTGAAGCATTCGTGTATGACCCTCCATATACGGTAGCGTACCCATTCCATGCGAAGCTTGAATCGCAAGTTCCTAAGGGGATACTTGCTGTATTGGTTTGGTATAATCGAATGCCCATGTATGATGTTAGCTGAATTGAACGCCAACTTAGGGCGGGACTAGCCGCTCCATCCTGCTTTGAATGAAACACTGAGTTGGCCCAGCTCATGCCTCCTACGTGAAGAGTAGCTTCAGGACCAGTATTATTAATGCCAACACGATTGGAGCTATTCAAGTACATGACCGTGCTGTTATTCACTCCTAATCGCAAATTGTCTGTGGATTGCGTACCCATCCATACTGATCCAGATCCAGCTGCTGCATTAGATATTTGGATCTCTAGAGCAATCGGGCTTGCATTATTGTTTCTGAATTGCGCTAGCCTTTGATATGTTCCGTCAAGCAACCCTGAGTATCCCACAACGTCAAAGCACTTATGCTACTGTTGGTTCTTACTCCAACTCGATCGCTTGCTTGGATGGTTAGGGCATTGCTCGTGCCGTAGATGTTGAATGCTAAATAGTTAGAAGAACTGCCAGCGGATAGATAACTCCAAAACAACGAAATACAGTCTTTATTGGATAGAGCTGTCCCGAAGCGTATAGTAGCACTGTTTAGTTCTCGGAGGAAATTCCAATTCCCTTCTCCAATAGTTGACGAAAAGCTGAATTTTCCATTAGCGTCGATCCGCATTCGTTCCTCCAAAGACCCATCAGTTTGAATCTGATACGATCTAGCTCGAATGCTGATTACAGCCGGAGCATGGATATTGCTAGCTCCTGTCTTATCAGTTGATACTATGATAGCAGCATTCGGCGTATAATTGGTTAAATTTGGCTCTTCATGGATTGCAAAGCTAATCCCGCAAGAAGCGCCAGAGACGTTCGATACATTCCTGAATTGAAGCGGATAATCTGAGGCATAAGTTGTCGAATTGATAGTCGATGCAGGTGGTACCGTTATAACAGCATCTCCACTCAACGATAGCCCTGAGAGTGTTCCTAGGGTGGTAATGTTTGGTTGAGCGGCAGTCTGTAGCGTTCCGGTAATGCTAGTTGCGGTGAGCGATGAGAGGGTTCCTAATGATGTTATGTTTGGTTGAGCAGCGGTCTGTAGCGTTCCAGTAATCGATGATGATGATAGCGAGCTAAGACCAGTCAACGATCGACTAGCTCCTGAAAAAGTTAGATTGCCTCCGATAGTTAAACCACTCAGTGTTCCTAAGCTAGTAATATTTGGCTGCGCCGCTGTTGCTAGCGTACCAGATATATTTCCTGAACAATTTAGCGAAGTTAAAGTCCCTAGTGAGGTCATGTTAGGCTGCGCTGCCGTCGCTAGCGTTCCAGATATATTTCCTGAACAATTTAACGAAGTTAAAGTCCCTAGAGAAGTAATATTCGGTTGAGATGCCGTTGCCAGCGTACCAGTAATATTTCCACTAACAGTCAGCGACGAGAGCGTGCCTAGCGATGTTATATTAGGCTGAGCCGCTGTTTGGAGCGTGCCAGTGATGCTCGTTTCCGTCAAGCTGCTAATCGTGCCGATTTCCCCAGCGGATCCAAGAACCAATGCTTTGTTGATAGCAGCCGTTCCAGGACTGATGCCAATAGTATATGATGGAGCGCTTGCAATCGCAGATCCATTTACAGTCAAGATACTACAGCTGATTGCGCCGAGGCCGCCGATATCATTGTTATCACCGGGAACCAAGGCAATTCCACTATAGGCAGTGCCAGGAACGATTCCAGATATGTAGCTCAGTCGATAGTCATTTTTGCTCAGATATAGGGTCTGAGCGTAGTCATAGGTAAGCAATCCATCTGAACCTAATGAGGCGTAGAATAGTGGATTATAGAGCTGAGAATCATGAATTACAGGTGGATATGTAAATCCCATGTTTTTTTAACCTACCTTATATAATATCGGATAGAAAATCATGAGCTCTATTCCAGACTATGGAGCAGCTCTTCCTAAACAGTATCGAACTCCCTCGGCAGGCGATATCAGGCAGCTTGGTATCAAGAAACTCTTTCGAATGCTCGTGCTTGGACCATCATTTTCGGGCAAAAACAACTTATGCATGTACATCCTAAAGCATAGTCCCAATTGCTTCTCCCATCTCCATATCATCGCTAGGAACCCTGATCAAGAATTGTATCGTTATCTCCAGGATGAGCTGAGCGGCTTTATAACGGTTCACGATTCAGAGAACCCTCCCAGCGTTGATACTATCCGCAAAACCAAGGAGGGAGGTGTAGAGCTTGTAATCATCGACGATTTCAGCAATGATCGTTTGCTAATGGAGAGGTTGTTTAGCCACTATTTCACCAGAGGGAGACATCTCAAGCTCAGTACCATCTGCCTGATCCACAGCTACTTCGCATGTCCTAAGATGATTAGATTGAATTCAGAATATGTGGCGATCCTAAAAGCCAATTCGAAGCGAGATTTAAAGATGGTGTTCAAAGATTTCAATATCCCCGGCACGACCGAGGAAGGGCTCATCAGAGCCTATGAGCAAGCTACAGCCAAAAAGGGCCAGTGTTTATTCATAGATTCAGTGAAGGGTGAGATGAGATTTAATTTCGACAAAGTGATCAAACAATCGCGCTACGAATATAAAACTGAAGACGATCAATTATGAGTTCATTAGTAGCAATCAGCTCCAAAGATTTGGTATCCAATGGATTCAATAATCAGTACCGTTATTCCTTCCCAGCGTCTGCTAACTTCAAAAATGTTGAGGTAGCTGTTCAATCCATTAGCATGTACAATTCTCAGTTCAACGTCGATAGCGTAGCTTATGGCAACAATACTTTCAAGATCGAAATGCCTACCGCCGCTACTGTCTCTACCATTTCTATTACGCTCAAGGATGGCATCTACAGCTACACTGATATCAATCGTATGATTCAGACTGCTTTGGTTAATGCTGGAGCATACCTCGTGGATCCCAATGGTGATAATGTGTTTTGGATTCAGCTTGTTGAAAATGCAACGTACTATGCGGCTCAGGTCGATGTCAGCTCCGTTCCTACTGCGATTGGAACGTATACACGTCCACCTACCGGATTGTATAGTGCTACAGGAACAGGCTTGCCAACTACTGGTCGCGTCCCGCGGCTGATCGTTGATAACGCTGCTTTCGGTAAATTGATTGGCTTCAGCGCTGGTCAATATAATACCCTTCTGCTTCATCTACAGTTGCTGCATCATTCCTTAGCGATCTAGCTCCTGAAGTAAATCCTGTCAGTGCATATGTAGTGCGCTGCTCACTAGTCAATAACACTTTTACATCTCCTCCGGATATTCTGACTGTGCTTAACAGTCAAGGAACGTCAGCTGGACAGCTAATCGCTTATCAGCCGAATGAATTTTCTTGGATGCGAGTCAATGATGGATCATATGCTACTACTACAATTACTATCGTTGATCAGTTGGAAAGATTCATCAAGTTCCGTGATCCTAATCTACTTAAAAGTTTGATCTTCCGCGAAGCAAAGAATTGAGCGAGGCTCAGACGTAGGCAGAGTCTTGCGACTCTACCAGAGTATTAAAAAAAATAAGGCTTAGAGGTAGTCTAGATCAATTTAATCTAAAACTTCCTCCTATCTTTCTTTTGGCACGCAGAGCGCCATGTGAGCCTTAGCTTCAGGTGAGCCCTTAATGAGCTTCTTGTTTTGTGAGATACCTACTCCAAAGCGATTCTTGACTCCGCGACGAACAGACTTGATCATTTCTACGTGCTCAGGGCGCTCAGCCTTCTCGATCAGCTTCTTCTCAACTAAATCAACAGCATCGGTTAGAATACCGTTGCGTTTAGCATACGATAGAGCCTTGGTACCAGCAGATTTAACATCAGCGAGCGTGAGACGACCGCCTTCAGAATCGATACCGATACCGGTGAGAGAGCGTAGCCCCTATCGAGCAGCCATAACCGCTCCAGGGTTTCCAGTGTATGCAGAAGCAGGAGCTACAGCAGCACCAGCGAGTTGCTGAGAATGCCTGTGTCTTTAGCAAATTTGTATCCAGACTTGATTCCATTCCAAATGGAACTCCAAATCGATCCGCCATGGATGCCGCCTCCATTAAGTACAGTCATGGGATATTCGATCTCGTGTGGAGTAATCATGATGCGTACTCCTCGACCAGCGCTCTTCGCCTTCATGATCTTCATTTCCGTCTCGGGATGGACACACAGCGTCGCGCCTGAACCATTTAGCTGATCTTTGGTTAGGTTGAGAACGCCTGTCTTGACTGCGCGTCGTAGCTTGGCTACGGGGATATCGCTTGATACTTGAATATATTTGTACATTGTTATATCATTAGATATGATACTTTTCTGAAAATTATATTGCATCACTATCTAAATTATTAAAGTTTCTCAATAATTCTGGCTCACTGTGCTGCTGAGTATATAACCATAACATACACCAAGGCCCGCAAAATTGCGAGTATGTCGATTGGAACTGTTTTTCATTTATTCTAGGTCTCCTAGTGCTGATGGGGGACCAACTCCCATTGGGTCAAAGTACCTGCCATCATGCTGACAGACCCAATGCCCTACTCCACCGTCGCTTCGGAGAAGAATTATATATGTACCTCGATCCGGTAGTGGTTTTTTAATTTCTGGCAGAGTCAGAATCTGGTCAATATGTACATCTATATGTTTTGCCAAATCTATGAGATCGTGATCAGAAGTTATTGGCTTGATATATTGAGCCATAATATTCTGATAGGATCTAAGCCTTGCTTAATATTTATTTTTTAGTAGATACTATATGGCATCAGATATATTCTAATCATGAGCGATAGTACTCAACTCGCGGATCAATTTCTCCTACAATCATCACTAAAGCCTGACGTATCCGTCAAGGTAAGCCGTGGCAAGTCTGTGGCCGTAGTCAATGATGGCCAAACCGGATCGTACTCGTCTGGTATCGTCTCCTTCGACTGCCAATCGGCTCTTAACGGTTCGCATGGCTATGCGTCTCTTAAGGATGCGTACATTGCTCTTCCTTTTGTCGTTAGCATGAAGAATACGGGTTCGACTACACTTGGTCAGCCCAGTCGCTACGCACTCGGTCTCAAGTGCAATGTTGCTAACGTCGTTGATGAGGTCAAGGTCTACCTAAACGGTAAGTCTATTATTACTCCGTCTGAGTTCAAGCAGCAGTGGTCGAACTTCCGTGCTATAGCGGAGCTGACTACCGCAGAAGTTGAGAAGCACGGTGCTGATATGTGTCTCTTCCCGGATGATTGGGAATCGATCAAGCACTCTGCAGCGGCTGGCACGTATGGCGATGGGTATGCTAACAACGCACTAAGCGGCAACAGCTCTTTATTCTTAACGAGCGGTGAACCTACGCGTCCTAACACTGGCTTCATTCGCCGTGTGCTAAACAATCCTCCTGAGGTTGCTGGTGCTGCTAACTCGCATGGATGGCCCTCTCTCAACAAGTCCACCTCGCAAACGATTGCTCAGATGCGTGGTACTGGTGCTTTCACGAAGGGTGCTGATGGTAATGCTAATTCTACTCTTGGTGAGTGGTCTTACGTGCTGAAGATTCGACTAGTCGATCTCCACCCAATCTTCAATGAGCTAGATCTCGTTAGCAATCCCCAATTGAAGCTTGAACTTAAGGTACAGACTGGATATTCCGATGTTGCGCTTGTAGGTGCCGCTGATGGTAGCCCTCGTACGATGAGTCTGACTTCGAGCACCCTCATTGCTGGCTCAGTATGTCCGGTAATGCTAGGCAGCGCTGGATACTCTGGATCCGTATATGATGCTATGTACACCGTTATCAGTACGCCTACTACTGGTAGTTCCATTCGCGTTGCGTGGGGTCCCATCCAGAACACGATCACGACGATGGCTACGTCTGGTAGCTACTTCCCATTCACTCAGGGTCGCCTGAATATTCCGTTCTATGATCTAGCCAATCCTACTGCTCTGGTGAGCAAGCCGATGAAGACCATCAAGTACCTTGATTGCTACTCTCAGATGTTCAGCAATGGTGAGGCTGGTGAAGGTCTTCTAACTACGAACAAGACGTTCTCCATTCCTGTATCGGCATCGCATAAAAATGTGAAGTACGTTGTAGCTATCCCATATGCCAACACTAAGGCAAGCAACTTTGCTTCAGCCCACAACACTCAACAGTTTGCTAGTCCGTTTGACTCTGCACCTTGGACTTGTCAGCCTGGTTCGTCGATTCGTGATTTTCAGGTCCAAGTAGGAAACAAGAATGTTTTTCAGGATGTTCACTCGTATGACTGGCAGGCGTTCATGGATGAGTTCAGCAAGATTGGCGCTATCAACGGAGATCTGTCGCGTGAGATCTCTAACGGTCTTATTGGCATCGATCGGTGGCAGACCGCTCAGCGCTTCCTTGTAGCTGATTGCTCTCGCATCAGTGAGCCTGATGTCCCGCAATCGATCAAGGTGAGTGGTGTGAATGTTGCTACTCAGGGAACGAACCTCTTGGTACTCGTTGTATATGAGCGTACCCTTGAAACCGATCGCATCACCGGAGAAGTGTTTAGAGCAGACTAGGATGCTTCTCATGCAAAAGAAGCAATATTAATTAATTACGATGTGGCCTAGAATTCCATAGCATTAGTCGATTGACTCCTGAACTGAATATTATCGCTCATGAGTTCTTGTAAGACCAGACATTGTGATATTTTTTAAATTTAATTTATTTTCAAAAAAAATTATAAGGCTACCTATATAGATAGCAATGAGTACATTAACTTTTGGCAAGCACAGATCGAAGACTATTGAGGAGGTATATGCTACCGATCCTGGATACTGTCGCTGGCTAATGACTCAAAAGAGTCTCGTAGATTATGATAGTCCAATTGGTAAATTTCTGTCTGACAAATTTGGCAACGATGATGGGTCGTTCCTTATGACTTGGGGCAAATACAAGCTCAAGAGTATTAAACAGATTCAAGTTATTGATCCTAAATATTTAGATTGGTTAAGGAAGAATGATTTCGTTCAGACCAAGATGCCCAAGCTGAAGGCTGCTGTCGATGAGTGCTGAAGTAAGAAAAAGTGAGTCGATGCGATGGACTCATCATTTTTTTTTGCTCTTCAGTTTCAAATGAATAATATCACCAAAAATTGTTTTATTCATCTCTCTATATTTAGAAAAATCTTAAAGTGGACACAATGCCCCAACACTTTAGAAAATAAGAGCTTTGTGGGAATAATTTTGTATTGACCTGTGAGCAAGTAGGTTTAGTATATATTTGGATGCAATGTAAAATTTTAAGCTTGATGGTGAAATGATAAAGAAGGAGTATTATGGAAAGATATTAAGAGAAGTGGGTGAAAAATACAAACATATTAACTAGCGAAGGAGAAATACTTTGTCGGTGTTCTTATATCGAGAGAAATTAAAAGTGGACACAATGCCCCGTTAAGAGTATATACTAATGAGTGCAAGTCGAAGAAGCAATTTGGAGGCGCCTTTGGCAATACCGCATCCAGCGAGGACAGCGCTGATGTGGTGTAGCGGGATCTGCCAAAATCTGGTTAAGGCTTGATCGAGCTTCCCACCAGCGCCCAGACACCGACTAACGGAGGGGGTTCCCCAACGATCCGTGATCGGCTGAACTTGTTCTCACCTTGTGTACCCGTCGGCGGGCTGGATCTGCTCTCTCGGGGCTCCGAGGATGCAGCACTGGGTGAAGATCGAGTGTCTTGGCGTGACGCGGGGACAGTTCGTGGAGCAGCGCGGGAATCTTCGCTCTGCGTCCGAGTATACGCTCCGATCGAGGGTTATTCGCTGCGATCGGTCGGCCTGGAGTCGATCCAAGGCCTGTAGTTGCCTTTCCGGGTGTGTTCCTTCCTTCCTTGAGTTGCTTGCCGCTTCCTATAGCGGGATCGAGGTTGATCGAGAGGAGAACGATCGCCGGCCAAGCTGTATCCGGTCGATCGAGGACTTGCACACAAAAGATAGATCGCTAGAGCAGGTCAAGCTGGCCAATGTATTAATCCAGTCTTAACCGTACCGCTAGTTCACTACCCAAAGTGTCGACACTTGCCGAGGCCAATGTAGTTCCTGGGACTTGGTGTCTTGAGGGGACTTGTGGTCTTCTGTGCAAAAGCTCTTCTGATTTGTGTTAAGCTGGTGTCTCTCTACCGCTACCATCCTGCCTATCCTCCTACAACCAAACAACTACTGGATTCTTGCCCCGGCTTCGCTCTCCTGTGCCCCCCATCTGGGCTGATCGGCGATCGAGGATCCCGATCAGCGATCGGCGATCCGCTCTCGATCGACTTCCACGATCGGCCCTTGATCGGTGATCGGCGATCAACCCTCGATCGATGACTTGGGTGCGTCGCAGTCCATCGCCGATCCGTCTTCTTCTGTCCCTGGTCATACCGGATCATCAATGCTTGCCTTCGATCGGGGCTTGAGTCGGCGTTGATCCCATGGGGCTAGCCCACCACGATCTGCCGTAGTCGATCGACAGCCTGCATGCTTCGACCTTGATCAGGCTTGGCCCACGTCCGTCCTCTATCAATCTTGACTTGACTTCACCATCCTTAAACACCTTGATCTTCTCATCAGCTTGAAGCCCCTTCACACGGTTGATCTACGTTCGCGTCGGGTTGATCGACGGCTTGGTAACACCAGAATCCACCGATCCACCGCTTCTTGACTATCGATCGCTCGTGCTGCCGTGGCACTCAATTTCGTGGTAGCGGGAACTTCTCCTTCAGCACTTCACCACAACCGCCCCCTGTCCGTAAGTCGGGTCGTACGGCGGCTCACTACGGACACAGTCTCCAACTTTCCATGCACCTCAGTTGCGTAGTCTGCCGAGATCAACCCGATTGTTGAGGCGAGCAAACACGATCGCTAGTGGGACCGATACTCTCCGGCGCTGCCGATCTCGCGTCTTCACTACGAGTTCAACCACGATGTCGGTATCCAGCAGCCGTAATATCCAGCAGCCGTAATATCAGTCCGGCTCACACGATCGGCTCGCACGATCGGCTGCAGTGATCAGCTGCAGCGATCAGCCTGTCGATTGATCATTCCACCCGAGATCGTAGTCAATCCGATGACCGATCCTCTTCAATCGTCACCTGACGTCGCCAGCCGCGTCAATCGGCGGGGTGGACCATCGCGACGGTAGGGCGGAACATTGTGGCGAAACGTCGCGCGCGACCCTTCGACCTGAACAGCCGCCGGTTTCGTCGGCCACGTCAAATCATCAGCGGCCTGCGCGCTCGGATACTGCTGCGTCTGTGCAGCGGGTGCCGATCGAGCAGTACCGGGTAATGATGGCCGAGGCGGAGCAGGCCCGGAACGACGCGATGGACGTGCAGAATTCATTCCATTACAATACTTCGTCCCCGCCATGCGACTGTTGACCTTGATCGCTCCACTCATTTCCAACACGATCAGCCAAGATCCACCATCGTAACACATCGCGGTCGCTCCATAACCTTCCGATCTGCACTTCTCATACATATACATGCATCCACATACAACCTTTTCCTCCGATCGACGGCCTCCCCGTCGATCCGTCATCCATCTCGCTCACCAAGGCGACCAGCTCGCCCTGGCGGTCCGATCTCACTCTTCCTCGTGAGACTGCATCGCGTTAAACCGGTTCCGGTTCACACGATCTCGGAGGAACTCGTACAACAGAGCTCCACAGTTGAGATCGGCTTCGTCCACCCAGTCAGGATCATCGTAACCCTTCCAGTGTACCAGGAACTCCCGATACGTCCGGCCGTACCGCGTCCTTCTGCCCGTCCTCATGTCTACGATCTTTTCCACTTCGTACTCGTTCGCGTCTCGATCGGGGGTCCAGCTATCCTCCGGAAGTAGGATCTCGTCGAAATCCAGTCGATCGGCTTCGTTCACTGTGAGCGCGATCTGCGGTCGATCGGGGAAGTCCTTAACTAACTTCAGCTTGGACACATGTACGATCGGGAACAGGTGATAGTCCGTACCAGCAATCTGAAGCTTCATCGTGTACTCGTTCACCTTCTCGGCAACGCGAAATGGGCCGTGCCACAGGTGAGCTAGCTTCCGTGCATATCCTTCCTTCACGCGATCCAGGTACAACCACACCTGCGATCCAGCCTCGATCGAGTGCGGTCGAACTTCTTCATTGTGTCGATCGGCCCGATCAGCGATCGCCTCCCGTAAACGAGCATTCACCTGACTTCGAGCCTGATCGTAGTGCCTCTGGATCCGATAACGCCACCGCCGAGGGTTCCGGTCCCGCGTCCGAGTGCTACCCAAAGGTATCGTCGCCTCAAGCGTCGATCGAGGATCCCAACCATGCACCAGGTAAAAAGGCGAGTCTCCACGGGTCCGATCTTGAGCCGTGTTGATCGCGAAGGTCAATCGTTCTGCGTATTCATCCCAATCCTTCTGATCCAGATCCTCCACGAACATCTTCAAGGCTCTCGTCGCTGTTTGTACCATTCGTTCCGCAGTACCGTTCGCTTGGGGCCGATATGCCATCGTCGCTCGCTGACGCATACCCAGGATCTTGTTAAAGGCGCGGAAGAAGTCAGCCATAAATCCCGGTTCGCGATCATGCCTGATCACCTCGCTGGCACCGAACCGCCGGAACACACACTCTTCGTAAGATTCGGCGATCGTCTGCGCCGTTCGGGAGGAGCTGGCCTTCGCGATCACGTATCCTGTGAACAGATCGACCCAGATCAGCAGTTCGGTGTTACCTTTGTATGACTTGGGCAGCGAAGGTATGTGATCCATCGCTATGATCTGGAACGGGTAGGTCGCCTGGATGTTCCCCGGTGACTCGCCCCTGATCGTAGGTCGTCCTTTGCCGGTCTCGCAGTCGACACATTCTCCGACATACTTCTGCACACTCCTGAAGAGACCCCTCCAGTGAAAGTGATCACGGATCCGCTGATAGGTACGTCCAATCCCTTGGTGACCGCCTTCCACAGTAGAGTGATAGTGATGCAAGATATCTTGGTGCAGCGTCTCCGGTGCAACCAGTCTCATCAATCCATCTCGATCTGCCTCCGATCGCTTGGAGGGCGGACAGTAGAACAGCAGATCATTGTCATCGATCTCGTAGTCCGCCGCAATGTTGCCATAGGATCGAGCCTCATCCTGCGTCAGATCAGCCACATCTCCCATCAGGTACTTCTTCATGCCTGCGATCCACACCTCTTCATCTTGTGCTCGACGAATCCGATCGATCCGCAGTCCTCGCACGAATTCCTCTTGCATGACAGTCGGATTCGGTCGTGATCGGGCGTTCGATCGGGTAGTCATCGGCGATAGCCGGGCGATCGGTTCGTCAGATCTGACCACCAGAATCTCATCGAGCCGGTTCAATGTCACCAGATCCAAGTGATCGGCCTCATCCTCGACGACGACGCCTCCTTCACGTTGGAGTGCTGCGCTGGCCAGGCTGTCGGCGCTTCCGTTCCAATCTCGTTTCACATGTAACAGTTCATGATCTGGCCAGTTCCGCAGCCGATCGAGCACCTTCTGCTTCAACAACGTCAGCTTGGGTGCTTTGCAGTCGATCTCGCCCCGTACTTGTCGGATCACCAGGTTGGAGTCGCCGCAGACCACCAGTCGGCCGCGATCCATGCCGTTGAGGAGGTCGAAACCCAACAACAGACCGTGATACTCCGCCTCGTTGACGGTCAGCCCTTCAGCATAGCCCGATCGTGCCTTCACCACACTCCATTCGGGCAACCTCCACAAGATCGCACTGTACGCGCCCCCGCCTCGCTTGACACGTGCGGATCCGTCAAAACTAATCACCAGGAGCTCTTCGTTGGCGCGCACAGTCGGGATCGGGGCCTGGATTTTCCGTCGGGGTTCTTTCTTCGGTGCGATCGCGATCAACGCGTCGTCAACGTCCGATCGAGGCGTAATACTAGCGGCGATCGCCCCCAATATCTCGTCCTCTCCCTTGGTGCACTTCGTGATCTCGAGAGTCCAGGGCGATAGGAGTGCAGCCCACTGACCCAATCAACCTTGAAGACCGGGCGATCGGAACAGCCACGCCAACGTCGAGTGTCGGGTCAGGACCCGGATCGATCGTCCAACCAGCATATTGTAGTTCAAGTCCAGGATCCGTAACAGCGCCAGCACTTCCTTCTCCACCACGTTGTAGTTCAGTTCATTCGATTTCAGCGTTCGACTGGCGAAGGTAACGGGATGGTAGATCTGATAATGTTCCTGCATCAGCGCGGCCGAGATCGCCCAGTCACTCGCATACACGATCAGAACCGGAGTTCGATCGCGATCGAAATGCCGCAGGATCGGTGTCGTCGCGATCTTCGTCTTCAGTGTCGAGAACGCACGATGAGCACGGATCCAACGTTCGTCTCCCACTTTGACTTCAGGAACGTGCGTCTGATCGGGGTCCGCCGAGTTCCGATCTACTGAGTTCGGCGCTTCACCGTCCAGGATCTGGCGCAGATCGGGACGCTTCTTCAATTCGGCGAAGTCCACCTCGCGCAGTTCATACAGGATCGCCGCGTAGATCGCGTAGTCTTCCAAGAAACGGCTATAGTAATTGAGACTGCCCAAGAAAGACTGCATTGATCGGAGCGATCCAGGGAACGGCAGATCTGTCAGAGCCGCGAGGTCCTTCGGATTGGCCTCCAGTCCATCGTTCGACACACGATGTCCTAGATAGTCCACCTTGCGCATTCCCCAAGAGCTCTTCTCCACACTGATCGAGAGGTTCCACTTATTGCAAGCATCCAGCAGGTGATCCACACGATCACACAGCCCATCCCATGATCCGGCCGTCACCAGGATGTCATCGATGTACGATCTGCGCCCCAACACTGATGGACGCCCCGGATCTTCTGGTTCTCCTGCCTCGATCAAGTCCGTAGTGACTTCAGAGCCCGACGATCGCGGGATCCTGGTGAACCCGTACAGCGCGTCGTCCAGAAGTCGCTGATAGATCTGAGGAGCGTTCTTCAGGCCGAACGGCATCCGATTCCATTCGAACATACCCATGTGAGTGATAAAGGCCGAGATCGCACGAGCTCGATCGGTCATCGTCACCACCCAGAATCCACTAGCCATGTCCAGCGAGCAATACCAGAGCACTTTGTCCAGATCTTCCAGCAGATCATTGATCAGGGGCATTGGGTACACCATCAGCCTAGTCAGACTGTTGACGAGCCGATAATCGATACACAACCTGATATCCACTCCGTTCTTCTTGATGATCACGACGATCGGCGAAGCCCACGGCGATCGGGACTTCCTGATCATCTTGGCTGACAGCAATCCCTTGATCAGATCCGACACCTTCTCCACAAACTGAGGGGCGACCTTCCGGACTCGTTGGGCGATCGGCTTCGCATCGCCCACGTCGATGTCGCAGGTGACGCCTCGGGCAGCTGGCGGAAGCGCATTGCCCTTGCCGATCAGCAGGTGCCTCCGGTGCCAGATCTTCTTTCGCAGTCGATCGATCTCCTCCGGGGTGTTGAACTCCAGATCTCCCACCTTGATGTCGTCGATCTTTACCTCGTCCGTCGTCGAGATCACAATTTCCGGAAGCACAGCTAACTCGCCCTCGACGTCTTCGGCTGACAGATTCCCGCCCTCGTGGTAATGGACTTGATCATCAGCGTCAACATCCCGATCATCCGCGTCAGCATCTCGATCTGGTTCAGTCGCGACGGGATCGTCCCGATTGGCGGTGGGTTTGGTCTCGACTTCTACCTGATCACCTCCAACGATCGATGAGTCTTCGGCCACATTCGGCCGTCGATCCGATGTTGGGACGCCGTCACCAGCTGTATCATCACTCGATTTCGACTCTTCGACGGCTAAGGTCGTCACATAGGGTACCCGATCGGTACTCCCGCCCCCGAGATCTGGTTCGATGGCACAGCCGTCGACCTGATCGGCCGATGGCACGTGAGGGGACACTGTTCCGCCGTTCTCGGAGGCTTCATCAACTTGTGGCTTCACGTCATCCATCACTGCATGCCGCGATTCGCCTCCTGATCGAAGCGCATCAGCGGCAGCCACCCCCAGATCGGAGCGCCTCACCTCCGATCCACTTGTCGGATCGAGTGGGCCTACCGACTGATCGGCGATCGGGGCTGCCTTGGGTCTCCGGAGAATGGCTCGGGGCGTCGGATAAGTCGGTCGCTCGACGGCCGATACTGGCGGTCTCGCTGGTGTTTCCTCGTTAGCGAGCTGGTCCTCCGTCGTGGCTTGGAAGGCTAAGTTCTGCCATTCCATGTAGCGACGGGACCCGATCGACACATATCCTGGCACCCGGGGTATCCGATCTCCGGCTAGCCACATCGCGATCCGTTCATTCCGATGTAGAACGAGGTCCTTGTCACTAATGTTGGTAACCTGGAGATATCTGATCCGGCCAGGTCCTCGAACCACAGTCGGTACCCAGCGATCTCCACGAGTGACCCATAGCTTCTCTCGATCTGTCACCTTCATCCGCAGCGGAAGCTCGAACGAATCTCCGATCGCGATCTGCACTCCTTGATCCACGCACACATGTCGTACGTTGTCATTATACAGCTGTCGGCTTCCGCTAAGCTGGATCTTGACTTCGTCGGGCAGGCAGATAGAGCCGTCCGCGAGATCGAGGCGGATCCCAGCTGGAACCATGAAGTCCATACCCAGGATCGCCTCTTGTCCTGACAGATCGCCGACCCAGATATCGAAGAAATACACCAGCGATCCTGCGAGTGTAACCTTGATCCTGGTCTTTCCTTCCGTCATGTACACGCTTTCACCGATTCCCACACACTCCTGGCTCTGACTCGTGTCGGCATAGCACCCCACCTTACGAGCAAAGGCGGTGTCCACGATGGACACCTCGGCGCCGGTGTCTAAGAGTAAGATCGACTTCTCATTGTTGATCTTGCCAGTGATCTTGGCCTGACGGAACCACTTACCTGGCGAATGGTGTTTCCAATACCCCCTGGACTCTCCAGGAAGCAGATCGGTCACCACATCACCAGATCGGCGGTGCTCGCTGACGCGAGGCAGACGTCGATCATGATCATACTTCGGGATCTCAGTCGTCACTTCTCCATCAGCTGGCCTGAACCATTCCTCCGGTCTGCGCTGCTTCCAATAACCCCGAGTTTCTCCAGACTGGAGATCCAAGGGCACTTCGGCGTCAGAGCGGCTGAAGTCGTCCGATCGATGTAGACTCAAGACCTTGGCGGCAGATTTCGCATGCAGATCACATGTATTACCGCGTAGATCAGTCCGTCCACTTACTCGATCTACCGGGTTCTTGTTCACGTATGCATAGATGCAATACCTAGAAGGCTCGGCTCGTACCGGATTCCAACCCGGCGAGCGTCCTAGTTTCACATCTTCTCGGCGATCGCGGGC